>JAPMOQ010019362.1:0-21304 GCA_026543055.1 Argiope trifasciata
TTCCCTAATGGTAAGTTCTTTTCCTTTTTTACATAAAAGAAATTCCCATGACTTTCTTTAAACTATTAGAAAGTTTGATCCACTTTTACAAATAATATTTAGTCCAGTAGTCTGACAATTTCAAAGTGGAACTTTAATCATAACCATCCTGCAGATATGCACCTTCAATTTTATATTTTTACGTATATCCTTTTTAAATAATATAATAAAATTGGTACATACTGAAATAACAAGATTTGAAATAAATCATTATGGTAGCCCAAAAGTCAGAAATATTTGCAATTTTTGTTTTGGTTATGTGCTTATAAATTTTGGATAGAATTCGTTTGATACCCTTTTTTTGATAATATATAAAAATAAACTTTAAATGATACATAGTTTAAATTTCAAAGTCAGCATGATTTTCTGAGCTCTATAGAAAATATTTCAGATCACGAAATACTCATGTGAATACATCATTATTTCTTTATGTTATGCCCCACTTACACACAAAGCAAGACATTATTGAAATAATTTCCTTTGCGTGCTGAAGTACAAAGGAAGGATTCTCGTCCATAAAAGATCCATCAGAAGCCGGATAAAAATAGAACATTTCAAATGAATTTCAGCTGAATATTACCACAGAAAAAAATCATATCAGTCAGCTGCCTTTAATTCAGCAGTGTAAACTTTATTTCTCCTCATATGACTAGATGACTCTAGTGCTCCAAGGCGAAATTCTGAACTAGTACACATTTTTCAGTAAAAAATAAAATGCAGAATTCTTTTTCCCAAGGTTTTTGCTTCACCGACAGAGCGCTAAGTTATACTTTCCTGCATTCAAATATTTTTTTTAAAATGTTGAAAAAACTTTGAGGCCATCGAAATCGAAATTGATTTTTCAATACCCAAGAGAGGGAAAAAAAGGTAAACTCAAATATCCCGGTGACTAATTATATCTGAAAGAACTGAATGCTGGCCGTTAATCTACAGTGTTGTCATGGTAACAAACCGGGGAGGATTAAGCTAGGGTTGTGTGCTCCTGGTTTGAAATTTTGGGAGCTCTCTTAATGTATCAATAATTTGCACTTGAGTGTTTCTGATTATCAATCACTACGCATTCGAATAGAATTAATTCGTTTCTATATTCATTTTTGTTAGAATTAATGTCATTTTATAGAATCTATATAATTTAATTTTTATAATTATTTTGAAAATTATGTGACAGTAAATTAAGTTACTTAATTTATCTTCCTAAAATCTATATCTGAAATATTCGTGGGCTAATAATTAAGGTATTCGACTACGTTACAAACGCTGGTTATCGACCACATTGGAGAATTTTTTTTCGAACTTTTTTCTTGTAGTTCAGATTTTCTTCTTTCCAGAACAGTTTATCTTTTCTTGTGAAAGGAAGACCTGACCTCTATCCAGGGTCACATATTTTTTCAGATAAATTTGTCTTTAATTTCAGCTTTCTCAAAACAGTAATTTTCATAAAAATTCTCCACCATTCACACGATACTTGAAAAACTAATAGAGCAGAGGTGTCCAAACTACGGCCCGCGGGACAAACCCGGCCCGCCAAGTGATTTTATCCAGCCCGCGGAGGGTTTTAAAACAGAATGATGTTTTCACCCAAACCTTTTCATTTTCATAAAGGTATATCGAAAAACTACGTGGCCAACAGAACGGAGTTGTTGTACTTGACTAAACACAAATGTCTAAATCGCTGTTAAGTTATCAGACTAAATAAAAAAAATATATTTCGGTATTTCAAAAGCGATTTTCTGATTTGGACATGAATTCAAAAGAAATTCGGCTGTTCCAAAATCCATTTGATTGCTACGTTGCTGAAATTTCATCCAGCTTCAAATAGAAATTATTGATCTTCAAGCAAACGAAAAAATCAAGGATAAATACAAGGAAGGAAACTTAATAGATTTTTATAAATATTTGGATGCAAAAGAGTTTCCAACTTTGAAGAAATTTGCTCGTAAATTCATTTCAATGTTTGGGACTACTTACGTGTGCAAACAAACTTTTTCTCGAATGAAGTATCTCAAATCAAAATATAGAGCAAATTTATCTGATGATCATTTGCAGTCATTGGTTATGATTGGTGTAACAAAGTTTGATCCCATCTATAAAGACATTCTTCAACAAAAAAAAACAGTTTCATCATTCGCATTAGATGTTGCATGAAAATATTTTAATTTATATAAAATAATTATACTTTGTTTATTTAGTATTTTGTATTTTGAAGTTACAATAAAATAGTATTAATTAATAGTATTTAATGCTACTTTACTCATAATGATATTTTTCAATTTGTATATACATGTGGCCCGTATAACATGGATCTAATTTCGATCCGGCCCGTGCCGCGAAAAGTTTGGACACCTCTGTAATAGAGGCATTTGCATAAAAAAAAATCAGAGTGTGTTTTAAATAATATGGGCAATGAAATGAACCAAAAGTTTTATTGTTGGTGAAACACCTTTTCATTTATAGATATTTTTACAAAAGTTAAGTTGTAAATTTATGGAAAAAATGCATATATACGTATATTTTTATTCATTACTTCTTTGCATCTCAAGATTTTTCTAAGATTTTGATTTATTTCATTCATCATTATATTCTATAACTTGAGTATAAAGAAAAGTAAGATTGCTGGATTACAATTTTATTTAGAATTTTAACCGCTTTGGTTAAATTTCATTGAAATTTACAACAAATTTTCCTATTTTTCAAAATATTTTATCTTTTCAAATAATTTTGTTGTATTTATGGTATTTTGTATTATAAATGACAATAAATCTAAATCCATAGTTTTAAATAATTTTTGAAAAATCCAATTTTTCAAAAAAAAAAAAATTCCTTCGAACGTAATCGGTTGCCTTAAGTAAGTGTTATTGAAGAAATTGCAGGATTCGTTGTGTAAATGGAAACGTAATTGGCTGTTTGTCATCAAACTTTTTTTCGACATTTCTACAGAATAAAATAATGATTACTTTTTACATAACATTCAACAAATATTAAAAAGAAAGTTTATTTCATACTAAATATTGAAAATGAAATCTAAATTATAAAAATAAGAAATGAGATACTTCATCATACTTTTATAATTCATTATAATTCACTGATACTAAGACTTTTTGTCCTTTCTAAATTTTAAAATCACATATTTGGGAAATATGAAATGTTATACACGAATTGCTGCTTATTGTAATAGTTAGTTTAGTTTAGTTATATTAACGTCCCGTTTTAAAGCAACATGAGGGCAATTTTGGGACGGACCTCGTCCTTTTGAACTACGGTCAGATGACGAGGACGATACCTGAGGTAGCACCCCCCTCTCCACACCACGCCATCCCATCTGGAGGAAGTTTGGCCTGACAGATTTAACATGCAAGAGACCCCCCCTCACATGACGTTTCTTCGGTGGAATCGAGTCTCGAACCTGAAACCCTCCGGTTCCGAATCCGAGACCTTACCACCAGGCCACCGCGGCCCGCTGCTTATTGTAACAAAAATATTTATTCATTTTTCATTTTTAAAAATTATTGAATAGTAAATCATGGATACTTTTAAATGAGGAATTTTTTCAAAGATTTAAATAATAATTCGGCGATAAAACAACAGTATAAATCAGCTTACAAAATTAAAAAGGTTTTTTTTTAAACTTTTGTAATGTTCAATTTTGGATTGTTTTATTTGTTCATAATGAAATTTATAAATACAGTGCCGAAAGAAATTTAGAGACCATGGTGGCTTGGTGGTAAGGTCTCGGCTTCAGAACCGGAGGGTTGCAGGTTCGCGGCGTGATTTTCCGTAAGAAACGCAATGTAAGCGATTCTGGTGAACGTTAAATCCGTCGAGATCAAACGTTCTCCTATTGGCGTGGTGTAGCAGTTTGGAGAGGGGGTGCCAAGGCAGGTGTTGTCCTAGTCATCTGACCACGGTTCAAAATTAGAGGTCCATCTCCAAATAGCAATAATGTTGAAACATAACGAGTAGTTAATATGACTGAACTAAACCGAAAAAAGCTTTAAAATGTGTGACCAAGTGCGTTATGATTTTCTTTAAATAACAAAACGATGTATTCTTATTCCATATTTTTTTTCTTTTCTAAATAAACTAAAGGAAAACTCAACAAGAATAAAGATTTAAATATATTTCATGTCACTTGTTCAAATGTTTTTTACGTTTCATTGTTATTTTTTATTTTACATTAAACCGGCGCCCTGGCATAGGGGTAGAGTGTCTGCCCCGTGAGGTGCTCAACCTTGGTTTGAATCATATCGATTTCCCGATTGGTTCGTGGTTGTTCGTCTTCTGTGTTATATCTGTGAGGTGTGTGAAGGTGCCCTTCTGTAAAGAAAGGTTGTGCAAGTGAATTCGACTCAGGAAGTTGCCAAGTCGTAAACATTGGTCACATTGGTCCTATTTGGCTCTACAAGAGACTCTCACTCGGCTTAAATTGCTAACAGATTTGTTAGCTGGCTTGTAACAAATCTAAACAAATTCTTGTAACAAATTCAAAGAAGTAACACCAACTTTACTTTATAGGTGTTGTAATTCTTCCAGTCAACGATCCTTTCTGTTGAGAATTAAATGTTTCGATAAATAGTTTTAAGAGAATAAATTCACAATTAAATTTATGCTTTATACCTGTTTGTAAGCAATTATTGTTTTTTTTATGATTTATATTCATTAAATTTTACAAAGTAATTTTTCAATGACTGAAAACTAAAAGTTTCTTTTTGTTATGTAACTATCTCACAGAATTAAAGAAACAATCGTTTATGGAACAACTTTACTACTAATTTTATTGAAAATAAAAATAGCAGCATATAAACTATTACAAACAATCTCTTTATCATTTCGAATAACATTTTATTCATAAACAAAGCATCTTTTTTGCCTCTGGAAATGAAAAAATAATTTGAGAGAATTACCTTACAATATTCTTCTATAGTGAAATAATTATTTATTATGAACACTCTCAGCACTTTTCCTAGTAACTTATGATTAAGAATATTTTCTGCATGGTTCTAAGGTAAAATATCATCTTAAGAAAAGTTAGAAAAGTTAGCTAAGTTAGAAAAATACATTAGAAAGCATTTAGAAAAAAAGCATTAGAAAGCATCTACGAAAAGGATTCGAAAGCATTTAGAAAAAAAATATCACTTTCGAGGAAAATAATAAAATATTAACCCCTTTTAAGCGAAGATGTCGTTCAAATAATTCCCCTCAGATGATAAAGTTTTGTCTTTGTGCTATTTTATGTCTAGTTTCAATAATATTTATATCATTTTTAACTTTATTAACCTTTGATTAAAGATTGTATTTGAAAATCACCATTTAGGTACAACGTCCGCAAACAAAATCAAATATTTTGACTGTTATTTTTGTAAACTGTTATTATAGGCTATCCAATAACAGCGTGATATAGTTTAAATCTGACAGAGTGAAAGATAACAGCATTAGCTCTTTAAAATCTAGAGATTCAACTGAATGTAGATTGACATTTAACCCTCGAAATACGATGGAGAATTAATCTAATTCACCGTTTCAGACGTACATCAAAGTAATTTGGAGTCCCTGTGTGCATGAAAATCAAGCCACGCTTTTGAAAATCGGTAATGCGTATTCATAGCTGACGTAGCATGTGATGGGCTTGACACTTATTGTTCTTCAACGAGGATGGTCTAATTAGGAAAATTTTCTATCAAATCACATTATATGATACCTTTGGGATATTGCTGTTCGAGTTGATAAACAGCATGAGGAATCTTTTCGTATGTATATTTGAATTTTGCAATTATACGTGTTGATGGCAATTCTTGAACGAAAATGCATCACAATGATGTCTCAGGGAAAAGCATTATTAATTTGCATTAGAGTAAAAAGATTTCCTATGTATAGGAATTCCTTCGGTTATATTAACGTTACGTTTTAAAGCAACATTAGGACTATTTCGGTAAGGACTTCATATTTTTGATTTGTGGTCGGATAACGAGAACGAAGCCTAAGGCGGCATTCACGTCTAGAAGTTTCCAGGCCACACCAACGGGAGGGCGTTTTACCCCCCCCCCCCGATATAGCGTACATCAGATAAACTTATACAAAGGTTCTTCGGTGGAATTGGGTCTATAACCTAAAATCCACCAACTTCGATGCCGAGTCTTACCATCAGGACTCAGCATCTCTGCAGGCCTGTTGGGTAAGGGTTTTGAATACATCTGATTTTACTAGTAATCGTACTGTATTGGTAATATTTGTTTAGTAGGTAACTGAAGTCTGAAGAAAATGTACAACAAAATTTCAAAAGCTAAGAGATGGCTTTCTTTTCTGAAAGGAACTTTTTGAAGTTATTATTATTTCAGAGTAAAAATTCCAGGGTCTTTTCCATAATATTTCCAAATTTCTGCCTGTGATTTTCATTTTGTAGTGGTTTAGCATTGAAACCGTACTATTTCCGGATGATTTTCTGAGTGATTATTTCAAACATCTCTATGTATCTGTTTTTACTACATATTACGAGCAACATTTCGTACTACGCTTAAACCTAGAAGGATTTTAGAAACAAAAACATTAGTAGGAACTTAATACGTGGTTTCAATTTTTCTTTGAAAAACTTATATTCATTTCTGCTAAACAGTTTAATTTGTTTTTCATTATTAAATTTTAATTCCTCTATCAAATATTTTTTTTAAAAAAAAGAGCATTTTTACAGAAGTTTCATTTTAAAATCAGCTGTGTTGGATTTTCGACTTTATTCAACCGATTTGGGTGAGATTAGTTTTAAATAATCCTATTTTATCATCCTTTCTTGTAAACAGCAAATAATTATAATTATTATTGTGTTGTGTCCTATCACTTCAGACAACTACTTCTTTCCACTAAATCTAAATCCAATTTATTTTTTATTTATGACTCATAAAATAAGCAAAAGAAGAAAATTTCAATTTTATATTTGGAGCAATAATTTCACTGTCCAACTGATCACCGCATAGAGAAATATATTTTTTAATTGCAAACTTTAATTTAATCATGTCTTGCATCTTGAGTTCATTTTGAAAGATTCAATATAAAATGCAAACTCACTCACGTGAATTCTATTTCTGGGGAAAAGATTGTAGATCAACTAATAAACAATATGAAAACAGTTTCAAATTTCTTTTCAGAAAATTTGAATTTTAGTAGCAGAATATGAAAGATTTGACTGTTGCTTCCATTATAACCAAGAAATCAAATGAATCTGTGCTTTTTACTATGTTATGCTTATTTTGCTCCGCTTACTTTGCTAGTCCTAAGGACCATCACCGGCCATGGTACAACCCTCCCTGTAGGAAGTACGTCCTAGCATCGATGGGAGGAGCCAGATCTCCACCTTTTGCGTACCCACCGGGTTGGCGAGATCCAACCACCATGCCGGAAGCATCTCATCTCAATTATGAGGTGCCCCTAGGGAATATAGTAGTAAAGAAATATCATGCATTGCTGCAAAAAACGAATAATTCCTTATGTAATAAGGAATATTACTTTATGCTACAAATTCATTCGCATTGTAATTTGCAGTATTTTTAATTCGTTTTGTACATCTGTGTAATCAAATCCATTTAGCATGTAATAGTAGATGTCAAATAACATTATATTGCACAGTTAAAGGTTCTAATTTGACAATTTAAAAATATGCATTTTTATATAAAAATAGTAGAGAAAACCATGCTAATTTTATTCACTTTAGTAGATAACTATATCAAATTAGAGATGATGCATGTGAAGTCGAATCAAAAAATAACTTTTAGTGATGGAATAAAAACTTGTTTTCGAGAATGTTACAGAATATTTTTTCCATACCATCACTATGAAGTTTCTTCCCAGGTATGGAACTCTCCCTTGTTGCCATCTGTCGCAATGACCTTCATCTCCTAACGACTTAAAAGGACAATCACGTGGTCATTTCATTGGAACGTCAGAGAAACAGAGGAAAAAGTTATTTATAGCCATCGAACGATACATCCACTGCAACGTAAAGCCCCTTTCTTTCGGAAACAAAAAAAAGGTATTTTTTTTAAGACGCAGAGGCTTATTGAGAAAAAAACATCGATTGTTTTACTTTTCAGATTGGAAAGGTTGATTTTTGAGACGTTTTTAAAAATCGTGGAAGCTCATACAATTTATTTGTCAAACAAAAAGAAAAGAAATTTTCCACTTTCCAATGTTATTTTTTTTCAAATATTTTTATTTTAATGTGTTTATGTATTTTTATATGATTTTAATATTTTCAATTTTCTGTTTATATATATTTTCACCATATGTATATTTTCGTCATATGTATATTTTCGCTATTTGATAATCGAGTAAAAATATTATTCACTTGGAGAAAAACACTACAATATAAATTTCTGTTTTTATTTCCTCCCCTTGTATGAATTCAAATCCGGCTTATTTCTTCAAAATGTACTTAGTGCTGTAAAGAGCAGTCGGAACAGTTTTGTCAAAAGCATGCTATCTTACTTGAAATGACTGTAAACAAATACTTCTTTTTGCATACTTCCAGCTTTCGAATTGTGGTCTTTAGTTTCCAAATGAATTACTAACAGCAACCATATCTTTCTAGGTAATATATTCAAGTGGATGAACTTTTCGTTCGATTTTAATTTGGGAAGTAGAAAATTGGAGCTAAAATATAGGGAAGTGATATTCCAAAAGTTTTAAATAAAACCTTCCTCATTTAAATTTTAAACTGCTTCAATTTATAATTAGCAATTTATACGAAATTATAATAATTCCCGTGAATAAAAAAAGAAAGCATCATTCCTATCAGGTGAGACAGATATGTTTCTATGCATTCGGCATTCTAAACAACACAAGTAAACATAAACTTAGTTTAGATTAGTTATATTAACGGTTTATTTTAATTATTTTCTACTTTTAAGGCAACACTGGGGTTATTTTAGGACGGATCTTGTAATTTTGAACATAGGTCAGGCAATGAGGCGACACCAGGTTATCAAGCTTCCACTCCATTTTTTACTTTGTCTAGGTGTTTTTTTTAATTTCTATATTTTATTTAGTTTTTTCTTTTTCGGGGGGTTACTTTATCTTGTTTTCAACGTACAATGATTTCAATCTTCATTGTGTCTTGTTTTTCATAGATAAGTATTTTTCCCTATGATATTGTTTCATTTGAGAGTTTAATTATAAAGCAAATGATAAATAATTAAATAAAAATGAAACAAATATCTTAAACCTAATTAATCTTTTTATTTGATAGACTTATATGAAAGATGGGCAAACTCTTTGCTTTGTTCAAATGCAATTAATCATACGAAAAAGATTATACTAACATTTTTATTTTTAAGTTTTTCTCACCTATCTTTATTTTCTTCTTTTTCCTTACTAGAACCAGACAGGACAGTAAACAGTGTTCTTCTATGCTATTTGTAGAAAACCTTATTTTTTTTCCTTTCTAGCTGTGTGGTTTTATTTCATTCCATTTTAACGATTTAAATTCAAGCTTCAAAAAAAAATACTTCTCGAGTTCCGCAGATTTTCCTACACCTTTCGGTATCTAATAATTGTATCTTCAACTGTCTTTAACGGTTGCTTAAATAATTCTTACCTTTAGTTCTAGTTTTATTTTCGAAACGAGTATTTACTGTAATGAGCTATTAAAGAACCGCATACTTTCTTTTGCGCTTTTTATTTCCTTTTAATTCTTGCTGTTGCAATTTTGTCCTCCACTGATCATGACTTGGAAGATTCAATAAAATTAATACCAGAATAGTAAATTCAGCTTTAATCCCATAAGCCTTACATATAAACGAAATAATTCATGCTTTTTCATCACAACTTTGTTTTTTCTTTGTATCTATTCCACGTATCATTTGTATATCTCTTAAATATATATTTAAACCAATTCGATTCACCCATTTAATTATTTAATGATTTAAGCTGATACTATGCCGTTTCAATGCTGTTCTACTCAATCTCCATGAATTAAGATTTTTTATTCTTTTTTTTTTACTTTTAATTACCTCAAAAAGTATATGTTATTAAACTGAAGCTTTACTGCATTTCTAAAAATGTTTCTATTCCAGCTGCACCAAAAAATTTTATAAGGTAATAACTTACAACTTAAGGTAACTTTTGCTTTTAACCATACTTATTTAACCTTTAACAGGGGAGGTGAAATTTTGAGACTTAACTGGGGAGGTTCGGTTTAAGAGAACGCATTTCATTTTCTCACAAATTAAATTTTCTACAGAGTGTATTACTTTGAAAAACTGACAATATATTTTGAAGAGATTTTTCTTGATGTAAAGACATGTTTTAGAAATTTTAAACGATATTATCATTAAGAAAAGTAAATGCGTTGGAAGATATCTTTTTTCTCAAATTACCTGTTACAATAAACAATATCTGTGGCCTATTGATAACGTTTCCGTTTCATGAAGGAGACCCGATTCCACAGAAAAACTGTTATGCAAGCGGATCTGGTGCACTTTATTCCTGGGGCCAAATATCCTCCTACTGGCTTGGTGTAGAATTTTGGAGAGGGAAGCGCCAGCTCAAATGTCGCCCTCGTTATCTGACCGTGGCTCAAAATTGCGAGAACCGTCCCCAAATAGTCCCAAAGTTGTTTTAAAGTGGGACGCAAATATATTTAAACTAAACTGAAGAGTTAATTTAACTTGAGTAAGTTCAGTTATCAAAAATTGAGACAAGAAAACATTACTTTTTTGTGTCAATGATATAAAACAGATTTTTCGTCAAAATTTTGCAAACCTTCATTAAAATGATTGAAATTTAAATAGTATTAAATGACAGAAATAAAAAATGGTGAGATGAAATTTAACAGTTAGTCAACCATGTTTGCAAATAATTAAATTTATCTTTACGTTTCTATTATAATATTTAATGTATAAAAATGTTTAGTTATTGCCATTCGAAACTGACGTGCAGATTGCACCAATTTCCCTTGATGGTGAATCACAAAAATATATGCATTTAGTACGCGTAAATTTAAGAAGATGAATTTGAAGGAATTTTAGAATTTTGGAAAGAAATTTAGAAACATATTCAATTTCTACGAAAATTGAATCAACCACCAATCCTTTCAGTGATAAGAATGGATACCAAATTTACATTTTGACTCTTGCTTGAGAAGTTATTAAAAATAATTTTAGCAATTTGTGAAATCTCACATTTTTGCTGAGATTATATTAATGTCCCATTTTAAAGGAACTCTAGGGTTATTTCGGGATGGACCTAGTATTTCTGATTCACTTTTAGATGACAAGGATGGCACCTGAGGTACCACTCTTTCTCCAAACTTCTGCACCACATTGGTGGGAGGACTTTTGCTTTGACAGATTTTAGATTGCTCCATGCCCGCTTACACGAAGTTTCTTCTGTTCAGTTGGTTCTCGAATCTGAAACCCTTCGGTTTCGAAGCCGAGACTTTACCACCTGCCGCTGCGACCCATGTTTTTGTTGCGAAAGTTTTTGTTTTTCTTAGTCTGGCATTTTTCAGATAACAACTCCCAGATTTATTACGTCATGACCATTTACAAACCTCACGACCGGAATATAAAAGTGACCTATGTGTATCTATGGACAGACAGTTTTATCCACAATTAGTTATAAGCAGCTTGTTCCAGAGTTTGCTCATTCCCCCAGACGAAAGAAAAAACTGCAGATATTGTTTACCAGAAAGTAATTAACCCAATAAAGCATTTTTCCTTCTAATTTGCTGTCTATCTAATGCTATTAATTCTGATTCTTCCTTACTGTGCTAGCAGTAAGCATTCTAATACAATGGTTATTTCTTTTTTTACATAGACGTAGCGAAAATGGTTCTAAAGACCTTCACTGGATATCATCAACGATGAAAGCTTTAAAAAGACCAGCAGGAATTTGACAGTGAAAAAATCAAAGCTTATGGTCTTCTATAAAACCTTTTTAAAGGTTATGCTACAGGAATTTGAAATGCTTTGGAAATGAAATGTCAAGATTTATTTCAAATCACTTGATACATGATTACTAACAGTGAATTGTTTTCAGTATCACGTCTGAAACAACAGTTCTGAACTGACAGTAATGTGTGAACTAACTTCATAAAATTCAATAAAAATAAAATATGAAGATTTATTTCAAATCATTTGATACGGGATTACTAACAGTGAATTGTTTTCAGTATCACATCTGAAACAACTGTTCTAAACGCCCAGTAATGTGTAAACCAACTATATAAAATGCATTATCACAAATGATTCACTTTCAAAATGTAGTTACAAAAAATATAGTATCAAAGATAGTATAGTATGATATCAAAACCTTTTTTTTATCAATCGGTTTTTCATAAAGAAAACTTTTGTTTATCACTATATTCTGTCCTTTCTCAATCATCAGTTGAATAAAAAAATTTCAATGAAATGGCACAACTATGTTTTATTTTTCAGTTCTAAAGAAGTGGGTGATTAGTTTTTGGGGACATTAAAAAGAATCCTTATATGTGAAACAAAATCCTATTTTTGCTCAACTAACCAGTAAATAAAAAGAAATATTAATTAAATTGTTGAACTATGTTATATTTTTCAGGAGTACTAAAAAAGTGAGCTATCAAATATTTGGAGAATTGAAACAGAATTCTTATAAGGGAACCAAAAAGCCCATTCAATCTTATAACAAAACCTCAACAGTTTCACATTCTTCGAATAAAATTCCTATGGATATATTTATCTTTAATCACTTCTAAATAGCTTCTGTTAAACACAGCGAGCTCAATGTTATTGGTAAATGTTTGTGAAAAAACATTATTTTTTCCAGAGGTATTTGGAAGGAAATATTTCGAGCATTTTAACATTCCTAACGAGGGCAAATAGAAAAGACGTAAATTATTTATCTGTAAATAATGTGGCAGCTTAAATAAAAAGTAGTTTCTGCAAGATTAGTCTAAACATCTTTCTAATAAAAAATAATAAAAAAATATTTTAGAATATTGTTAAATTTTGAAAATTAATAAATAAATAAAAATGCCTGATCAAAAATTTGCTGTCTTTTTTTTATTCATAATTTGTTATTTTGAAACAGTAAAAGTGTCTCTTAAAAATCACAGGAAAAGAAAATACTTTTCGGAAATAAAAATGATAATTTTTTTGTGAATTTAAGGATAAAATTCCTGATTAAATATAAACTTGCTCGAAAATTCTTCTTCTTCTACTCTTTTTATATATCTCAGTAACCATGGAGCGTTTGGTGAATGTTTAAAAAAGTTTACATGTATCGACTTTCTTAGAAGTAATTCAAGCAGTAGAGTAGTCAGTGTGATCCTATTTCAAATACAAATTTTCTTTTTTCTAAAATGTGTATAAATGTAAATAAAAAGTGTGGTAAATGTGTATATAATGTGTGTTGACATGTATAAATATCAATAACTTTTATACATAGTCTAGAATTTTTGCCCCTATTATAAAATTATTTTATTGAATATGATTTTTACTTGTGCTCTTATTTTGTTTAGTTTTATATGCTTGTATTTTATCCTTTTTTTCTTATTTATCCTTTATCCATTTTATCCTTGGTTTTCGTAGCTTATGCAATTACTCGAAATACTTACTGAAGTCAGTTGCTGTATTAAAACGATGTGCTGTGAAAATTTCTGTACTAAAATGAATAAACAGTTAAATAAGTCTAAAACAGTCTCAAACTAAACAGTCTCAGAAGGCATTCGGGTTTCGCTGAACAGATCCTATCAAGAAGGGGCTGTGAATAATATTAAAATGTATCAAGCATGTGTGTTACATATTAGTATGGTTTAATTATATTGATGTCCCACTATTTAAAGCAACACTAGGTGTATATTGGAACAAGCTTAGTAATTTTGAAGCGCGTTCAGATGACAATACTTGATATCACACCCCACCAGCCCAAACTTCCACACCACACCAGTGGATAGATGTTTGGCCTGGTCAGATTTAGTGTACCCCAAACACGGTTACGCAACGGTTCCATAGTGGAATCTGGCCTCGAATCTTAAACCCTCTTGTTCCGAGCCAAAACCTTACACCCATGCCATCGCGGCACTAGAGTGCTGCAGAAACCACCTTCTATTCGATTTTTTTCGAAGTATCCTCGAATCAAAATGGCAGCATTTATCACTTAGCAGATATCCCCATAAAACGATTGAAAATACAGATTTTATTTTTTTAATTTAAATTTCTGTTGATTGTTTCATTTTTTTTTTTTTGTTTCTAAATATTTCTTAAACTATTGAATGCAAACAGAGCGATTGAATTGCTATACTATTCCAATTTGAAGAAAGAAAAAAAAAATCAGTAAATATGAGCTATCTGCTTGTCGCAAATCTTTTTCTACAAGGTGTAAAAACGTTCAACGAATTCGCTTTATTTCAATGGATGGAAGAACATGAGGTGAAAATAAAAAAGAAACATTTAGTTTTTAAGCTTATGAAAGGCTTACTGATAATCGTCTTTTACCAGTTTTGAAAGTAATCAGTTGGAATAAGATTTTACCGACAATGGAAAGATATGTATTTGAAAGGAAATGTTGTGTCAGAAAATAAATATTCCTTTTAATAATATTTTTGGTGGACCATTCTATAAATCAATTTGTAATTATAGTAAAAATGATTTTTTTCCTTTATATAAAATAGATCTTTTCATATTTGCTAAGTATAAGTTAAAATCGTTCTCTTCATTTCTTTGTTATAGACAGGAAAATATATATAACTGGAGTTCAAAATAAATAACAAAAGTGAGATGTTCACAAATCTAGGAGTCAGAATCTTTTAACTAATTCCTATGAGAGTCAATTAATTCTCTCACACTCTTCCCTAACATGAGAGATATGTTTATAGACTTCTGTCTCACTTTATCGCAGTTGAACGATTCGTTCAAATATTCTTAAAAGATCTTCAGTTTAAGACGCAAGATCTCAGATCAAATTTGCATTTTCAAGTGATGATTTTTCGAGCTATCGCTTTCACAAAGACGGACAAATAATCAATCAGAAGGCAGACTTCATCTGAAATTTGATAGAATTTTAGAATTCTAATGATAAAATTATGCTAAATTCACTCCCTATGGTATTTTGTAATTTTGAATTCTCTTTCTTTGCGATTCCGCGACGGATAGTCACATGGACAGACGTCTCTTTGAGAGATTTCTTCATAAGTTTGATAAAATTAGGACGTTTTAATGGAAATACCGTATGCTAGAATACTTTTTTTTAATTATCGGGCTTTCAGACATGAATCGAAAACTCTTTTTCGATCTAAGATGTAAATCAACAAAAATCTAAAATCGATTTTTTTTTTTTTAGAATTAAAAAACCTTCTATTTATATATTTTGTGTAAGAATAAGTACAAAACCCTTTTTATGAAAAGAAAAGCAAAAAAAAAAAAAATTAAAAACTAACTCATAAATTATTTCAATGTTTTGAATTCACAAGCCGTTTTAAATCACATAAATATGTCATCTGATTTTCATCGAATTCCTTTTGGCATAATAATGGTTTATTTTAGTACCATTGAAATCAAATAACAATTCTGTAATAAATTACATTAAATGACAGAATCATTTTATTGATGGCAGAACTGTTTTTCAAAGGACATACTTAGTTTCCGCAGGGTTTATTGTGACATTAAAAGCATTTGAAAGCTCAAATTGTAATTCCTTCGCTAATTTCATTACAAAGTTGAATGCAATTAGCTTTAAGTGTTGGAATAACTGTTCTACATGTTTTTACATTGACTTTTTCTTAATTCGATTTTCATTTTTCTTAAATTATTTTTTTTGGTATTTATTTTATTTCTGATCTGAAAAATGGCCTAAGGAACAGATTAAAATTTATTATATTTTTGCAATGCAACATTTATCCGAAATAAGGAAACTAAATTTATTTCAATCAATGTTCTTTTCATAAAAAGAAACATTACCAAAAGAAATAGAGTCTGTACGATGGTACAGTGATCTTATATTAAATTGTGAAGAAATTGAAAATTGCAGCTATTGTTTACTGATAATGATCTGAAAAAGAAATAATCAAAAAAATGTGTACTTGATTATTGAAAAAAAGAGCTAGACAGCAATATCAACAGAAAAAATATTAATAAGGAATTTTGCTTTATGCATAAACAGCTAATTTTATAAGATATTTCACTTTTTCAAGTTTCGAATCTCCTCGTACTGTATATATTTAAAATATTTGATTCAGAAATCCAAAAGCAAGAAAAACAAGTAATATAGAAAAAAAAATTAATTCGATTCATACTTAGGTTAACAAAGAAATTTTTTATTTTAGCTACTTTTTATTAAATAATCATCAAAAAAAACCTATTAAGTATCAAAAAATTACTGATTTTTGCAAGAATTGAGCTCGCCTTCTTCACCTTCACATGAAAAATATTGAAATTCTTGCATTTTACCGATTGAGCTACTGCCTGTTCATTTCAATTTTAATAACTAACTGCTGAAAATTTATTCATCAATTAAGAATTAATTTAATTGATGAATTAATATTTGAAAAAACTGTATTAACATCAAGTGTCATCCACTACAAGTATAAAAATTATATTTGAACTTGAGTGGATGAATGAAAAGCATTTTATTAACGACTGAACATTTGAACAAGATTATATATGTATATATTACTGAATAGATATCTTAAGTAAAGTTTCAGTGAAATTTACAATGTTATTATTTTTTCCTTCCATAATTTTATGTCTGTATAGTTTAATTCTATAACAATACTATTGGGACACCACTGCAACGCTGCTTTTATTGTGACATTTTCAAAAAACTGGTGAGTATGGAAATGATTCAAGAGAGCAGCAGATTTTTTTATATAGACAAATTGATTAACTGGGCGAATTTAATTAATTAATTAATATCACGAAATTTCCCTATCTAAAATCAACCACTTTTTTTCATTTAATTGATTGCTTGCCTTAACAGTAGCTAACAAAATATTTTTGTGTATTTCTGATAAAAATTTAAAAGAAATAATGTTTTGAAATATGGTCCATCCAATGTTAACTAATTCGTAAATCTTTTGGCGCCATCTTGGAAACTATTATATGTTTCTCAAAAAAAAAAATTATTTATTTAAATAACATAATTTCCTTACTTAAATGAGTGAAATAAATTTTTAATATAAAACAAAAATATGTTTTACAAATTTATAAACACGGCTATGATGAAAATATGAAATGTAACATAGCAAAATGTTTACAAAAAAAAAATGGCTGGAACACTAAAATAACAGAATCTTAAAATTATCGGCATGTCTATAATAGATTTTTCAAACATTTCGAAAAAACTGCAACATTGCCATTATCGATTGGAAATTCCTTAATATGCCCGTTTGTTGAAAGAATTAATATAATTTGTAGTGGTTTCTATCAATCTATTCGTTATGATGCATGAGTTTTAACTACTATTTTTAAATCTCCATTTCATAATTAACAGATGTTTTTTGCATAAATTGAGATTTCCTTGCTTATGAAAAATAAGTATATTTAATAAGCTGATATAAAATCTGTAAAATATTAAAAATTTCTTATTGAAACAAAGAATACTTAAGTTGCTGGATTGAAAGTTTTAATGAATCATTTATATTTTAAGATCAGGATCTTTATTTTTTAAGATTTAAAAATCAATGACTAGAAATGGGTATAATGTATATAATAAGAATTTTTAATAAAATAACACCACTTCTACAGTTTAAATATTTTAGATTTCCCTGACAGATAGGACCGATTTTGTCGGTGAATAGGAATTTCAAATGACGATGCAAGCTGTCTTACTTATACGAGGATTGGAACTTTAATAGTGCCAACTATTTATTTACATGGAGTAATGAAGCAATTCATGTCTCTATGTTTTACAGTCTGTCAATATAGTCGCCAGCATTGTGTACAACCCGTTTCCTACAATGTGGAAGTCGCAGAACACTTGTAGCAGAGCTTGTTTCGTTGATAGTTTGAATGGATCGGTCTACCGACGGAAGAATATCTGGACGGGGGATCATTATTCTTTAGGATGTCACCATCACAGTCGTACGCGAGAATCAGCATAAATTTCACATCGCTGGGGTTCTGAAGAAATTTCGAACGTCTTGGTGACCCGTAATAAAACCGTTTGATTGGCGTTTCAATTTTGGCTGGTACATTCTGGTCCAAATCCTATCCAGTATAATAGCACTACTGTGCAACCTCTGCTGCTGCACATTCAATTTTTATCCAATTCTTGTTTTGAAAAAACACTTACTGTAGACCGCAAGCTAATACAAGGATAAGTTTTTTGCTTCACTCCGCATGCGCGTGACGTAGGAAGGCCGATTCTTTTTGCTGAGAGGTGAGGTAGATGTGTAGCTAACGTGCGATACACGTGACATTCTTTGGTTTGGTTGAGTGGCGTTTTCACAGCAGTGGTGCCACTATTAAAGTTCCAACCCCCATAAATAACAATCAAATATGGTTGCAAATTTATATCTATCATATTAAAAACATTTTCTTTCAAAGAATTAAAAAGAATGCTATTTATTTGATATTCTATAGGTTGTAATTAGTTTTTATATGTATTTAAAACATTATTTTATGCTTTTTCTGAAATATGGATATTAAGGGTTTCCAATTTCGTAAAGGTTCAGATTAATAAAATTTATCTTCACCTCTTCTGTTGCAGAAAAAAAATACTTTGTTTTACACTGAATCATATTCATAGTAATTTTAGAAATTTCATATTCGGACTCCAAAATTTTTGTCCATCAAAGCTAATTTCAATATGATTTTCCTTACTTCTAAAAATTAGTTTAGTTTAGTTATTCATTAACGTTCCAGTTTTGAAGCAATACTAGGGTTGTTTTGTGATAAACTCTAAAATTCTGAACGAGAATTTTCAGATGACGAGGACGGCAGCTGAATGGGCACTTCCCACTCCAAACTTCCACACCACATCACGGAAGAAAATTTGGTCCTGACAGATTTATTGTGCACCAGATCGCTTACACGACGGTTCTGCGGTGAAATTGGGTTTCGAACCCAATACCTTACCACCAGGCCACCGCAGCCTTCAAAATTGGTAGAAAGAATGTGGACTTCTTTGGTTACAAATTTACACACTTTTATATCCCTCTTGGGAATCTTAAATGTGTGACTTTCTTTTCATTTTGTGTGATCAGCAGTAGCTGGACTAATGCCATTCTCATTCAAATTATATAATAAATCGCATAATCTTTTTGCATGAAAACTGAAATATAATTTTAAAAAGGGCGAAAGCCTTAGCACAAAAACCAATTTTAAATTCCTATGGTATATTCGTAGCTCAATCTATGACTCATTCGTAAAATCTGGCCTGTGTTCTCACTATTCTATCTACGGTATTTGGAGTCTTTAATAGGATTCAAATTGAAGACCGCAATGTCGCCCACTTAAAATGCAAAATAATGGTCACTTGATCTCATTATTTATTGTTTTTTTATTCCGTTCGTCATCATAGTTACATACATATTGTGCATATATTGCAGATATATGGCTGTAAAAATGATGGGCAATATTATTTAGCATTGATTTATTGGAATTTTTTAAATGCATTATTTATTTTAATAAATTACAAAATATTCTGCAACATAATAACGGGCATTAAAAGGCTTAACCAATAAATTATATACTTTAATTACATATTTGCAAATGATTATACTTAATAATTTTTCTTTACTTTATATCACTTCAAATAAGCTAATTTTCATTTGACATTGTTTCTGAATAGAAAATTTTAGGCTCTTATTTTCATACACTTTTTGATCCCATTTTTCATGGTGAAACTATATTTTTCTCAAGTTTGTCATAGGAATCGAAATCGATATCCTGTCATGTTTAAAAACACCACCAGAACTTCCCAAGTAATCTAATCTTGTTTATTCAAAAGTCTGTTTCCAGTAAGAAGTATCTTCGGATCCTTCACCAATTTCTGAAGTTTTTTTTAAAAATATTTATTGAATGTACCCTTTTGGTATTAGGGGATAGACGCCTTGATACCACAAATCCCCTTCTCATTCCGTTTCAATCAATCTTGTCTTATCAAATCTAGTCTTAGATTTAAATGATGATCTGATACTTTCTTCTAATCCTTTCTGCAAAACATCAAACACGTGTATCTGCCAATGCTAAACTGGTCCAAGCCATTACTACTCTTCAAATTGTTATCTACCGAAAGAATTTTTTTGTTTCAATACTTATTTCATGCTAGTAAAATTTATATTTGTGGAGTCCATCTTATTCCCATGTTTTCCTGTCACTCGGTATGCTTGAAACTATTTAATCAACATAAAACATCATTTCCTTTACCAAAATGAGCTGTATTGATTTACGGTAAGATTTCAAACATTGCTTTTTTAACATTTGTTGCCATTTTTTGGCTTAATTTTCAGTGAATGGTTTCTTTAAATACTCCAATATTTTTAGATGCTTCTTAACATATTTTTTCTTATATTTCATGTCTAATATTATCGGGTAATTGCGCAAAGACCTCTTTTTTTCTGCTAAAACATATGTTATTAGGTCCTTTGTCATCATTTTATAAATTTTGAAATGGATCATCTTAAAATTGTGAAAGCTTTAACAGATGTTTCATTTTAACTTCTATATCCAATGTTTTGCTAACTTCCTGCTTTGCTGTTTCGACAAAATTATAAAAATTCTGACTAAAATACACTGATGGAAAAAAAATCCCAATACTAGGAAAGAACTGTGCTAGATAAACGAAATTTGGTAGGCGTGTTTATACATCTGAAAGATGACGTGAATTCAAATGGAGCTAGTAGTGACACTATGAACATGCAAATGAGGTTTGCTTTAAATACGCTCTGTAAGGTTCGTGATCGTTATTTACAGTCGAGATTTGACGTAGAGGGTTAATGTTAGTCAAGGATGCCTCTGAGAAGACGAAGAAGCCATTATCAACAGCTCACTGAGTTTGAAAGAGGTCGTGTTGTAGGGCTACGAGAAGGTTGGTTTTCTTTCCGCGATATTGCTGAAAGACTTGGCAGGAATGTATCCAGTCAAGGGAAGGTACTGCCTCAAGAAGACCAGGTTCCGGGCGGCCAAGTGGTACTACTGAGAGGGAAGACCGTCGTATTCGACGTATGGCTATGTCTAATCGTACTGCGTCTGCAGCTGAAATTCGAGCTGCAGTTGGCACCACAGTGACACAACGAACTGTTACAAATCGGTTACTTCAAGGACAGTTCCGAGCCAGACGCCCTGTACAGTGCATTCCACTGACT
>JAPMOQ010019370.1:0-27242 GCA_026543055.1 Argiope trifasciata
CAGAGAGGGTGACAGCGTATTTCCTGGCCAAATCAAGCATGGTTGTTAAACGTACTCCACCCAACAAATGGTAGTGAAGTTCGGCTTTAGGAATTTGGGACAAAAAATTTTCAAGGGTCAATTGGTCCGACATAGTAAATAATCCTTAAATCCGAAAATGGAGACAATCAGATTTGTAAACTTACGCTTCAAATTGTGAAAAAAAGAACGTAGTATTGTAGGTGAAGTTTTGTTATAGCGAAAGTAAAAATCGCAATATTATTGAAATTTATTCAACTTAATTTGTTGATATAATTTGAAATTTAACTGTTTCATTCCGGTTATTGTTGATAAAACAGTATTACTGTGTGGTAGCAAATTAGGTGTAATCGTTAATTACGTACTCAAGGACAAGCAATGACAGCGATGCCAATTTATTTATCTCGTGAAACTGCGCCGTTAAAATGGGGAACGAATGCGCTCTTTAGTTATCAAAATATAGGAATTACCATCCATTATCAACCCGCTGATCGCTTATCGACACTGCAACGCGCTGGACGTTCGCTGGATAGTCAGGGTATTAAAAGTATTAAATTTGCGGGGAGTGGTTGGGATTTGGAAGCAACATGGCATTTTTGGCAAGGTTTCCGTAATCCGAAACGTGATAACCTTGTTGAATGGCCAAAATTAATAAAAAAAGAGCAAAAAAAGTTGGCGGATCGGTTGCTCATCATCGACTGGGTTCGTGACACAATCAATCTCCCAGCCGACGAACTTGGTCCGATTGGACTTGCCAAGCAGTGTGTGACGTTGATCTCATCACACACTGATAAATTTAATTATAAGCTATTCCACGGTGAAGAACTTAACGACAAAGGCTATGCCGGTCTCTATACCGTTGGCCGGGGATCATCAAGGCCACCTGCGTTGTTGGTGTTAGACTACAATCCCTCAAAGCGAGCGAGTGCAACAACTAAAGCGTGTCTGGTAGGAAAAGGCATCACATTTGATTCAGGTGGTTACAGTCTTAAGGCAACAAATTACATGGAATCCATGAAATCAGATATGGGTGGTGCTGCGCTCGCTGCGGGAGCCCTCGCCTTAGCGATTTCTGAAGGATTAGATCAGCGCGTTAAGTTGATACTCTGCTGCGCTGATAATTTAGTGGATGGCAATGCCTTTAAGCTCGGTGATATTATTCGTTATCGGAATGGCAAAACAGTCGAAATCATCAATACCGATGCGGAAGGCAGGTTGGTTTTAGCGGATGGGCTTCTTGAAGCGCAGCAAAGCGCGCCACAACTTTTGATCGATTGTGCCACATTAACGGGATCAGCAAAAGTTGCCGTGGGTAACGAGTATCACTCGCTTTTGAGTTTTGACACGATCCTTGTAGAAAAAGTATTCGCGTGTGCCGAACGAGAAAAAGAACCTTTTTGGCGGTTACCTCTCGCTGAATTCCATCGCAAGCAAATGCCCTCCGCGTTCGCTGATATCAACAATAGTGGTATTGCCAATGGGGCAGGGGCCAGTATTGCGGCTGCATTTTTGTCCTACTTTGTAAAAAATTATCAGAAAAATTGGGTCCATATTGATTGTTCGGCGACATACTGTAAAACCAGCACGGATCTTTGGGCGACGGGTGCCACAGGCATTGGTGTAAGAACCCTGGCTCAACTCTTACTCAGTTAGTAAAGTACCAACATAACAATCATGCAAAGCGATGCATTGGTACGATGATTCATGGCATGATAGGTTATAACATGATCAATTTGGGCAATACTGTTCAATCGTTGTAAACAGGATGATTAATAAGAGACAAAGGTTACAATTCTTCAAGTTTAGCGTACCAGAGGAGAAAAATACCGTTCAATATGGTAGCCGATTTACTCAACTTAGTGAGATGTCAGTCTTCGGTGATAATAAAAAAATTAATACAAGGGCGGTGTTGGTTGTGTTTGCAACGTCTCATGCTTAGTCATCATGGGATCTGTTCATTCTGTTTAGCTTTCATTCGACCTGTACCTAATGGGTGTGGTTATTGTGGTTTACCTATATCACAAAATGCAGTCTGCTATCAATGTCAACTTACCCCCCCACCTTGGGAATGCTTACTGGCTGTTTCGAGTTATGAATACCCATTGAAACGGTTAATCCATCGATTGAAGTTTAGAGGACACACGGAGTTGGGTGACGGTTTATCGCGGCTACTGCTACTGAGATGGTATGCTGAACGTCGCGCCCGTGGATTAATGAAACCGGATATTATCTTGCCCGTGCCCCTGTATCGTCATCGGCAATGGCGTCGTGGTTTTAACCAAAGCGCACTACTGGCTAAACCGCTCGCAACGTGGTTAAAAGCCGAGTATAACGCGAAATTATTGGTTCGGAATGAAGCACGCCGTGACCAAAAGCAATTGACAGCCAAGTTGCGCCAAACAAATTTGAAACGCGTTTTCCATTGTACAGGCCAGGTCACAGGTAAACGTATTTTGCTTGTCGACGATATTGTCACCACAGGGAGTACCGTGAATGAAATTTGTGAATTGTTGAAAAAACAAAATCCCCGAGGGATTCAGGTAATTTGTTTGTGTCGCACCTTGTAGATTAACTAAACTGGGCTATAATAACCTTTTCTTTGGGTTAATTGTAGGTAAATTCGAATCATGTCAATACTAACGATCACTGATTCTGCACAAGAACATTTCAAAAAATTATTAAAAAAACAAGAGAGAGGCACAGAAATTCGTGTGTTTGTCCTTAACGCCGGTACGCCTTCCGCGGAGTGTGGCGTTTCCTATTGTCCGCCTGAGAGTATTGAAGATCACGATATTCAACTTGCTTATGATGGGTTTTCAGTCTATATCGATGAAAGCAGTTTGCCTTTTTTAGAAGCGGCACAGATTGATTTTGTTACAGATGAATTGGGATCGCAACTAACGTTAAAAGCACCTAACGCTAAAATGAGAAAAGTCGCTGATGATGCCCCCTTGATTGAACGCGTGGATTACTTAATTCAGTCAAAAATTAATCCTCAATTGGCCTCACACGGTGGGTACGTTTCTTTGATTGAAATCACAGAGGACAATACCGTAATCTTACAATTTGGTGGGGGTTGCAATGGATGCGCTATGATTGATGTTACCCTAAAAGAGGGAATTGAAAAAGAATTGAAATCTGCTTTCCCTGAAATTACTGGCGTGAAAGATCTAACCGAACATCAACGTGGTGAACATTCATTTTATTAAATGCACTGTCTCAAATGAAAAAGGAATTCAATCGGAGCGTTAATCCTCAGACCTGAGTTGATTTATTTGTTACGCATCCTAATTTCAATATCATTTTATCACTTCGCGTTCATATTGTTGATGAGCCACTGCCGAAATTCAGGCGATACAGACTTGAGGCTATTTGATCCGCGCGTTATGGTTGCAATGCCCGTACCAAGTCGATCCTTTAATTCACGTTGATTAATATTGCCAGAAAGTAACAATTCAATGATTCTGACCCGTGTGCTAATTGATTCGCACTCATCGGGTGTTAACAATAAGTGTAGCAGCTCCCATTCCCTATTATCTTGAAATGCTTTTTTTATTAAATTAATCATGGGTTGCCAGTCTATGTTGTCCATGCTTTGTCCTCAAGAACGTTAAATTAGTTTAAATAATGCTTCATTCTAGCAATTTGCTTCGTGTGAATGAAAGTCTATTAGAAAAAATAACGAAAATGATTTATTTAATTACTAATTTACGACTGACTCTAATAGCAACAACGAAAAGTTAATAACGGCGGTTCAATTCTTTTTCAAGTATTAATCGGGTGGGTTTTCCTTTTAGCACAATTTGGTATATATAATCATAAACAAGAACACTTTTAACATAATTGCGTGTTTCTGCAAAAGGAATCGTTTCAATAAAGGCCGCGACATCTAAGCTGCTATTGCTCTGCTCAAGCCAGCGCACTACACAATTTGGTCCAGCATTGTAGGCAATGGATGAAAGAATACGATTTTTGTCGAACTGTTGGTAAACCAACTCGAGAAAATGGGTGCCAAGTAATATATTGATTTCTGGTTCATAAAGCTGATCAGCGGAAGAATAGTGAAATCCATCAATTTTTTTAGCCATGTCTTTTGCCGTCGCAGGCATAACTTGCATTAATCCTCGCGCTCCAGCTCTTGATATAACGCGCGGTTGCAGGGCACTTTCCTGCCTTGATATGGCTAGTGAATACGAAAGCGGTATTTCTTTGCCATTCAGGGCCTGCTTAAACAGATCAATATAGGCTGCCGGAAAACGTTCAATCCAGTTATCCCATAATTTGCCTTTAATGGTTGCTTGAATACTATACGACGCCCACCCTTGAAGATGAGCAAACCGAGCAAGTTCGGCTAGTTTTGATTCATTTTCGGGAAGTGAAATCAAAAAAAGCCATTCACGACGAGCGGCTTTGTCATTGCGCCAATGGAGCAATTCTTTGATACGTTCTATAACAACATGATGATGGTAACGTGATAGTAATGATTTTTGTGCTCTCTTGTTGGACTCTCCATTTCCGATGCTATAGTTAGGATTATAGTTATAGTCTTTACCGAGTTGTTGCGCGCTAAGCATGGCATAGAAGCCTCTGCGCTTTGAGAGCTTATTAAATTGATTTCTCGCCGTAACCCGTTGGTTTTGTTTTCCTAACATAACGGCTTCCCAGTAAATCCATTCATTTTTATCTTTCGCTTTTTTGGGAATCAGATTTAACCAGTATGCTACTTCTTGTTGATTGTTTTCACGTAGCGCTTGGCGTATACGCCGTTCAACTAAGGCAACACTACCAATTGATGCGATCGCCTCATCGCGCCATTTTATCTGCGCCTCCGTTGCTTTAGAAGAAAAAAATTGCCAAGCGATGCTTCGTTTTAATCTATTTTGTTCGTCTGTTGACAATTGCTGTTTCACCGTGAGACGAGGTAAAACACGGCGTGCGTATTCTGGACTTTGTCTTGCAAGCCGAGGAAAACTCAGTAGGACAATTTTTTTTGAAAAACCACTATATGCAATGTTATCTGAAAAATCAGTAATTTTTTTTGGATTTTTTAAAAGATCCAATAAAGCCATCTGCGTCGTTTTGTAATTATCCGGTAATTGTTTTGCTAGCTTAATAGCGAGGTTAATATTTTTAGCTTTGATAGCTAATTCAATTCGCAATAGAATTAAATTCGGCGTACGATTTCCTGCTGTTACCCACGCTTCAAACGCGTTATCGCAGGTAGCAGGGAGATATTTCCCGCTAAGCCAAATTTTATTGAGTGGCTGCAAAACCTGTTTATCTTTCGTTTTATTGTAAAGTGCATGGTAATAGTAACATTGTGACTGCACTGACTTATCATGAGGCACAGAAACTAACGCGTCCCATTTTTTTTGTTTATATAACGTACTAATGTACAGTCGTTTTAGATCATCCGCTAAAGGACTATCAGAATACTGATGGATAAATTGCGTTACTTGTTTTGAGTCAACAGTGGCTATCTGGTTAATGAGATAACTGTATTCTGCGTAAAGTGCTAAGGGGTAATTTTTTAATTGCCTCAGCAGAGCAAGTTGCTCTGGTTTAGGGAGTGGATTCGAACCATTACGCCATATTGAGTAAATTGTTCTTAAACTGGTAAGATCCTGTGAAGCCAGGATAGTTGGCGTTATCAACAATGAAAAGGCGAGTATGAGAACACATTTCAGGAAAGCGTGCCACATATTAGTGTCCTTATCAAACTTTAAAGCACTGTAATCAGTGGTCAGGTTTAGACTGTTAACATCATAACGTCAAGATGAATAAATGCAATGGGAACCAAAGCTGTAAGGTGTAAAATTTAAATAAAATCAACCTAACACATCCTGAATGTGTCCATCTCTTTAATTGGCTTATGTATAAATTCAAACAATGAATGAGTCTATCAAAAATAATTTAATTCTTATTTGCAAATAATTCATTTTGCTTTAATATGTATAACCTCTAACGCGGGGTGGAGCAGCTTGGTAGCTCGTCGGGCTCATAACCCGAAGGTCGTTGGTTCAAATCCAGCCCCCGCAACCACTTTCCTCTATTCCGTTGTCTTTCAATTCATACTTAGCGTATTCGTCGTGGTGTCCTCGTTAAATTTTTCTTAATTTAATATAATTTTTAATACCGTTTAAAACGGCTTGGGCAATTTGATTTTGAAAATTTGGTGTGCGTAATCGTTGTTCTTCATGTGGATTACTAATAAACGCCGTTTCAATTAAAATTGAAGGGACATCAGGCGCTTTTAAAACAGCGAATCCGGCATGTTCAACATGTTTTTTGTGCAGTGGATTGACGTGTTTTAGCTGGTTTAAAATGGCGTTTCCTAAAAGTATACCGTTGCTGATGGTGGTTTTTTGAACGAGATCGAGCAGGGTATGATCAAGGTAGGGATCACCACTTCGGCTAACTCCCCCTATTTGATCCGCCTGGTTTTGAGATTGGGCTAAATAACTTGCTACTGAACTACTTGCCCCGCCTGTTGAAAGAACGAACACCGACGATCCCCTCGCTTCTCGACGAATAAATGCATCAGCGTGAATTGAAATAAACACATCGGCATGTAACGCTCGGCTTTTTGCGACTCTCACATTGAGTGGCAAAAAAATATCCTCGTTGCGTGTCATATGGACCTTCATTGTAGGATCTTTTTTGATGAGATCCCTGATACGCCGCGCAATTTGCAAAACTACGTCTTTTTCTTTAGTGCGATAATAACCAACCGCGCCCGGATCTTCACCTCCATGTCCAGGATCAAGTACAACCGTCACGCTATGTTTTGTAGCTAGTTTTTTTGACTCAGTCGCGCTACGATTTAGCTCACCTTTATTAAATTCTTTTAGAAGTACTAAAAGTGGATCATCTGTGTTCGTTACGTGGCTAGGGTAAAGATCGATAACAACCCGATGATTAAACTTTGAAAACGGTTTTAATGTAAAGATATTGGGATTTATACCCTGTTTTAATTCAATAACTACGCGGGTAATCTTTGCTTTATGCTGTCCAATACGCAACTTTTTAATATACGGATCCGTGTTTTGTACTAGTGATGTACTATCTTGAAGGATAGCATTAACAGTCAAGTTATCAATATCAATCACTAATCGATTTGGTGAAGTTAGAAAAAAATGTCGGTAGGTCAACGGCACGTTGGATTCAAGTGTTATTCTTGAATACGATGTCGCTGGCCAAATACGCACAGCAAGCACTTGGGGAATGGCCGCAAAACCCACTCGGCTAACGGATAAGAAACAGGTGGCTAGAATTCCTTTAAATAAAAGCCGACGAGTGATTGTGTGCGCTTTCGGCATAAGCTAACATCTCAAGCTAGATAACATTTAAGAAATGATAGCATTAATTTAATGATATCCTACATTTCACTTTATTATAATGCAGTAAATTGATGCGTTTTAACAACGGGTTGGTTTTTCTGAATTGCTACGATCGGGCGTGTTTTTATTCGTAATCAGGTTTAACATGCTTGATTCAATGGTGTTAATTTATTTTAATTCTAATAATTCATTTACGAAATTATATACTTACGAGTAAAATACTTGAAAGCAAATCTGGCTATCCGTTTTAAATCCTTAATGACATAACAAGGCGAAATAATTTACTATGAAAAGGGTGGGTTTTGTTGGCTGGCGTGGTTTAGTTGGGTCTGTGCTAATGCAAAGAATGCAGGAAGAGGATGATTTCAAATGGTTCGATCCAATTTTTTTTTCAACCTCGCAAGTATTTAAAAAAGTGAACATCATTGATGCTCGATCAACCGTATTACAGAATGCTTATGACATCGATGCGTTAATGACATTGGATATCATTGTCAGTTGTCAAGGGAGTGACTACACGTCTCAAGTCTACCCCTTGTTGCGTAACCAAGGCTGGTCTGGCTATTGGCTTGACGCGTCATCCACACTACGTATGTGCAATGAGGCACTTATAGTGCTGGATCCCGTTAATCGAGTGCACATCGATACTGCGCTGAACCAAGGGATTAAAACGTTTACTGGCGGTAATTGCACGGTTAATTTAATGCTAATGGCATTAGGTGGTCTCTTTGCTCATGAGTTGGTTGAATGGATATCAGTAATGACTTATCAAGCTGCATCGGGTGGCGGAGCCAAACACATGCGCGAGCTTTTGATGCAGATGGGGGTTTTAAATGCCGAAGTTGCTGAAAAATTAGCAGACCCTAATTCATCGATCGTGGATATTGAGCGTGAGGTCACAAAAAAAATGCGTGATCGTCATTTGCCTATTGATCATTTCGGTGTGCCGCTAGCAGCAAATTTAATTCCCTGGATTGGGGAGCAATTGCATGATGGACACAGCAGAGAGGAGTGGAAAGGTCAATTAGAAACAAACAAAATACTCGGAAATCAACACCCTATTCCAATAGACAGTTTATGTGTCCGCATTGGTGCATTGCGCTGTCATAGTCAAGCATTTACTATCAAACTGAAAAGAGATATATCAATTAATGAAATCAATGAAATACTGATTGCCCATAACCAATGGGTTAAAGTTATTCCAAATAATAAAACACATTCTATGACAGCATTGACGCCAGCGGCGGTGACCGGCACGTTGAATATCCCAGTTGGAAGAGTGAGAAAATCAAATATTGGCCGCAATTATCTTTCTGCCTTTACAGTGGGTGATCAGTTGTTATGGGGTGCGGCGGAGCCGATACGCCGAATGCTGTCTTTTTTAAAGTGAATTGAAGGTAAATCTAAATTAACTTAGCTGTGTTTGATATCCTGTGTATCATTTATTAAGTGATGATAAGGCGGTGATATCAGCAATCAAAGACATCAGAAGTGATCCGCTGAAAATAGCTTGTTGAACCAAAGCAAAAGCCCCGATAGCCGATGTGTCATCAATAGCTGATCGGCATATCCTCACATTATCTCTAAAATCTTTGAGGGTTTGGGAATTGAGTGCACTATAAATTGGCGCGAACAGAATTTCTTCTGCTTCTGTGATTTGACCTGCAATAACAATTTTTTGTGGATTAAATAAATTAACCAGAATAGCAACAGCACGTCCTAAATCTTTTCCTGCTTGTCGAATCAATCGACAAGCGAGATCATCCCGCTGATTTGCCAGACGGCAGACATGACTTATTTCGCAATTATCGATGGTTAGGTTTGAGGTATAGCCTTGTTCGATTAATTGTTTCGCTCTTCGTTCGATGGCTTCGTTAATTACTGAGTTTTCAAGGCAGCCAAAATTACCGCAATGACATTTCTCGCCAAGTGGGTCAACTTGGATATGACCTATTTCACCCGCACTTTGATTATGATTAATGAATGGTTGCTTGTTGATAATGACCCCAGTTCCGACACCACGATGTACGCGGATTAAAATTGAATCATTCACATCCTGCGAGATACCAAAATAGTGTTCGGCTAGCGCCAAACTTTGAACATCATTACCGATAAAACAGGGCACGCTGAACCGTTGTTTGATCGCTTTCCCTAAAGACCAATCTTCCACTTTAATATGGGGCGCATATTTTATAATACCTTGACGTGAATCGATCAAACCAGGCATCACAATCGAAATAGCAATCAGCTTCTTGATTTTTTGATGGTGCGTTTCGAGAAATTGAGCAATCATCGTTAATAGATAACTCTCAGCAATGCATTGTAAATGAGTTGTCACGGGGTAATCTTTTTTTGCGAGTAAGTTTCTACCTAAGTCGTATAATTCAACAATAATATGGGATCTGCTGTATTGAATAGTGAGTGCTTGAAATGGAGCTGTTTGGGCAATAATCGAGACAGCCGGTCTTCCTCCTGTGGATTGTTGTATATCAATTTCCTGAATTAATTGGTTTTGCAGTAATTGGCGTGTAATTTTTGTAATACTTGCTGGCGCTAATTGGCTAACATCGGCTAACCTTATTCGTGAAATAGGGCTCTGCTGCACGATTAAGCGATAAATCATGGCATAATTGAGTTGTTTAACCAACTCGGCGTTGCCCACGCGAGTTAAATAATTGATTACCATTTTTTATCCATGTAATATTCAAACAATCACCTGTAAAATGATCATTTTAACTATTCATTCCATCAATGACAATAGTTCTAATTAGAGAAAAACTGTTCGTTTAAATGATTAATTTCGCATGGTTAAATCATGCTATTTGGCTAAGCTGGCGGACTTAGTATATTAGAATAACACAAAGACGCTTCATCAACCTTTAATTAATCATAATGGAATAAATTATACGATGTGATCATTAAATTACATCGTGGCATGCGCTAAAATTTCTGACTCTTGCTGATAAAAGTATTTTAATGTTTTAACTTTTAACTCATTCGTGCTTGGTTCGTCACAAACAAGAATGGCCTTGCGATGCGCTTGGAGTGCCGTCACTGTCCAGAGATGATTAATACTCCCTTCCACCGCTTCATGAAGCGCGAGTGCTTTGTTGTGTCCCGAAACTAAGATCATTACCTCTTCTGCATCTAATAACGTTCCAACTCCTATCGTTAACGCTTCCTTTGGAACCGCATTGAAATCATTATTAAAAAAACGTGAATTTGCAAGCCTCGTATCCATTGTTAATGTTTTAGATCGAGTACGTGAACAAAGTGATGAACCCGGTTCATTAAAGGCGATGTGGCCATCTTGTCCTAGACCGCCGACAAATAGGTGCACCTGGCCGTAGGCTTTGATTTTTTCCTCATAGAGTCGACATTCTAGATCAACATCTTCCGCATTACCGTTCAATATATTGATGTTTTCTTTTTTGATATCAATATGATCAAAGAAATTATGGTACATAAAATAATGGTAACTACGCGGATCTTTTTCTGGCAGATTAACATATTCATCCATGTTAAAGGTGACTACATGTTCAAAACTTATTTTTTTTTCTTTGTGTAATTCTATCAGTTTAGTATACATTATTAATGGCGAACTACCGGTTGGTAAACCCAGTACATAAGGGTGTTCGGCTGTAGGATTAAACGCATTAATTTTTTCAACTATATAGTGTGCAGCAAAGGTCCCAACTTGTTGTTCGGTTTGCAAAGGAATAAGTCTCATAACTAGCTCCAGGAAAAATTTTTTAGATTATGAAGTATGCAGTGACATAATGACTGTTTAAATTGAGTTATTAAGTAAAATTACTGATAATTGTCACAGTTTAGCGATATTTAATTTGCAAGAAAAATTATAATTGGGTTCAATATTATCATAAACCGTTAGATTTAGCATCCACCCTTTCCGTACTGGATAACAAGGAGAGAACATGGGAATTTTAGCATATTTGCAGCGAATCGGCCGCTCTTTAATGGTCCCTGTCGCTGTTTTACCGGCTGCTGCGATTTTACTTGGTATCGGATATTGGGTGGATCCAACAGGGTGGGGTACAAACAATATCATTGCCGCGTTCTTGATAAAATCCGGCAGTGCGATTATCGATAATATGCCAATATTATTTGCAATCGGTGTCGCCTATGGGATGTCAAAAGATAAGGATGGCGCTGCGGCACTAAGTGGTTTGGTGGGTTTTCTTGTCATTACCACTTTATTATCGCCTTCCGCGGTAGCATTATTGACCAAAACACCGTTAAATCAGGTGCCGTTGGCCTTCAGCAAAATCAATAATCAATTTATTGGTATTTTAGTCGGGGTATTATCAGCCGAACTTTACAATCGGTTTAGTGGGGTGGAGCTACCTAGAGCGCTTTCCTTTTTTAGTGGGCGTCGGTTGGTACCAATCATTGTATCCTTTGTGATGTTATTTGTTGCTTTCATTTTACTTCAGATATGGCCGGTCATTTATAATGCCTTGGTCTCATTCGGCGAAGCCATCAAAGATTTAGGTGCAATGGGTGCGGGTGTTTATGGATTTTTCAACAGACTGTTGATTCCGGTCGGTCTCCACCATGCACTCAATTCTGTTTTTTGGTTTGATGTGGCGGGTATCAACGATATTCCAAACTTTCTCGGTGGCCAAAAATCGATCGATGACGGATTGGCAACCATGGGTACAACAGGACGATACCAAGCAGGCTTCTTCCCTATCATGATGTTCGGCTTGCCAGGTGCGGCATTGGCCATTTACCAAATGGCAAAACAAAAAAATAAAGATAAAACGGCGTCGATTATGATTGCTGCCTCTTTTGCGGCTTTTTTTACCGGAGTAACAGAGCCGCTCGAGTTCTCTTTTATGTTTGTTGCCCCACTGCTTTATGTTATTCATGCATTCCTAACAGCAGTATCGCTCTACATTGCCGCGGCAATGCAATGGATCGCTGGTTTTGGTTTTAGTGCAGGACTCATTGATCTAGTCTTATCCTCGCGCAATCCGCTTGCCGTTCATTGGTATATATTGATCTTACAAGGTGCCGTGTTTTTTGTTATTTATTATGTCGTTTTCCGTTTCGTTATCGGGAAATTTAATTTGAAGACGCCTGGTCGTGAAGAGGAAACCGTGGGGAATGCGATGAAAAATGGTTCAGGTAGTGCGCCGATAACGGATACTGCTTCTTTAGCTAAACAGTACATTGCGGCGGTTGGCGGTATTGATAATTTAACGGACATAGATGCCTGCATTACTCGTCTTCGACTGGGCGTTAAAGATGCGGACAGGGTGGATGTGGACGCTGCCAAAGAACTGGGCGCCATGGCTGTTATTAAATTAAGTAAGCAAGGGGTTCAAATTGTTGTGGGCACGCAAGCTGAAAAAATTGCCGATGCGATGAAAAGAGAAAAGAAATAGTTTATTGTGCTGTGATAAATGTTGACTCGCTTTTCCTTCCTCTTAATACATTAATTCTTGCCTAGAAGTTTGAAAAGCGAGATAACTTAACAAGATCATTTATCTTTGATAGGATATGAAAAATAACTAATTATTCCCAGCCATATGAAATTTATTTCCTTTAATATTAATGGTCTTCGCTCACGTTTTCATCAACTTCATGCAATAATCGAAAAACATGACCCCGATGTTATTGGGTTGCAAGAAACAAAAGTTCACGATGAACAATTTCCAACAGATCAGCTCGATGCGTTGGGTTATCACATTGTTTATCATGGACAAAAAAGTCATTATGGCGTCGCTTTATTGACTAAAACGACGCCGTTAGTTGTTCAAAAAGGGTTTATTGATGAGGAGATGGATGCACAGCGACGGTTAATTAGCGTCGATTTGCCTTTAAAATCAGGAAAGATCACCGTGATAAATGGCTATTTTCCCCAAGGAGAAAATGAAGCGCATCCTATCAAATACCCAATGAAACGTCGTTTTTACCATAATCTTCTTCAGCATTTGACACGCCTAGAACGTGAAACTCAGTATGTTCTCCTCATGGGTGATATGAATATTGCACCGACAGATCGTGATATTGGCATTTCCGCGGATAATCAAAAACGGTGGCTTCGCACCGGTAAGACCTCTTTTCTACCTGAAGAGCGCAAATGGATGCGAGACTTATTTGATTTAGGCTATTTTGATACCTTTAGAGAAGCGAATCCTAACGTCAATGATCATTTTTCCTGGTTTGATTATCGGTCCTATGGTTTTGATACCAATACCGGCTTACGAATTGACTTAATATTAGCAAATCAACAACTCGCGCCTTTATGTATTGGAACCGGTATCGACTATGAAATAAGAGCAATGGAAAAACCATCTGATCATGCGCCAACTTGGGCGGAGTTCTCATTGTCATGACGGTACCGTTATCCATTGAAGTGATCTCTGTCAAAGCGCTTAATTATAGGGTTAAGCACTTTCTTATCGAGTCTATAGGTCAAGTTTGGTTAGTTGGAGAAATATCAAATTTTTCGAAACCCGCTTCAGGTCATTGGTACTTCACGTTGAAAGATGATTGTGCTCAAGTGCGGTGTGCGATGTTTCGGCAGAGTAATCTGAGTGCACGTATCCTTCCACAAAATGGTCAAAAAGTCATGGTGCACGCCACGGTGACACTCTACGAAGCTCGAGGAGAATATCAACTTGTCGTTGATCAATTGCAAGCTGCAGGTATTGGGGTATTGCAACAACAATTCGAGCAACTAAAACAACGGCTGGACGAAGAAGGGCTTTTTGATGCTCGCTATAAAAAATCGCTCCCAGTCGTTATCCGGCGTGTGGGCATTGTTACTTCATTAACCGGTGCGGTGTTGCATGATATTTGCCAAATTTTAAAGCGACGTGATCCCAGTTTGCATTTGATCATTTATCCTACGTTAGTTCAAGGGAAGGAAGCTGCTAGCCAGATTAGTAAAATGATCGCCATCGCAAATGAACGGCAAGAATGTGATGTTCTGATTGTTGCGCGGGGTGGTGGCAGTTTAGAAGATTTATGGCCATTTAATGAAGAAATTGTCGCGAGGGCCATTTTTTCAAGTACTTTACCCATTATCAGTGCCATTGGGCACGAAATTGATTTTACGATTGCCGATTTTATTGCTGATGTGCGGGCAGCGACGCCTTCTGCCGCGGCGGAATTGATCAGTAAAAATAAGGAGGAACAACTAACTCGCTTGAAAAATACGCAGCAACATCTCGCTATGGCGATGGATTATCTCATCTTACAGCAATATGAAAGGTACAGGAAGCTTTGTCGCCGTTTAATCGAGCGGCATCCTGAAATACGGCTAATCCGATACCAGGGTGTTTTAGCTGAACGTCAAAATCGATTAGTTGAATTGTTCCGTCAGCAATTTTCGATGAACCAGCGACATTATCAACAATTAGTGAATTATCTTATTCTTTATTCTCCAGCAAAACGTTTAGAAAATGATCAATTGATTATTAAAAATGTGCATACCCGCATGAATTATCTTATTCAGAAAACAATGAAACAGGCCCAACATGGGTTGATTCTTCTTGCAGAAAAATTAGATCACATTAGTCCAATTAAAACCCTATCACGTGGCTATTCGATTACTTTGGATGAAGATTTACGGTTAATCACATCACCGAAGCAAGTGTCAGTGGGGCAAAAAATAATTACGCAAGTTGAGCAAGGAAAAATTATTAGTGAAGTTATCCAAACGAAGTGATGTCGATAAACTAGCAACGGAGCATTTTATAAGGTGTAAATGTAAAAATGGCTAAACGAATTGAGATTTCAACCTATGGTGATCCACGGGTAATGCAGTATATCAGCTTTGAACCTAGGAAACCGAGTAGGGGTGAAGTACTGGTTGCGAACAAAGCCATTGGTATTAATTACATTGATACATATATTCGCAGTGGATTGTATCCAGTAACATCATTACCAACAGGACTCGGTACAGAGGGTGCAGGTGTGGTGGTTGAAGTGGGTAAATGTGTAGAGAATGTTAACGTAGGTGATCGCGTTGCTTACTACAATGCACCTTTGGGTGCCTATGCGGATTATCACATTATACCTGCTAAAACACTGATTAAATTACCCGATCAGATTACATTTGAACAGGCGGCTTGCTCGTTACTAAAAGGGATAACTGTTTATTGTCTACTCAATTTGACCTATGCTGTGAAACCAGGTGAGAAATTTCTTTTTTACGCCGCGGCGGGTGGCGTGGGATTAATTGCGTGTCAATGGGCAAAAACCATTGGTGCTAAGTTAATCGGAACGGTTGGAACAGATAAAAAAGGCGCTATAGCCGAAGGTGCAGGTGCATGGCAAGTAATAAATTACAGCAAAGAAAGCATTTATGACCGTTTAATGGAATTAATAGACAATCAAAAAGTAAACGTAGTTTACGATTCAATTGGAAAGGATACCTGGCTTACTTCATTAGATTGTTTACGACGACGTGGCCTCATGGTGAGTTTTGGTAACACGTCAGGACCTGTGACTGGAATCGATCTAGGAATCCTTAATCAAAAAGGCAGTTTATATGTCACGCGTCCTTCGGTTTTCAACTACTTCACAACTAAGGATGAATTAAAACAGGCTTCAGACAGTCTATTTGATTTAATGATATCGGGTGAGATTTCATTTGGCGTTGAACCCAATCAAGTTTTTTCACTCGAAGAAGCCAGTCTCGCCCATGAAACAATTCAATTGGGTAAAACAATTGGGTCAAGTATTTTGGTGCCTTGACCCAATCGACAAAGCAATTAGACTGCGATTGGGGCTTTAATCGAGGGATAGGGATCATAGCCTACAATTTCGAAGTCATCAAATTGATACTCAAATAGGCTGCTTGGCTTACGTTTAATCTTGAGTATTGGTAAAGACCGCGGTGCACGGCTCAATTGTTGTTTTGCTTGCATGATATGATTGGAGTACAGATGAACGTCACCACCCGTCCAGATAAAATCGCCAACAGCCAAATCGCATTGCTGTGCGATCATGTGGACCAGGAGTGAATAACTCGCGATATTTCCCGTTAAGCCTAAAAAAACATCACATGATCGCTGGTAAAGCTGGCATGATAACTTGCCATCGGCAACATAGAATTGAAAAAAAGCATGGCAAGGAGCAAGTGCCATTTTTGGTATTTCTCCAACATTCCACGCAGAAACGATCAGTCGACGTGAATGAGGATCGCGTTTGATCTGCGAAATAAGCTGACTAATCTGATCAATTTGATTGCCGTCAGCATCGAGCCAAGAACGCCATTGTTTGCCATATACGGGGCCCAGGTCACCCTTTTCATCCGCCCATTCATCCCAAATGGTGACATTATTTCGATGGAGATAATCTACGTTAGTATCCCCTTTTAAGAACCAAAGTAGCTCATAGATAATAGAACGTAAGTGGCATCGTTTTGTTGTCACTAAAGGAAAGCCATCCTGTAAATTAAACCGCATTTGATGACCAAAAATAGCGCGTGTGCCTGTTTCAGTACGATCCGGTTTCAGCGATCCGTTGTTCAAAATTTTTTCCATTAAATCGAGATATTGTTTCATTTTATGGATCCTGCTAACTTAACATGTTTACATGACCAAAAAATAAGAATACCGCCAACACATATCATTGGTATTGAAAGAAGTTGCCCCATACTTATGAACCCACCGAACAGACCAAGTTGTTCGTCAGGTTGCCTGAAAAATTCCACAAAAAAACGAAATAGCCCATAACATAAAAGAAATAAACCGGAAACACTGCCTACCGGCCTTGGTTTTTGAATAAACACATTGAGTATTAAAAATAATACTAGTCCTTCCAAAACGAGTTCATACAGTTGGGAAGGATGGCGCGGCAATAAATTACCGCATTCAATGAATAGAGGATGCCACGCTGGATGTTGTTTTACATAAGTCAGATCCGCCGCTGCGGAGGTGGGAAAAAGCATACCAATAGGTGATTGTGTCACTCGGCCCCATAGCTCACCATTAATGAAATTTCCTAAACGGCCTGCACCGATACCAAACGGCACAAGCGGAGCGATAAAATCGGCGATTTGGAAAAATCGGCGATGATTTTTTTTTGCAAAGACTAACATCACAATTAATGCACCAATTAAGCCACCATGAAATGACATACCACCTTGCCAGACTTTTAAGAGAATAGTAGGATTTTGCATAAACGAAGGTAAGTCATAAAAAATGATGTAACCCACTCGACCACCGATGAAAATACCAATAAAACCATAAAAAATAAGGTTTTCAACTTCAGTAACCGTCCAGCCACTTCCCGGTCTTCTCGCCCGTCTGTTTGCTAGCCAGAGTGCGAAAAGCACCCCAACAAGATACATGGCGCCATACCAATGTAAAGAAATCGGTCCAATACTCAATGCAATTGGATTGATTTCAGGAAACAATAAATAGGTTTTCATAAGCACTCAATGTTGAAAGTAATCATTTATTGACGATATTTGTGCTGATTTTTTCGATTATAGAGGCCAGAACGCCGTTTAGATCGTTGATTTTTTGTCGCTGCAGACGAGCCTAATTTGAATAATCCAGGTTTTGGTTTCATTGGCTCGTTATGTTTATTTTCAAGATCAAAAACGACAGCCGCAAATTCATTCATTGCTTTCCGGTAAACTTCTCTTTTAAAGGCAATGACTTGCCGGATTGGGTACCAATAGCTCACCCAACACCAATCATCGAATTCAGGGGATTGACTACTATTTAAATTTATCGCATTTTCATCGGACAGTAGTTCGAGCAAAAACCATTTCTGTTTTTGACCAATACAGACAGGAACATTGTCCCACCGCACGATTCGCTTGGGCAATTTATATTTTAGCCATCCGTTGGTTGTCGCTAAAATTTTAATATCTTTAGCAGAAAGACCCACTTCTTCGTTTAATTCACGAAACATCGCTTGTTCGGGTGTTTCGTGTTGATTTATTCCGCCCTGAGGAAATTGCCAGGAATTTTGTCCGAACCGACGCGCCCATAGCACTTGACCACGCCTATTACAAATAATAATTCCGACATTTGGACGGTAGCCATCGTTATCAATCACTGACTACCTCAAGAAAATTTTATTTAACATGAATTGTTTCATAAAGCAACAATTAGGTAAACAGTTGAAAGCGAAAATAATACAATTTGCGTTAAATCAGCAAGCGGTTACCCACTTTATTGGAAGGATGAAACCCATAAAATAAACCGAAGTGATAGGTAGAGAGAAAAGAAAGTTTGGTATTTTTAAAATAGTGAATGGGTAAACTGATAAAGCTGTTATTGAGCGCGACGGAATCGCGTCTCAATAATAGCAAAGGATGACACTATTTTTTATAAACTATTTCATTATTGTCGTTTTGGTCATCCTTACTAATGGGTTGAGGTTTGTTTTCTTTTACTGTCTTTTTATGATAATCATCCCACATAAACTCGATATTCTCATGTTGGTTTGTTTCCGCGATCTCACGGGGGTGTGCATCAATATAGTTCATCAGATCCCAACAAAGTGGTTTTACCCCTTCTTGGTTTAGTGCCGATATGAGGTAATAATTTTCATTCCAACCGAGCGCGTCAATGATCATTTTAGCTTTTTGTTCTGCTTCCTTGTGATCTAACACATCAATTTTATTAAAGACTAACCAGCGTGGTTTATCAGCCAGTTTTTTGCTGTAATTGACTAATTCTTGCGAAACGATTTGGGCGTTAGTTAGCGGGTTTGATCCATCAATTGGATCAATATCGATTAAATGGATCAATATGCGGCAACGTTCAAGATGCTTTAAAAAGCGAATACCAAGACCGATGCCTTCCGAAGCGCCTTCTACAAGTCCCGGTATATCTGCAATAACAAAGCTATCATTATGCCCTAAACGAACAACACCCAAGCTAGGAACAAGCGTGGTAAACGGGTAATCCGCCACTTTCGGTTTTGCTGCTGAGACCGCGCGAATGAAGGTTGATTTTCCGGCGTTAGGTAATCCCAACATGCCGACATCCGCGAGTAGTAATAATTCCAATAAAAGATCGCGTTTTTCACCTGGTGTCCCGTCAGTTTTTTGGCGCGGGGTGCGGTTAACGGATGATTTGAACCGTGCATTACCTAGCCCGTGAAAGCCGCCTTTAGCGACTAGGATTTTTTGGTTATTGTGGGTTAAATCACCAACAAGCTCGCCAGTGTATTTATCGGTTATCCTCGTCCCTACCGGGACTTTAACCGTTATGTCTTGGCCGCGTTTACCTGTGCAGTCAGCGCCTTGTCCATTTTGTCCTCTATCTGCTCGAAATGTTTTTTCGAATCGAAAATCAATGAGTGTATTGAGATTTTCATCCGCAACAAAATAAACATCCCCACCATCACCGCCGTCTCCACCATCAGGGCCGCCTTTAGGAATGTATTTTTCGCGACGAAAACTGACGCAACCATTGCCGCCGTCGCCAGCTTCTATGCGAATTGACACTTCATCAACAAATTTCATTCTTTCGCTTGTCTCCTAAAGGGACACCTATTTTTTGACGCGTTAATTAGACGGGAATCAACAAGATTGGCATCGATTCATGTCTCTGTATGTTGATAGTATATCAGAAATAATCGGTGAAAAAAGAGGGAATAACGTGCCGCAAATACGCTGATATCATCACTAGTTGAAACGAATGACAACACATAAAAAACCCCACACAGTAGTGCAGGGCTAATTTGAGCGTCAAAAAATCAGTTATTGATTCGCAACGACGCTAATATAACGTCGATTTTTTGCGCCTTTTATTTCAAATTTTACTTGCCCATCAATTAAGGCAAATAATGTGTGGTCTCGGCCACAACCTACATTTTCTCCAGCGTGAAATTGGGTCCCGCGCTGACGGACTAAAATATTTCCAGCAACAATTTGTTGACCACCAAAACGTTTTACACCTAAGCGTTTACTCTGGGAGTCACGACCATTACGTGATGAACCACCCGCTTTCTTATGAGCCATTTCTATTACTCCTATTAAGCAATTGCAGTGATCTTCACATCAGTGAACCACTGACGATGACCTTGTTGTTTACGGTAATGTTTACGGCGACGGAATTTAACAATTTTGATTTTGTCACCACGACCGTGTTCAACAATTTCTGCTTTAATTGTTGCGCCGTCAACAAATGGTGAACCTACTTGGATGTCTTCACCATTTGCTACCATTAAAATTTCATCGAAAATGATTTCTACACCCGTTTCGACTTCTAGTTTTTCTAAGCGAACTATTTGTCCTTCGCTTACTCGGTGTTGTTTACCACCACTTTGGAATACTGCGTACATATTCAACTCCGCAATAAAGGCAGATCCACTCTCTGCATAGATTAATCACATAGGGCGAGAATTTTACGCAAAAAGAGACTAACATGCAAGTAATCATTACTAAAATGTTCAAAAATATTTTATAAAATCGTAGATTATCACTAAAATATTAATTCATTATTTAAAAGGCAAAAAAGACTACGTTTAGCTGGTATTAAAAGTAGTAGAACGCGTAAAATAAGCTTAACATTATAGCAAAGGAACATCGCTTCACCAAACCGAACTAGGACGGCTCAGCAAACAGGATTCGCTGTCATTCCCTCATAGTGTAATAAGGATTATATTATGTTTCAATTATTCAGTATTGATACTATTCTCGCACACATTCCTATCGGTGAAGCTGGCTATTCGCTTTCGTATATTGAGGCGATTGGAACGGTGTGTGGTCTTACCTGTATCTATTTGGCAAGCATCGAAAAAACACTCAACTTCTTTTTTGGTTTGCTCAATGTTACCTTGTTTGCCATTATTTTTTTCCAAATCAAATTATATGCGAGTTTGTTGCTTCAGTTTTTCTTTTTTGGAGCAAATATATATGGTTGGTACGCATGGACACGAGTGCGATCCGATACGCAGGAGGTCCAATTAAAAACACGTTGGCTCACAAAATATAGCACAGCTGCATGGCTGGTTATTTCCTTCACGATTATTATTGCGTTGACAACGTATATTGATCCCGTTTTTAAGGCGTTAACTCGATTTACCTTACTTATTTTAAATGGTATCGGTTTTCATGTATCAATGCCTAACCTTGAACCTGATGCTCACCCGTTTTGGGATTCATCAATGATGGTATTGTCGATTATCGCTCAAATTTTGATGACTCGAAAGTACGTTGAAAATTGGGTGTTGTGGTTGATCATTAACGTCATTTCAGTGGTCATTTTCATTGAACAAGGTGTCTATGCTATGGCCATTGAATATATTATTTTGATTTTTATTGCATTAAATGGTTTCAGGGTATGGCGAATATCGGCAAAAGAAAATGGATCCACGCCGTTAGGTTGAATAAATAACACGGCGTGATTGACGATAAACCCGCTACATATGCTAACTAGCTAAGCGGGTTCTTAGTATCAAAAGGATTGTGACGCGCTATTTGCTTGAAGACCTCAATGCGGGGAAAAGAATGACATCTCGTATGCTGGGACTATTGGTAAACAACATCACGGTGCGGTCAATTCCAATGCCTAATCCTGCTGTTGGCGGCAACCCATGCTCTAAAGCGATGATATAATCTTCATCGTAAAACATGGCTTCATCATCGCCTGATTCTTTTTGCTGCGCTTGTTCGGCGAAACGTGCCGCCTGATCTTCGGCATCATTGAGTTCAGAAAAACCATTGCCGATTTCACGACCGCCGATGAAGAATTCAAACCGATCAGTAATAAATGGATCTTGATCATTACGCCGTGCAAGCGGTGATACTTCAGCAGGGTATTCAGTAATAAAAGTAGGTTGAATGAGCTGTGATTCAGCCACTTCTTCAAAAATTTCAGTTATCATGCGACCAAGACCCCATTCTTTTTCGCTTTTTATCCCAAGTGATTTCGCGATGGTCTTAACTTTTTCAAGATCAAGAAGATCGTTCGGTGAAATGGTTGGGTGATAGCAGCAAATGGCTTCCTTCATCGTCATCTTGACAAACGGTTTATCAAAATCAAACGTGTACGCGCCGTATTTAACCGTCGTTGATCCGGTTATGTTACTCGCTAGGTGTTTAAATAATGATTCGGTCAGAATAATAAGATCCTTATAATCGGCATAAGCCATGTATAATTCCATCATAGTAAATTCAGGATTATGCCGGGATGAAATACCCTCATTGCGAAAATTACGATTAATTTCATACACACGATCAAAACCACCAACAACAAGTCGCTTTAAATATAATTCTGGCGCAATCCGTAAATACATATCTGAATTAAGCGCATTGTGGTGGGTAATAAACGGTTTTGCCGCCGCACCACCGGGAATAGCTTGCATCATTGGGGTTTCGACCTCCACAAAGTCTCGATTAGCCATAAATTGACGCATTTCGCTGATGATTTTTGAGCGAAGGATAAAGGTATTTCTGGAAGAGTCATTAGTGATTAAATCGAGATAACGTTGTCTATAGCGTGTTTCCTGGTCAGCAAGACCATGGAATTTATCGGGTAACGGTCTCAATGCTTTAGTCAGTAAACGTATCTCATTACAGTGGATAGAAAGCTCGCCTGTTTTCGTTTTGAAAAGATAGCCTTTCGCACCAATAATATCACCCAGATCCCATTTTTTGAATTGATCAGTGTAAAATCCTTCTACTAAATCATCACGGGTCACATAGAGTTGTATTGTACTTGAGCCATCTTGCAACGAAACAAAAGAAGCTTTACCCATGATTCGTCGCGTCATCATTCGCCCAGCAATACTGACATACGTTTTATGTGCTAATAATTCGTCATTCGTTTTAAGATCGAAGGTTTTGTGGAGTTCGATTGCATTGACATTCCGACGGAAATCATTTGGAAAAGCAATGCAGTGTGAACGCAGTTGTTGAAGTTTATTGCGCCGAACATCCATTTCGTTATTCAGTTCATCAACATGATTAGTGGTAGGGTCTTGTTTTTCTACGGACATGATTTTACCTTAAAATTTGTTTATAACCCAGCCTTTAAGCTCGCTTCAATAAATGGGTCTAAATGGCCATCAAGAACGGCTTGTGTATTACGAACTTCAATGCCTGTCCGCAAATCTTTTATACGTGAATCGTCGAGGGTATAGGAGCGGATTTGACTGCCCCAACCGATGTCGGACTTGCTACCTTCCAATTGTTGTTTTTCGGCCAGTTTTTTCTTTAATTCATAATCATATAGGCGAGCTTTTAGCTGTTTCATTGCTTGATCTTTATTACTATGCTGAGAGCGGTTACTTTGACATTGGATAACAATTTTTGTTGGTAAATGCGTTATTCTAACAGCAGACTCAGTTTTGTTTACATGTTGGCCACCTGCACCAGATGCCCGATAAACGTCAATACGCAAATCCGCTGGATTTATATCAATTGCAATGGTGTCATCAATCTCTGGGTAAACAAAGGCAGAACTGAATGAAGTATGGCGACGGTTGCCAGAATCAAACGGACTTTTACGTACTAATCGGTGCACACCTGTTTCAGTTCTAAGCCAACCATAGGCGTAAGGGCCAATGATTTTAACCGTAGCTGATTTGATTCCCGCGACATCCCCATCTGAAATTTCAATAATTTCTGCTTTAAATCCTTTCGACTCAATCCAGCGCAAGTACATTCGTAAAAGCATGCTTGCCCAATCCTGGGCCTCAGTACCACCTGAACCGGCATGGATATCCAAATAGCAGTCAGCGCTATCGTGAGGACCTGAGAACATGCGGTGAAATTCTAATTCACTGAGTTTTTCATCGAATCGTTGTAATTCAGGCATCATATCCTCAAAAACCGCTTCATCATTAAACTCAATAGCCAGCTCGAGTAAACCGTCCAGATCCGTTAGACCCTGTGATAATTTATCAATGTTTGAAATAACGTTTTCCAAGGTTTCACGTTCTTTACCCAATGCTTGTGCTTTTTGGGGATTGGACCAAACTTCGGGTTGTTCTAACTCTCGATGCACTTCTTCAAGGCGTTCAAATTTAGTATCATAGTCAAAGATACCTCCTCATCGCTGTAGTGCGATTTTTTAATAGCCCAATCTTATTTTTTATAAAATTAATTTCAAACATAAATAGTATTTCACAACCTTTTTCAATAATGCATCGAGATCGAGTGGATTAAATGTAACGCTTTTTTAGTGGCAATTATTGTTATAAATTTTGGTGCAAAGCCACCTATTTTAATTATAATAATAAAGCATTTTAACGGATTTAAACTACAGAATATAGATCCTAGAATTAAATAATCCTCTTACAAGTAAATTAAAAGGTAAAATAATGTGGTTTATCCGCTTTAAACAAACGCTCGCCTTTCTTCTTTTACCCTGGTTGATGACCCTGTTAATTCAAAGTTTGGGTCGGGTCTATTTATTTTTTTCTTATACTGATCTTCACCAAATCATGGATTATTGGGACGACATCTTTTCCCTTTTTTGGATCGGACTGCGATTTGATATTCGGGTAAGTTGCTTGCTTTTTGGTATTTTACTTATTCTACTTTTTCCCTGTTTTTTTTCGTCGAAACGCTATGCATTGAGCCAAAAATATACGCTTCTGTTCTCGTCCAGCTTAGTTGTGCTGTGTTTGCTTTTTACGGTCATTAATATTTTTTATTTTATGACCTATTACCGTCACATCGATGTTTTTTTATTTGGTTTAATTGATGATGACACAACGGCCATTATTAAGACAATTTGGTTAGATTATCCTGTTGGTTGGGGAGCACTAGCACTTATATTTGTGAGTTTACTTATTTTTAGATTAGATGTGATTTGGCATGCATTTATTGTTAACAAGTTTAGAAATATTCCACCCACCTGGGTAAAGATACCGATTTTACTTATTACATTCATTTTCATCTTTGTTGGTGCGAGAGGAGGCTGGGGGGTTTTTCCTCTACGTCAATCCGATGCGCAAATATCCCATTACTCTATATTAAATCAATTTGTGCCAAATGGGCTTATCGCCCTGGATTGGGCCTATAAAGGTTATAAAATGAATAACCAATTCTTGACGGTTTCATCGGAAGAACGGGATGAGGCCTTGAAATCATTTTTTGGTGAAAGTCAACCCGATTCGCTAGCCATATTTATGCGGCAAACGGCGATCAACCCTGTTGCAGAAAAAATGCCGCCCCATGTAGTCTTTTCAGTCATGGAGAGTATGGGAAGTCACTTCTTTGAATTCGATGAGCCTACGCGCGATTTATTCGGCTCGTTACGCACACATTGGGAGAAGGATTGGGTTTTCTTAAAATTTATTTCGGAAGGCGATGGAACCATAGATTCGTTAAGTCGTTTTTTTGTTCGAAGTCCAATGGATAAAATTAGTCAATCCTCGGCACAAACCGCACAATTTGTAAGCAATATGTTTACCCCCTTCAAAGAAAAAGGCTATAAAATTGTTTATATTACTGCGGGGAATGGGGCTTGGCGCAACTTGAATCGATTTTTACCTCATTTGGGGGTTGATGAATTCATCGAACAAAATACCTTGGTAAAAAAATTTCCTGAAGCAAAGGCAGGAACGTGGGGGGTCGATGACGAATATATGTTTCGATACGCTAAGCAACGATTAATACAAGCAGAACAGGATGGCCAGCCGGTTTTTATTATGCTGATGTCGGTCTCGAACCATCCTCCGTACATTATCCCGAAAAATCATCATTTTCAGAATTATTCTTTTAGGCTTGATGAACTAAAACGATTAAAAAATCTAGGATCTGAAACGGAAATAAAGAATATTTTTAATACCTTCCGTTATAGCAACCAGCAACTCGGCGATTTTATTGATTGGGTTAAGAAAAATAATTTAGGTCGTTATACTATTATTGCCGCCACAGGCGATCACAATTTGCGTGGTATAGGCTACCCTGAGCCCAAAGAAATGGCACTGAGCCACGCGGTTCCATTTTACTTGTACGTCCCTACGCATTATCAATACCGGACTCGCTATGACCCACATCGTATTGGTAGCCACAAAGATATCATCCCCACCTTGTATTCTCTTTCGTTATCGGCGACTGAGTACTATCAAACGGGTTGTAATCTACTGGCTGAAGAATTGGATCAAACATGGTGCCAAGTTGGCTATAATCCGAATCTCATTATTGATAAATTGGGCGCTTATTCATTGGCTGATAACACATTCATGCCTTGGGATGTCGGATTAAGACTAAAAGGTGACATGACAACACTCAGCGAAACCGGGAATAGCACCTTAGCACGATGGAAAGGTTGGACAACGTTATTAAAATGGCAAATAAATAAACAAATAGAAGGCAATCAACAGTAAATTATTCGCGAAGAGATAGAAATACAAACACGGTGTGTAAGAAATAAAAGCCTGACAGTTTGACCAAATCAGGCTTAGCTACATTACTTGGTTTGATTGGCGTCTGCGAATAATTCTGATACTTTGTCCCAATTGACCACACACCAGAACGCATCAATATAATCAACACGCCGATTTTGATATTTTAAATAATACGCATGTTCCCACACGTCTAAACCTAAAATAGGTGTGCCGAAAGCACCAGAAAACGTTTCTCCCATTATTGGCGAATCTTGATTAGCTGTTGAAACGATAGCAAGTTTATCATTTTGTAAGACAAGCCATGCCCATCCAGAACCAAACCGGCCAGCGGCTGCTTTATTAAATGTTTCTTTAAACTTTTCAACCGAACTAAAGTCACGTTCAATCGCCTCTTTCAACGGACCTTTTAGTTCTGTTCCCTGTTTAAGTAAGGTCCAGAATAAGCTATGATTCACGTGACCACCGACGTTGTTTTTTAACACATTTAATTTATCAGCGGGCACTTTATTGAGCTGAGTCAATAGCGCTTCAGGTGTCAACGCTTGAAGTGAGGAGTTCAACGTTTCGACCACT
>JAPMOQ010019370.1:27342-64531 GCA_026543055.1 Argiope trifasciata
ATCGTTACTCCTTTCTTGGTGGCTTAAATTTAATTGAATGATGAGGCGATAAGTATATGCTTGAGTAACAGGTTACTCAAGCTATTATTTGAATCGTTACCGCAGGAATAGCAAGTGATAAGTTAGCCAATGATCAGGTTAACTAAAAGCAGATTTCATAACAGGGTTTATAGGAGGAGGAGCCGGGTAATTTCATGCGGTGTTCTTTGATAAAACTTTTCAAAAGCACATCGAGCTCTTGCATCAGCTCAGGATCGCCGTGTAATTTATATGGCCCATGTTTTTTTATCGCGTTGATGCCGCTTTCTTTTACATTACCCGCCACAATACCCGAAAAAGCTTGGCGCAAGGCCGATGCCAGTGAGGCGACAGGTTGCGCTTTATGTAAATTTAGGCTGGCCATGTTTTCATGCGTGGGTACAAAAGGTTGCTGCAGGGCTTGCGAGATTTTTAGCAGCCAGTTGAAACTGTATGAATCGCCGGTTTTAAGCCGATGCTTTTTGACTTCCTTCATGTCTTTTGTAATCGATTTAGCCACGTCTTCAGGGTTGCCGATAATGACTTTATAAAGATTGCAAGCCGCTTTACCTAATGTATTACAAATAAAATTATCCAGGGCATCAAAATAGCCTTTACTTTCTTTAGGGCCGGTTAAAATTATAGGCAAAACTTGGTGACGATTTTCTGGATTGAGCATAATTCCCAGAATATAGAGTAATTCTTCTGCCGTGCCTGGGCCACCAGGAAAGATGATGATGGCATGCGCCAAACGAACAAATGCCTCAAGCCGTTTTTCTATATCTGGCATGATAATAAGCTCGTTGACTAAGGCATTAGGCGGCTCTGCAGCGATGATAGCCGGTTCAGTCATTCCGATAAAACGGCTATCCGTAAACCGTTGCTGCGCATGGCCAACAGCCGCGCCTTTCATGGGAGCTTCCATAATGCCGGGGCCGCACCCTGTACAAATATTAAGCTTGCGTAGGCCCAATTGTGTTCCAACTTGTCGAGCGTAATAATACTCCGTTTCATTGATTGAATGCCCACCCCAACAAACAATAAGATTGGGTGCTTCACCGACAGGAAGTGCGTTGGCATTACGCAAAATAGAAAAAACAAGATTAGTAATTTCATCTGAGGCGTCTTCTTGGCTCGCGTTGATACCTTTTAATGCAGCAAGTTGTGTATTGACAAAAAGAATATCGCGCAAAACAGCAAAGAGGTTGGCCTGGATTGAAGCAATAAGTTGATCATCAACGAAAGCCGTCTCAGGTGGGTTAATCAGCCCTAGTTTAACACCCCTTTCCCTACTTAAGACATTAATTTCAAATGTTTTGAATTTGTCGAGTAAAAACTGTGCATTATCTGCTTGAACACCGGCATTTAAGGTGGCGAGTGAGCAATTACGAAAAAGTTGATAAAGTTCACTGCTAGCAGATCGTTGTAACATAGCAACTTCAATTTGGGAAAGTATATCCATTGAACCAAGTGGATTGACGCTGGTTATCACTAAAGACTCCTTTTGATGGCTTAACAATAAATTTTAGTTAACCTATCATGCAAATTAACCTAAAATTATACAAGCGAAATCCTAAATAAAAAATGGTGTGGGTAGAATACCACTCAGTTTTAGCCATTTTCAAGCTCAACCTGTCCATTAAAAAAAAACGCGCTAATTTTGAAATCATCAAATCTATTGATACAATAATAACAAAGGTTTCGACGTTTTGTTATTTTATTATCAATTCGGTGCATGTTTTGCTAAGCGAGTTCTGTTACTTGTTTAAGCATGAATAAGTCAATTATTTAATGCATAGTGTCAGTTTTTTATAGGGCCAGGGTAAAAATAAAACAGCGCCACTGCTACTTTGTTTCACAGCGTATTTAATAATCAGGCAACATTATGCACAAAAATAATTCCGTACCAAGTCAAGGTATTTTTTCATTAAGCTGGCCAATTTTCATTGATATTTTCTTACACATGGCCACTTTGATGATCAACACGTATATGATCAGCCATGTTTCAATGTCTATGGTTGCTGCCACGGCTGTTGGGAACCAGTTTTTTGATATCTTCATTCCCATTTTTAATTTTATAAGTATTGGATGCAGTGTGGTTATTGCACAATATCTTGGTGCAGGTAATCGTGAGCAAGCCAGGCATGTCATTCATCTTTCTGTAGCGTTTAATTTTTTGTTAAGCATTTTTTGTTTTTTAATTGTTTCTGTATTTGGCTACCGCGTATTAATTTTAATGAATACACCTGCAGAGATACTCGATTTGAGTTTTAGTTATTTTCATATATTGGGTATTTGTTTAATTTTTGAAGCCATTGTTATTATTCTGGCCTCGTGTTTACGCGTTTATGGTCGACCTGAAGCGGCAATGTATGTGTCGCTTATTATGAATATTGTCACAGTCATTGGAAATATCATCGTACTCTATGGATTTTTTGGTATGCCTAAAATGGGGCTCGTCGGGGTAGCCTGGTCGACCGTTTTTGGTCGTATTATTGGTATTATTTTATTGGGCTGTTTGATGCTTTATGGTTTACGTATAAAGCTTGAGGCTAGCCTATTTTTTCACTGGAAAAAAGCCTTATTAAAGAAAATTTTTAAAATTGGCTTGCCCTCAGCAGGAGAAAATTTATCCTGGTCAGGACAAACGTTTGTCATGACGGCGTTCATTGGGCTCATGGGTGAACTTGCTCTTGCTTCTCAGGCTATTTATTTTCAAATTTCCTATTTTATGATGTTATTTTCAATTTCATTAGGCATCGGTAATGAAATCATTGTTGGGCATATGGTTGGTGCTAAACACTTTGAACAGGCATACAGAAGGACTCTGCGGAGTTTGTTAGTCGGGTTTGTGGTGACGGCTTTCGTTGTCATTGGATTTTATTTACTGCGCCGGCCAATTATTGGATCGTTTACTCACGATCCGAATGTGTTAAGTATTTTGCTGCCAATATTTGCCTTGTCAATTTTTCTTGAGCCGGGGAGAACACTCAATATTATTATGGTGAATGCGCTTCGTGCAACGGGTGATGCGAAATTTCCTTTCATTATTGCACTGATCTTTATGTGGGGAATGGCCATCCCGCTGGGGTATTTTTTGGGTATCAAAATGGGCTTGGGACTGATCGGTATTTGGATAGCCTTTGCGTGTGATGAGTGGGTGAGAGGGTTGATTAACAGTTGGCGTTGGCATTCAAGACGTTGGGAATCAAAACGGCTTGATATCGATTAATGGACGCCATCAGTAAAGCCGAGTCAATGGCCTCTTAAATTGACCTTTATGGGAAAAAATGACACGCAAACAAATAGAACCATAATATTATTGCAAGGATAACCGACAAGAATACGGCGGCAGAACCAAAATCTTTTGCCCGACCAGACAATTCGTGTCGCTCTTCGCCAATCCGATCAACTACCGCCTCGATGGCACTGTTAATCAGTTCGACGATCATAACGAAACTGACCGATCCAATCAGCAATATGCGTTCATAAATCGAAAAATCGATTAGCATGACAGTGATGCAAGCGAAAATAAGAACGTAAAGCTCTTGTCTAAACGCGGGCTCGTATTTGCACGCGGCGCGAAACCCCATAAATGAGTATTTCGTTGCTTTAATCAATCTTCTGATACCTGTTGTTTTTCTCATATATCGTTTATGTTATTCATCAACGTCATTTATGTTATCATGTTGATAGTAGGCAAATAACCTTTTTGAAAGGTTATTTACTTTTTTTTCTAAATTTTTTGTCTTGGTTATTTTTTCTAAACTACGGCGATATGGCCAGTTAAGCCATTCCACTTATTCAAAGACTTATCGAGTTTTTTAAGCGCAGAAAAAAAGCGCATGAAGCGATTGAAAATCATACCCTAGCTAACGGACATAGCCATAATTTAACAGTCGATTATAACGACGGTTGAGCAATGTTTCGGTATCAAATTCAGACAGTTCTTTGAGGTCCAATAAAAGTTGCTTTTTAAGTGACATTGAAACTTTAGGGATATCGCGATGCGCGGCGCCGAGGGGTTCAGCAATGATAGAATCAATGAGACCCAATTTTTTTAATCGTTCAGCGGTTAAGTTCATGGCTTCAGCTGCGATGGATGCTTTGTCCGCATTTTTCCATAAAATAGAAGCACAACCTTCAGGAGAAATAGCCGAATAAGTACTGTATTGCAACATATTGATTTTATCGCCTACTCCTAGGGCGAGCGCACCGCCTGATCCGCCTTCGCCGATCACTGTACAAATAATTGGGACTTTAAGCCGCGACATTTCGCGTAAATTGCGCGCGATGGCCTCGGCTTGTCCCCGTTCTTCAGCGCCGATTCCCGGGTAGGCACCCGGTGTATCAATAAAGGTAATGAGCGGGATGGTAAATCGTTCCGCCATCTCCATTAATCGAAGCGCTTTGCGATATCCTTCAGGCGCAGGCATGCCAAAATTTCGACGAATTTTTTCTTTTGTCTCGCGACCTTTTTGATGGCCAATAATCATCACTGGATGACCATCAAGACGCGCTATACCACCAATAATCGCTTTGTCATCAGAGAAAGCACGATCGCCAGCCAACTCATCAAAATCAGTAAAGATCTCACGGATATAATCCAATGTGTAGGGGCGACTTGGATGACGAGCGATTTGAGCCACTTGCCAGGCGGATAAATTCGAAAAGATTTTTTTTGTCAGCTCTTTACTTTTTTTGTTTAGCTGTTTGATTTCTTCATCAAGATTGACGTTACCATTTAATGTCTCTGAATCCACATCTTGTAGCGCTGCAATTTTTGCTTCAAGTTCTGTGATGGGTTTTTCAAAATCGAGAAAATTATTCATATCCATACTCTATATTGTTGCGTAACTATTGACCTAGGCCGGTCTGGTTAATTTTATTCGTTCACAAGGCCAATTTTACTATGTAGTGTGTCAATTACGCTAGGAAATTAAAGCATATTTTACAATCATCCACAACTTAAGCGAAGGGGGATAAGCAAACGGAATCAGATAAATCGAGTAGCTAGGGTATTAGTCGAACTCCAGTTCAACTTGATCGTGACCAATTAATGATTTAAGTGCGACAATTAAGTTATCACTAGGCGTGATTCTCCACGTGGTGCCAAAATGAATGCGTGTTCTCGCTTCTTGACGTTGGTAGTAAAGGTGTACCGGCACAGAACCATTTTTATGTGGTTCGAAGGAGCGGCGAAGATCCTGTAATAACGTTTTATTAAGTTGCGACTCATCCAGGGAAATAGCTAATCCACGGACACATTTTTCTCTTGCCTCCCCTAAATCCATCAGTTCTTTGACGGTCATCCTAAAGCCGCCATTAAAGTCATCTATCATAACTTGGCCTTTGGCAATGACAACTTTATCTTGAATAAGTAAGTGTTCATATTTTTCAAGTACGTCACTAAACAGCATGAGATCGAGCCTGCCAGAGCGATCATCGATCGTACAAAGCCCCAGTTTTGTGCCGCGCCGAGTTAACTTAATGCTCACGGTTAGAATGAGCCCTGCAACCGTTATCATCTTACCCCATTCTGTTGGGGTCACTTCACTTAAACGATACCCGCTTGTGTAACGAGTCAGTTCGTTCAGATATTGTGTGATAGGGTGGCCGGATAAATACAAACCAAGCGTATCCCGTTCTCCATCAAGTAAAACTTGTTCCGGTAAAAGTGGGACATTAGCATAAGCATGTTCGACTTGTTCAGGCTTATCAGTCAGCACCCCAAACATGTCTCCTTGACCTATTTCCTGGGCTTTTGCATATTGATCAGCCGCGTGTATTGCATCATTAAGGCTATGCAAGATCGCGGCACGATGGGGACCTAATCGGTCAAATGCGCCTGCCAAAGTCAATTTCTCAAGTACCCGACGGTTGATGCGTTTTAAATCTGAGCGCGAGCACAGTTCAAAAATATCTTTAAAAAATCCGGCGCTATTCCGTGCTTGAACAATCGCATCAATGGGGCCCTCCCCAACGCCTTTAATCGCGCCGATTCCATAAACAATTTCGCCAAGTTTATTAACATGAAAATGATAAAGACCGCTATTGATGTCAGGGGGATTAACTTTCAATCCCATTCGTAAACATTCATCAATAAGACTGACAATTTTATCGGTGTTGTCCATATCTGCTGTCATGACCGCTGCCATAAATTCCGCAGGATAATGGGCTTTGAGCCACAAGGTTTGATATGAAACCAGTGCGTAGGCGGCAGAATGCGATTTGTTGAAACCGTAACCGGCAAACTTTTCAACGAGATCAAAAATTTTCATGGCTAATTCGCCATCAACACCTTGTTTTTCGGCGCCTTCTTTGAAAATAGAACGTTGTTTCGCCATTTCTTCTGGCTTCTTTTTACCCATTGCGCGTCTTAATAGGTCCGCGCCGCCGAGCGTGTAACCGGATAGGGTCTGGGCGATTTGAATGACTTGTTCCTGGTAAAGAATAATTCCATAGGTTGGTTCTAGAATGGTTTTCAACGATTTATGTTGATATTGACTATCTGGATAGGAAACCGCTTCACGGCCATGTTTTCTATCGATAAAATTGTCAACCATGCCCGACTGAAGTGGTCCCGGTCGAAAGAGGGCCACGAGGGCAATCATGTCTTCAAAACAGTCTGGTTTTAAGCGACGAATCAAATCCTTCATACCGCGAGATTCTAATTGAAAAACGGCGGTGGTTTCAGCTTTCAATAATAAATCAAACGAAGTTTGGTCATCAAGTGGGATAGCAGTGATATCGATTCTAGAATGACCTTCTTCTATTAAACGCGCATTAATCATTTTTACGGCTGAGTCAATAATCGTCAATGTGCGGAGACCGAGAAAATCAAATTTCACAAGGCCAGCATATTCAACATCATTTTTATCGAACTGTGTAACCGGATGTTGGCCTTCCGGATCGCAATATAACGGAGAAAAATCAGTGATTTTGGTTGGTGATATGACGACGCCGCCAGCGTGTTTACCCGCATTGCGCGTAACACCTTCAAGTTGTTTGGCAATATCGATAAGGCTTTTAACTTCTTCGTTATTGTCATATAAATTTTGTAATTGAGGCTCAGCTTGGAAGGCTTTGGCCAGTGTCATCCCAGGATCGGGTGGAATTAATTTTGAAATTCTGTCAAAAAAACCGTAAGGGTGACCTAAAACTCGCCCGACGTCACGGACAACCGCTTTGGCGGTCATGGTCCCAAAGGTAATTATTTGCGAAACCGCATCTCGCCCGTACATTTCGGCGACATGTTCGATCACTTGATCTCGTTTTTCCATACAGAAATCGATGTCAAAATCCGGCATCGAGACACGTTCTGGATTAAGGAATCGTTCAAAAAGTAAATCAAATTTGAGTGGATCAAGATCGGTTATTTTAAGTGCGTAAGCCACCAGTGAGCCGGCACCTGAACCACGGCCAGGCCCAACAGGAATCCCATTATCTTTGGACCATTGAATAAACTCCATGACGATCAAAAAATAACCAGGGAAACCCATTTGATTGATCATGACTAGCTCAAGATCCAGACGTTCATCATACGCTATCCGTGCTTGATCGCGTTGTAGTTGATCGGGAAAGAGTAAAGCGAGCCGTTTTTCTAATCCCTCTTTTGCTTTAAGGATCAAAAATTCTTCGGTGGATAATTCACCGGTAGGAAATTTTGGCAAAAAATATTCGCCCAGTCGAATTGAAATATTACAGCGCTTAGCAATTTCAACACTGTTTTCGAGTGCTTCAGGAATATCGGAAAACCGTTCACACATCTCCGCTTCAGTTCGAAAATACTGCTCTGGGGAGTATTTTTTGTGACGCTTTGGATCGTTTAACGTATTACCATCATGAATAGCAACTCGAATTTCATGGGCCTCAAAATCGCTACTATTAATGAAGCAAACGTCATTCGTAGCCACCACAGGCAAATCGTATTTTTCAGCCAATACGATACTTTGTTTAATATAAAATTCTTCATGCTCACGGCCAGTCCTAACAAGCTCGAAATAAAAGCGTTTAGGAAAATACGTACGGTAAAACTGTAAGTTTTCGTCCACTAAGGCGCTATTATTCCGTAGGACTGAAAAACCAATGTCACTTTGTCTACCCGCTAAAATAATTAATCCGTCTTTATGATCAATCAACCATGATCGATCAATGACTGGTCCATTTCCTAAGTAACCCCGCTGGTAGGCTTTTGAGATCAATAAGGTTAAATTGTGGTAGCCTTGATTGTCCGCGGCGAGCACCGTGATCGTATAAAAATGATCGCCTAACTTTTTTTGTCGAACCGTCAGATCGGCACCAATAATGGGTTTTAACCCGATACTCAGTGATGAACTATAAAATTTAACTAGTCCGCACAAATTAGTAAAATCCGTTATGGCCAGGGCACCCATGTTCAATTTTTCTGCCTGCTGTACTAACGCATTTGTTTTCGCTAGCCCATCGATCATTGAAAAATCACTGTGTACATGCAGATGGATGAATTTTGGATCGGCCATAGTTTTGTTAGCTATTTTATAAATTAAATTAACGGTTATTATAGCACTTTAAGTGATTTAATATAGGCCCACTTTAGTTAAGCTTCTTAAATGTTGCTGCCGTTCTTATCATTACTTTTCTTGCCTTGACAAATCAAACTTGTTTTTTTGCTCTATTAGGAAAAATCGTCTTATTACGGTTTATTTAAAATCCTGTTTTTTTCGATTAAATAATTTTTATGTAATCTCCCGTTGTCTACACACAGTGTTCCGTGAAATTTTTTTGGCTTATAAATACCAGACAGTGACAATTCAAATTCATTACCCTCAGGTGGGCAGCTTACGATGTGCCAAGCCGCTAATACATCTGTGTTTACGTTATTCCCAGTTAATTTCAATGAAGTCAATTGCTGGCGATTCAAATCAATTATAAGCGTTCCTGCTAATACGCCGTTGTTAACTAAGGTATCAAACGTGAGCTGTGTTCGCTGTTCAATGGTATTTAGCAATTCGTTGCTGGCTGTTTTTGCTGGCCCGGCCGTTAATTCTGGCAAACGCAGGAAGATACCATTTAGTGTCGCATTCTCGGCACGAAGATGTAAAGTTTCAGGTTGAACATCAATTTTGTTGTTTCTTATCAATACAATATCATTACCGGTCGCTTCTGCTCCCGTAAGTTGCATCGTTAGTGCCGGATTAGTAGATACGATAGTGCTTGATTTCATATTCCATGTTTTTACGGTTAATTTGGAAAAATAATCAGGTAATGCTAGGTGACTAAAGCCAGTTAACCAGTCATCAGGCAATAATAGATTAACACCAATAAAAACCAGTTTATTTAATTCCCACTCATTTTGTTGCCATCGTCCTTCAACACTTATCATGCCTTTGTGCCATTTACTAGAGGCGCGTTCGATAATCATTTTATTTGAAAAAAAAGCAAGTTTTAGTGTGGGTGAGTCAAACAACTCATCATGCCATCGAATACTACGGGCATCGAAAATGACGGAAGTGCTTTCATTTCCCCAATCATTTGAATGAATTAAATTTTTTATTTCGATGTTCGCTTTTTCAATTTTCAATCTTGGAAAATTTACGCTACTATCAACGACATTGAGAGTACGAATATGGAGTTTTGTCATTTCGTCTTGCCTGGCCAGTAATCGCTTAAATGCACTTTCATTTTCTATATTAAGGTGATTAATTTGTAAATCATCGATCCGCCAATCGCCATTGAAAAATTTTCCGCCTTGACCGATGAAAAAACCGTCATCGATATTGCCACCAAAATTCGTTAAATAGGTCACTTTATTTTTCTGATAGCCTGAAATGGCAAGTCGTTCAACGTTAAACTGATTGCTTGTTACTTGTCCTGCGGTTAAATCAAATTGAACCGGATGACTCTTTGGACTAAGTGAACGTATCCAAGGGGCGATGGCGCCGTTAACGTCGCTGGCTTGAATTGTGTCTTCGTGATTATTTTTTAATTTAAGAGCGACATGTTGCAATTGCAGGCGGTTACTCTGAACGAAATGAGGAGTTTTTGAGGCGAGATCAAGGTTGAGTTGCGCATTTTTTATAATAATCAAATCCCAGCAACCGGTTTTCCAGAATGGTAAAAACGTAAAACTTAGTGTGATACTTTCGCTTTGTAATACTACGTTCCCAGTCTGCATTTCAATTATATTGACCTGATGCAATGTGACTTTAGTGGATGTGGTTAAAGAATGCGAGACAGCGCCAATTTTTATTGAATAGTCACTATTCGATAAATACCCCGATATTAATTTTGCACCGGGACCAGTTTGAAGAAGCAGGTAAAAGGCAGCAATCAGCATCAAGCCTGACAAGCAGAGCAAAATACAGTGCTTTTTTAGTTTTTGTCTTAATCTTTTCATTGTGACTTAATTCTTATTTGCAGCATAATTTATCAATAAATCGTTCGTTCTGATTCAGCATAGCACTGGTTATTCCAGAAGTTAAATGATAAAATCGAAGCGAGATTCATTACCTTTATAGTAGTCAAACTCCCTTTCTTAGGAAAGGGAGTGTTTTTTTATTTTTAATTGCATTAAGTCATTATAATTTAATTTAAATAGGGGAGAAAAAACAATGAAACAGATCCCAATGACGGCTAAAGGTGCTGAATTATTGCGCGCTGAGCTTGATAATTTAAAAAATGTTCAACGACCAAAAATTATAGAGGCGATTGCTGAGGCGCGTGAACATGGCGATTTAAAAGAAAATGCTGAATACCATGCTGCTCGAGAACTGCAAGGCTTTTGCGAAGGAAGAATTAAGGAAATTCAGAGCAAGTTATCTCATGCTCAAATTATCGATATCAGTAAAATGGTGAATAATGGCCGCGTTATCTTTGGGTCAACCGTCACTGTCGAAAATATTGCCACGGATGAGGCGACCACTTACCAGATTGTGGGTGATGATGAAGCGGATTTCAAGAAAAACCTCATCTCGGTGAATTCGCCTATTGCACGCGGTCTGATCGGAAAGGAAAGTGGTGATGTAGTGCAAATTAAGACACCAGGCGGGCAGGTTGAGTTTGAAATTATCAATGTTGAATACCGTTGATTTACTCGCTGTACCTGCATCTCACCCTATTCTTACTCGATGGGTATCAATAAGAAGATTTTCACTTACGAGGCAGGTGTGTGCCTCGTAATCGTGTTATTTTGGTAAACTAATTTTTGTTTCTCTACTTGGCCGATAAAGCGTTAAAATCGAACCAATTAATTGTATGAGGGCACTCTGGGATTCACGCACAATTGCCGCGGCGATTAATTTTTTTGTTTCTCGGTCTTCAGCAGCTATTTTGACTTTAATTAACTCGTGATAATTTAAGGCGATATCAATTTCTGCTATAACGCCTTCAGTTAATCCATTACTCCCGATCATCACAACCGGTTTTAGTCCGTGCGCTTCACGCTTTAAAAACTGTTTCTGTTTAGTTGTTAAATCCATAAAATTACTATTCATAAGGGGTTGTATTTTTTTATTCTAACGCCATATAACAAGTACGGCAATTAAGAAGTGCGCTATTCAGTTTTTTTAGGAACGAAATGAATAAAAAAAAACGTTCAGCGAGCTCAAACCGGTGGCTTGATGAGCATTTTAACGATCGCTTTGTAAAACAGGCGCAGAAAAAAAAATTACGTTCGAGAGCTTGGTTTAAGCTTGAAGCGATTCAACAAACCGATAAATTATTTAAACCAGGTATGACGGTTGTCGATTTGGGGGCTGCGCCTGGGGGATGGTCACAATATGTTGCTTCAGTGATTGGGCCAAAAGGCAGAGTGATTGCCTGTGATTTATTGCCTATGGCGCCGATAGTAGGGGTTGATTTCCTTCAAGGAGATTTTAGAGATAACGACATATTAACTGCACTTAAACGCCGTGTTGGAAAGGATAACGTTGACGTGATTATTTCTGATATGGCACCAAATATGAGCGGCCAGCCGGCCATTGATATTCCACGAGCAATGCATTTGGCTGAACTGGTTTTGGATATGTGCTGGGATATGTTGGCTCCAAATGGCAGCTTTGTTGTAAAAGTCTTCCAAGGCGAAGGGTTTGAAAATTTCTTGAAATCAATCAGGACAATGTTTAAAACGGTTAAAATAAGGAAGCCAGAAGCATCGCGGGCACGATCGCGTGAGGTCTATATCGTCGCTCAAGGCCGAAGGTAGCAACAAATCTTAATTTATAGTACTATTGACACGTTTATATGGAGTCGTAGTAATTTTATTTTTAATGAGGTATGTTTTGAACGACATGGTAAAAAATTTACTTATTTGGGGCATAATTGCGGTGGTTTTGATTGCTGTGTTCAACCACTTTGGTGCAGCAACAACGTCTGGTCCGCAAGTAGACTATACTACGTTTAATTCCGATATTACGAAAAGTAAATTAAAGGAAGTACGTATTAATGGTCGTGAAATCATTGCAACAACGAAAAACAATGATAATTATACTACTTATATTCCTTACTATGACGATAAATTGATGAATGATTTAGTATTAAACAAGGTCAAGGTCTATGGAAGTGCGGATGAAAAACCGAGTTTGTTTACCAATATTTTGATTTCTTGGTTTCCAATTCTGTTTCTTATTGGCTTTTGGGTCTTTATTATGCGTCAAATGCAAGGTGGGGGTAAAGGCGGTCCCATGGCAGTTGGCAAAAGTAAAGCAAAAATGTTATCACCCGATCAAATTAAAACCTCATTCTCCGATGTTGCAGGCAATGATGAAGCCAAGCACGAAGTGACTGAAGTCGTTGATTTTTTGCGCGATCCGAGTAAATATCAAAAATTGGGTGGTCGAATTCCCAAAGGTATTTTAATGGTTGGACCACCTGGTACAGGGAAAACGTTGCTCGCTAAAGCGATTGCTGGCGAAGCAAATGTGCCTTTTTTTACCATATCAGGTTCAGATTTCGTTGAAATGTTTGTCGGCGTGGGTGCGTCGCGTGTTCGGGATATGTTTGAGCAAGCGCGCAAGCATGCACCTTGCATTATTTTTATCGATGAAATTGATGCGGTTGGACGAAAGCGTGGAGCGGGGTTTGCGGGTGGTCATGACGAGCGCGAACAGACACTCAATCAAATGTTGGTTGAAATGGATGGTTTTGAGCCCAATAGTGGTATTATTATTATTGCCGCGACAAACCGGTCAGATGTGTTGGATCCCGCATTACTTCGCCCTGGCCGTTTTGACCGTCAAGTAAATGTTAACCTACCGGATATGAAAGGGCGTGAACAAATTTTAGCTGTACATATCCGTAAAGTCCCTTTAGCAACAAATGTGGATATTAGTGTTCTTGCTCGCGGTACGCCAGGTTATTCCGGTGCCGATTTAGCCAATTTAATTAATGAGGCTGCGCTTTTTGCCGCACGTAATAATAAACGTGTGGTTGCGATGGATGACTTTGAAGAAGCAAAAGACAAAATTAACATGGGCACAGAAAGACGATCATTGACGATGACGCCTGAGCAAGTTGTCTCGACAGCGTATCATGAAGCAGGGCACGCTATTGTTGGTTGCATGATACCCGAACATGATCCTATTCATAAAGTAACCATTATACCAAGGGGCAGAGCACTGGGCGTCACTTTCTTCTTACCAGAAGGGGATCGTATTAGTGAAAGTCGCAATAAACTGGAAGGGGATATTGCAACAATGTATGGCGGACGCATTGCTGAAGGGTTAATCTATGGCGAAGAAAATATTTCGACAGGCGCCTCTAATGACATTAAAGTTGCCACCCAATATGCTCGTGCAATGGTCACTCAGTGGGGTTTTTCGAATAAATTAGGGCCGCTTTACTATGAATCCGAAGACAATGGCTTTAGTAAAAACCGCGATATTTCTGATGCCACGGCCCGTATTATCGATGAAGAAATTATTGATATCATTACACGTAATTACGAGCGAGCAAAAACGATCCTAACAGAGAATATTGATATTTTGCATGCCATGAAAGAAGCCCTGATTAAATATGAGACGATTGATGCGACTCAGGTAGCCGATTTAATGGCACGTCGGCCCGTTCAGCCACCGGAAGGGTGGACTGAAAAAGATGAAAAAGCCGCCAATTCTGAACCGGTTCCCGGCGCAAATAATCAGCCGGCTTCAGGAATCAATATAGCTCCAACGGACAGCAAACAAGAATAACATCGACGCCGTGCCGTTCTAGGCACGGTTTTTGGTGTATTATTTTGCTAACTTCGTTTTACTTCATTTCTTTTTGCCATGCTCGGCGAAACTCGCTGCTTGTTATTAAAAACATGGTCTTACGATAGGATGTGATGATTCCAGTGAAATTAACATTGAGCGCACTGAATGCCAAGTAAATTCAAACACCGACTTTTTGATTTAACTTCTCCACAGGTTATGGGAATATTGAATGTGACCCCTGATTCGTTTTCTGACGGAGGCCAATATAAACAGTTTGATGCAGCCATCCGCCAGGCAGATAAGATGATTCAAGCTGGTGCAACGTTTATTGATGTTGGTGGAGAATCGACAAGACCCACTGCGGCGGAGGTATCGATTGATGAAGAGTTATCTCGAGTCATTCCTGTCGTTGAAAAGATAAAGCAGTCTTTTGATGTTTGGGTTTCGGTCGATACATCTAAACCTGAGGTTATTTTAGAATCAGCAAAAGTGGGCGCCAATCTTATCAATGATGTGCGTGCCTTAACACTTCATGGCGCGTTAGAGGCAGTCATAAAAACGGACTTGCCCGTTTGTTTAATGCATATGCGCGGCACGCCGAGAACAATGCAGCAAGAAACGGTTTATGAGCGCGACATCTGCTTGCATGTAAGCGATTTTTTTGAGCAACGTATTAATTTTTGTGTAGGTCAGGGTGTTCATAAAAGCAAAATTCTTATCGATCCAGGGTTTGGTTTTGCGAAAAATCTTAGTCATAATTATCGTTTGCTTTCGAAATTACGGGACTTGACTCATTTTGGATTACCGTTAGTGGTTGGCATGTCACGCAAATCAATGATAGGCCAACTGTTGAACGCGCCACCTAATGCGCGTTTATTCGGTAGTGTTGCGTGTGCTGTCATCGCGGCCATGAATGGAGCGAATATTATACGAGTTCATGATGTCAAAGAAACGGTGGAAGCGCTACGTATTGTTAAGGCGACGTTAGGTGAACAGCACGAGGTTAATACGTAAGTAAGTGATTCAAATTGCTGACAGTGACCAAATAACGGAGATTATAGGTTAATTAAATCGATGTATTGTATCAAACGTTTACCATCTAAATGTTATTTTGAGATTATTCAGGTAATATAACTCTCATTGAATGGGTAATGGATTGAATTGCTAAGGGTAGATAAGGAGAAAGGCATGTCCAAACAAAAATATTTTGGGACGGATGGGATACGTGGGACTGTTGGTCAATACCCCATTACACCTGATTTTGTGCTTAAATTGGGTTGGGCTGTTGGGAAAGTATTAGCTAAGGGCGGGATAGGTAAAGTCTTAATCGGTAAAGACACGCGCATTTCAGGTTATATGCTTGAGTCAGCGCTTGAAGCGGGGCTTGCAGCGGCAGGCGTCGCTTCTGCTTTCACTGGACCAATGCCAACGCCAGCTATTGCGTATTTAACACAAACCTTTCGCGCGGATGCGGGAATTGTTATCTCTGCTTCACACAACCCTTTCTATGATAATGGCATAAAATTTTTTACAACAGAAGGTAAAAAATTACCCGACAATATTGAACTGGCCATCGAAGCTGAACTCGAAAAACCATTGGATTGTGTTTCTTCAGACCGACTCGGTCGGGCAAGTCGTATAACCGATGCGGCAGGGCGATATATCGAATTTTGTAAAAGTACATTTGATAATGATTTAAGTTTAACAGGTTTAAAAATTGTTGTGGACTGCGCGAATGGCGCAACGTATCACATTGCACCCAACGTGTTGAAAGAACTCGGTGCGACTGTCGTTAAGATCGGTTGCGAACCAGATGGAATGAACATCAATGAAAATTGTGGTGCAACAAGTATCAAGGGCTTACAACAAACGGTAATTAAACAAAAAGCGGATTTGGGGTTTGCATTGGACGGTGACGGTGACCGCATTATTATGGTGGATCATCTCGGTAATGTAGTGGATGGCGATCAAATTATTTATATTATCGCCTGTCAAGCAAGACGCCAAAATCAACTTAATGGTGGGGTCGTTGGAACGCAAATGAGTAACATGGGGCTTGAACTTGCCTTAAAGGAGCGTGAAATTCCTTTCCTAAGGGCTAAAGTAGGAGATCGTTACGTTTTGGCGACGCTATTAGAAAAAGGTTGGCAATTGGGTGCTGAAAACTCCGGCCATGTGTTATTGTTAAATAAAACCTCGACGGGCGATGGCATTATTGCTGGTTTACAAGTTTTATCTGCGATAGTGAGAAATAATACGACACTAGAAGAACTTTGCAAAGGAATGAAGCTTTTTCCTCAAATTCTCATTAATGTCTCCATTGAAGGTAAAATGGATCCCTTGAAAAGTCATACCGTTAAGCAATTAAAAAAAGAAGTCGAAAAAAGACTAGGTAACAAAGGCCGCTTATTGCTTCGTCAGTCAGGTACTGAACCGCTAATACGAATTATGGTTGAAGGCGAGAATGAACATATCGTTACGCAATTGGCTACAAAATTGGCAGATGCTGTTAAAAATGCGAAAGCGAACGGATGAAAATTACCGGCTGAGCAGTATACTTGTAATTGATTTGATTTATATTACGTTTAGTTAAAACTGGATAAAGAGAGATATATATACACGTGAATATAATCAAAAATAAAATTTAAGATTTTGATTAAAATGAAATTTTTAATATTAATAAATATTTATTTAACGTAAAAAATTTCTATATTATTAAGAAATAAATATTCAAGTTTTAAATTTTATTGTTGACTATTTTCATACAAAGAGTTAAAAATAATAGACACTTATTATCACAATAATTACGTCTGTACATTCTATGGCAAGCTTTTTATTTATTTTGAGGGCAATGGTACAATGTCAGTCTCTCCTTCAAGTGAATTAACAACCCAAGCTTATATCAAACATCATTTGGAAAACTTTCAAATAGGCACGGGATTTTGGTCTGTTAACATCGACTCACTTTTCTTCTCGATTACGTTAGGCTTGGCTTTTTTATGGCTCTTTAGACGTGTTGCAAAAAAAGCCACCAGTGGCGTACCAAATAAATTGCAATGTTTTGTTGAATTAGTGGTGGGGTTTATTGACAAAAGTGTTCGGGAAATCTTTGATGGTAAAAGTACTTTAATTGCGCCCTTATCATTAACGATTTTTGTCTGGGTATTCTTGATGAATGTCATGGATCTAATTCCGGTTGATTTCTTGCCTTTTGTTGCGCAAAAACTTGGGATTCCGTATCTGCGGGTCGTTCCTTCTGCGGATGTCAGTATTACCATGTCAATGGCGCTGGGGGTCTTTTTTCTTATTATTTTTTATACAATCAAGGAAAAAGGTGGCGTAGGATTTATTAAGGAATACACACTACACCCGTTTAATCATAGGGTCTTTATTCCTATTAACCTTGTTCTTGAATTAGTCACACTTTTGGCTAAACCCATCTCGTTAGGGTTGCGTTTATTTGGCAACATGTACGCGGGCGAATTAATTTTTATCTTGATTGCCGGTTTGTTACCTTGGTGGTCTCAATGGTTTCTTTCTCTGCCTTGGGCAATATTTCATATTCTAATCATTACATTACAAGCTTTTATCTTTATGGTGCTAACGAGCGTTTATTTGGCCATGGCGTCAATGAAAGAACAACATTAATTCAATTTTTCAATTTACTATTAACTCGGAGTATAAGATGGATAAAATCAGTATGTTGTATATGGCAGCTGCGATTATGATGGGTCTTGCTGCGCTCAGTGCCGCAATTGGCATCGCTTTACTTGGCGGTAAATTTCTGGAGGGTTCAGCGCGTCAACCTGAACTGATGCCAATGCTTCGAACACAATTTTTTATCGTAATGGGACTTGTTGACGCCATTCCTATGATTTGTGTTGGCATCGCCCTTTATGTCATTTTTGCTGTGGCGGCCTAATTAACGACGTTATTAAACTCATTATAATTAATGAATGCGCTACAAAATTACATTTTAAAAGGGATGGGCTTATGAACATGAATGCAACCCTACTGGGTCAAGCCATTGCGTTCATTTTGTTTGTTTGGTTTTGCATGAAATTTGTTTGGCCGCCGATTATAACAGCGATTGAAAATCGTCAAAAAGAAATCGCCCAAGGGTTGCAGGCCGCTGAGCAGGCAAGAAATGAACTCGAATCCGCAAAAGTTTATGCAGACAAAGTGTTGAGCGCCGCAAAAAGGGAAGCCAATGTCATTATCGAACAAGCCAACAAACGTAAAGCAGAGATTTTGACGGAAGCCAGGCTACAAGCCTTGAGTGAAAAGGAACAAACAATGGCCCGTGGTCGGGAAGAACTTGAAATAGAATATCAACGTGCCAAAACTGAACTGAGGAAACAAGTGGGTGCATTAGCCGTGGCGGGAGCAGAAAAAATTATTGAACGGTCGATCGATAAATCTGTGCACAGCGATATAATTGATAAGCTCGCTGCGCAATTGTAGAGGAGAACCGCATGTCAAATTCCAAGACGGTTGCCCGTCCTTATGCAAAAGCCGCATTCGACTATGCTTCCGAGCATGGAGCCGTTAAGTCTTGGCAGAAAATGCTCAGTTTAGTAGCAAGCTTAGTTTCTCATGAAGAAATAAAAACGCTTCTTATGGCAAATAATCACGCCGATTTGGTTGCAAACTTATTTTTTACTCTCAGTGGTGATCAGTTGGATCAGGCAGCCAAAAATTTTATTCGTCTTATGGCTACGAACAAGCGACTTCTACTCTTGCCTGACGTGCTTGAATTATTCGAGCAGTATGTAGTGGAACAGGATTCAATCGTTGAAATTGAGGCGATTACAGCCTCAAAGCTGACTAAAGATCAAAAACAAAAGATCATAGCAGCTGTTCAAAAGCAGTTTTCAAGAAAAATTAAATTAATAGCCAAAACGGACAAATCGATGCTTTCTGGATTAATTATTCGTGATAATGAAATGGTATTTGACAACAGTATCAAAAGACGTTTGGAACGATTAACGGACGTCTTACAGTCTTAAGGGGACTGATAATGCAGCTAGATTCTACTGAAATAAGTGAATTAATAAAAGAGCGAATTGCTCAATTTGACATTGGAAGTATCGCACAAAACGAAGGCACAATTATTGGCGTGAGTGATGGGATTTTGCGTATCTATGGTTTAACTGATGTGATGCAAGGTGAAATGATTGAATTGCCAGGAAACCGTTTTGCAATGGCGCTGAACTTAGAGCGTGATTCGGTAGGGGCCGTTGTGATGGGCCCGTATACGGATTTATCAGAAGGGCAAAAAGTAAAATGTACAGGACGAATGCTCGAAGTGCCGGTTGGTGAGGGGCTGCTTGGGCGAGTCGTTAATACGTTAGGCGATCCAATTGATGGAAAAGGCGGGATCGTTCATGATAATTTTTTGCCAATTGAAGTTGTTGCGCCAGGGGTGATTGATCGTCAATCCGTGAATCAACCTGTGCAGACTGGCTACTTAGCGGTGGATTCAATGGTTCCGATTGGGCGAGGACAGCGAGAACTCATCATCGGCGACAGACAAACCGGTAAGACTGCATTGGCTATCGATACCATTATTAATCAGCGAAATTCTGGAATCAAATGCGTTTACGTTGCGATTGGTCAAAAGTCTTCAACAGTTGCAAATGTTGTCCATAAACTGGAAGAGCACAATGCACTTGAAAATACAATTGTTGTTGTCGCGTCGGCTTCAGAGTCTGCCGTATTGCAATATTTAGCTCCTTATGCCGGTTGTACTATGGGTGAATATTTCCGTGATCGGGGTGAAGATGCGTTAATTATTTATGATGATTTATCCAAGCAAGCGGTTGCTTACCGACAAATTTCATTATTGCTGCGTAGACCCCCTGGGCGCGAGGCGTACCCCGGTGATGTTTTTTACTTACATTCGCGGTTATTAGAGCGTGCGGCGCGAGTTAATGCTAAGTATGTTGAAACATTAACTAACGGCAAGATAAAAGGCAAAACTGGCTCGCTTACGGCGTTACCAATCATTGAAACCCAAGCTGGCGACGTCTCAGCATTCGTGCCGACCAATGTAATATCAATTACTGACGGTCAAATATTTCTCGAATCAAATTTATTCAATGCGGGGATCAGACCGGCAGTGAACCCTGGGATTTCTGTATCACGCGTGGGTGGTGCAGCACAAACAAAAATAATGAAAAAATTATCGGGTGGCATTCGTACCGCGCTGGCTCAGTACCGTGAATTAGCAGCTTTTTCGCAATTTGCTTCTGAACTTGATGACACAACCCGTAAGCAACTTGAACACGGCGAAAAAGTAACAGAATTACTTAAACAAAAGCAATATTCTCCAATGTCAGTTGCGGATCAAGCACTCGTACTCTTTGCTGCTGAAAATGGTTATCTGCAAGAAGTCGAATTACATAAAGTGGCTTCATTTGTCAACGCCCTAATAAACTATGCTAAACATGAGTTTAATTCAACATTAATCCAGATTAATGAAGCAGGTAACTATAATGATCACATCGAAAAGGCGCTAAATACAATTCTCGAGGAATTTAAATCGACGCAAACTTGGTAGGCTCTATTAATTACCTGGTAAAGTCGAAAGGTGAAAAAGGAATGGCGAATTCAAAAGAGATAGGAACGAAAATAACGAGTGTTCAAAGCACCCAAAAAATTACCAAAGCCATGGAAATGGTTGCCACATCCAAAGTGCGAAAAACTCAAGACCGCATGCGAGTAAGTCGGCCTTATGCTACGATAATACGTGAAGTGATTGGCCATTTGGCGTTAGCTCAACCCAATTTTAATCATCCTTATCTCGACACTCGGGATGTTAAGCGAGTTGGTTACCTTGTTATGACAAGTGATCGTGGGTTGTGCGGCGGACTAAACATCAATTTATTCAAAGCTGTACTTAGCGACATCGAAAAATGGAAAAACAAGGGTATTGAAACGGACTTGGGTGTAGTTGGTTGCCGTGGTGTCACGTATTTTAATCAAATTAATGGTAATGTGATCGCGCAGGTAACCGGCCTGGGTGACAACCCAACAATCGAAGAATTGATTGGTACCGTAAAGATTATGCTGGATGCTTACGATAAAGGAAAAATTGATCGGTTATTTATTGCGAGTAATAAATTTATCAATACAATGTCTCAGCACCCCCAAATTGATACGCTTTTGCCATTGCCACCCTCGCAAGATGAAGAACTAAAAAATAAAACATGGGATTACATCTATGAACCAGAAGCAAAATGCTTATTGGATGCAACCTTGCAGCGATATATCGAATCCCAAGTTTATCAAGCTGTTGTTGAAAATTTGGCCAGTGAGCAAGCTGCGCGAATGGTTGCCATGAAAGCCGCCACGGATAATGGTGCAGATTTAATTAATGATCTGCAAATTATCTATAATAAGGAACGTCAAAGCGCGATCACAAATGAACTGATTGATATTGTGTCTGGCGCTTCGGCTGTAGCAGGTTGATCATTGACCAAGATGTGACGTAAATAAGAAAACAAGATGAATAGTAGAGGGTTTAAAATGGCTACTGGAAAAATTATCCAGATTATCGGGGCGGTGGTTGATGTTGAGTTTCCTAATGGTTCTGTTCCAAAAATCTACGATGCACTTATAATACACTCATCTACCGATACGAAACTAGTATTGGAAGTTCAGCAGCAGTTAGGCGGTGGGGTTGTTCGCACGATCGCGATGGGGTCAACGGATGGCTTAAAACGTAATTTGACGGTTGAAAATAGTGGCCATGCGATTGAGGTGCCGGTTGGAAGTTCGACACTTGGACGTATTATGGATGTGCTCGGAAACCCCGTTGACAAGGCGGGGCCAATAGGTGAAGAGGAACGTTGGTCAATCCATCGTCCCGCGCCGAGTTACGAAGAATTAGCCAATTCAACTGAATTGCTTGAAACCGGGATAAAAGTGATTGATCTAATTTGTCCCTTTGCAAAAGGGGGAAAAGTTGGCTTATTTGGAGGGGCAGGGGTAGGTAAAACGGTTAATATGATGGAGCTTATTCGAAATATTGCCATTGAACACTCAGGTTACTCCGTTTTTGCAGGGGTTGGGGAACGAACGCGTGAAGGAAATGATTTTTATCATGAAATGAAAGAATCAAATGTGCTCGATAAAGTTTCTCTCGTCTATGGTCAAATGAATGAACCCCCGGGAAACCGCCTTCGCGTGGCCCTGACCGGTCTAACTATTGCTGAAAAATTCCGTGATGAAAGTCGAGATGTGTTGTTATTTATTGATAACATCTACCGTTACACGTTAGCAGGCACTGAAGTCTCTGCTTTACTTGGTAGGATGCCATCGGCGGTGGGTTATCAGCCGACGTTAGCAGAGGAAATGGGCACATTGCAAGAGCGCATCACATCGACTAAGACCGGATCGATTACATCAATTCAAGCGGTGTATGTCCCGGCGGACGATCTAACAGATCCCTCGCCCGCTACGACGTTTGCACACCTTGATGCGACCGTCGTGCTGAGCCGACAAATTGCTTCACTTGGAATTTATCCAGCAGTTGATCCGCTTGATTCAACCAGTCGACAGCTTGATCCATTGATTGTCGGTCAGGAACATTATGAGTGCACAAGAAAAGTTCAGTCGATTTTGCAACGTTATCAAGAGTTAAAAGACATTATTGCGATTCTCGGTATGGATGAATTATCTGAAGAGGATAAACTAATTGTATCGAGAGCACGTAAAATTCAACGTTTCTTATCTCAACCTTTCTTTGTTGCTGAAGTATTTACGGGAAGTCCGGGTAAATATGTCCCACTCAAGGAAACCATTAAAGGATTTAACGGTATCATGAATGGCAATTACGATAATTTACCAGAACAAGCATTTTATATGGTTGGGTCAATTGATGAAGCGATCGATAAAGCGAAAACGTTATGATCACTAAATGGGAATATCATTATGGCTTTGATTTCTTATCACCTTGAAGTAGTCAGTGCAGAATCTCATTTGTTCTCCGGCGATGTGAGACGAACCAGTGTCACGGGCATTGAAGGCGAATTGGGCATTTATCCCGGCCACGCTCCCCTTTTAACAATGATAAAGCCGGGCATGGTGGGCATTTTAACATTAAATAATGAGGAAGAGTTTATCTATCTTTCTGGTGGTATTTTGGAAGTTCAACCGACAGCGGTGACAATCTTGGCTGACACAGCGATACGTGGGAAGGACTTGGACGAAAAGAAAGCTATCGAAGCGAGGCGTCTTGCCGAAGAGCATATTAAGAATTCTTCTGGCGATATTGATTTTACGCAAGCATCCATTGATTTATCCAAAGCCCTGGCTAAGTTACGCGTTATTGAATTAACAAAGCGTTTGTCACGTTAATTATTTTACAGTGAAGCATGAAAGGGAGCGTTGCGCCCTTTTTTAACTAATCTAACCGTTCGTTTGCATTTTTGTAAAATTTTTATGTTTGACTATTTCATAATTGTGCTACTATTTTCTAGTCAGTCTATTGGCTTATCTTCTTATTAATGACCGTTTAAATAAAAATGGTACAACTATTTTCTGAACAAACACGCAAAGATTTTATACTGGCATTCTATTGCTTGCCTGCAATTATGCTCATCTATGTAGTCGGAACGCTTTTTTTTAATACGATACACACCAGCATTGCTGCGGGTGGTGCAGTGGCAGCCGGTTATGGTGCTAACAAAAAATTGGCACACTTCCCCTTTGCTCCCATGCTCATCGCGGTGATTGGCATGGGGTTGATGACGTATTTAGGGTCTTGGATTGGGCATTATTTTTCTGCGGTTTTGTGTATAGGTATGTTGTTAGCAACACTGTGCGCGCTTGTGTCGCTGGTAGATTTAAATGCATGGTGGATCGTATTGCAATGGTCAATTAGCTTTTTTCTTGCAAGTTACTATGCTGATAATAACTATGTCGCACTAAGTCGGACAGGATTAGTGTTATTTGGCGGCCTTTTTCAAACAGGCTGCGTCATGTTTTTATTAAGAAAAACGGCATTCAGGCGAAATATCATTAATCTGCGTAATATTCGTATTATTATTCACAGTATTCACAAAAATATCGATAAGAAAATTCGTTTCGATGGTGCTGGCGTTTATGCGGCGTTGGCAATGTTTATTTGTTTTATATTTATTTCAGTTTTCGATATTGAATACAATTATTGGGCCAGTATGACCGTTTTGGTTATTTTAAAACCGGATTTCAAAAATACGTTAACCCGTATGCAAAACAGAGTAATTGGTACATTCTGCGGTATTTTATTAGCCAATGCACTAACTTTAATGACTAAGTCGCCAATTATTCTTGGCGTTTCAACCCTTGTTTCCCTGTATTTTTGTTACGCATTATGCAACCAACCTTATGCGATTTTAACAGCATTTATTACTTTATCTACCGTATTTATGTTTTCAATGGATGGCGCCGCCGGGTGGAAAATTGCCGTTGATCGTGTAGTGGCCACATCAGTTGGTGGCGTCTCCGCTTTGTTTGCGATGACAATCCGTTCAGCTATTTTGGCTATTATTCGATTAGCTTATAAAGCGTGAGCGCGGGGATTTTGCTATTAAATTTGATCAGCGCCTAGATTTGTTAGCCGAGTTAGTTGAATTGTGAATTAAATCTAAAATGTGCAGATAACATCATGGGCGCTAACTTGCCTAATTTAACTCATTCTGTTAGCCCTATTTATGGATTCCCAATTTTTTTTCAAGATAATGAATATTCGTTCCACCTTTGATAAAATTTTCATCATTCATGATAGCAATATGCAAATCAATATTTGTTTTGATGCCATCAATGACCAGCTCTGATAAGGCATTTTTCATTCTAGCAATAGCAATCTGACGACTTTCACCGTAAGCAATTAATTTGCCAATCATGGAATCGTAGTAAGGGGGCACCGTATAACCAGAATAGATATGCGACTCCCAACGGATCCCTAACCCACCGGGAGCATGGAAACGCGTAATTTTACCAGGAGAGGGTAAAAATGTTTTGGCATCTTCAGCATTGATACGACATTCAATCGCGTGCCCTTTAAGATGTATCTCATTTTGCTTAATCGTTAGTGGTTCGCCTAAAGCAACCCGAATTTGTTCTTTAATTAAATCAACACCGGTAATCATTTCGGTGATTGGGTGTTCAACTTGAATACGTGTGTTCATTTCAATAAAATAAAACTCGCCATTTTCATACAAAAATTCGAACGTGCCTGCGCCACGGTAGCCAATCTCAAGACAAGCATTAACACAACGTTCGCCAATTTCTTTGCGCATCTTTGGCGTAATACCAAGCGCGGGTGCTTCTTCAACCACTTTTTGATGGCGTCGTTGCATTGAACAATCGCGTTCTCCTAAATAAATAGCTTGGCCTTGGCCATCTGCAAGAACTTGAATTTCGATATGCCGAGGATTCTCTAAAAATTTTTCCATATAGACCGTGTCATTATTAAACGCGGTTTTAGCTTCGAGTTTAGTTGTCTTAATGGCTTGTTCAAGATCCTTCTCCTCCCGCACTATTCGCATCCCGCGACCGCCGCCACCGCCGGAAGCTTTGATAATCACTGGATAACCAATTTTTTTTGCAATTTCTTTATTTTTTGAGAAATCGTTGTCTATGGGTCCATCAGAACCGGGAACACAGGGGACATTGGCTTTTTTCATGGCTTCAATCGCAGAGACCTTGTCACCCATCAAGCGAATAGTCTCAGGTTTTGGTCCTATAAAAATAAAGCCCGAACGTTCCACTTGTTCTGCAAAATTGGCATTTTCAGACAAGAAGCCGTAACCTGGATGAATCGCCGATGCCCCGGTCACTTCAGCAACAGAGATCAAAGCAGGCACATTCAAATAACTTTTCGCAGAAGCGGCAGGGCCAATACAAACCGTTTCATCGGCCAGAAGCACATGTTTTAGATCTTTGTCTGCAATAGAATGCGCTGCAACAGTTTTGATGCCAAGCTCTTTACAAGCGCGTAGGATACGTAACGCAATTTCGCCTCGATTAGCGATAACGATTTTATCAAGCATATAACACCTCGTTGGAGACTTATTCAATAATGAAGAGCGTTTGATCAAATTCAACCGGTTGACCATTTTCTACTAGAATTGCTTTAACAATGCCGGCTTTATCTGATTCGATCTGATTCATCATTTTCATCGCTTCAACAATGCAAAGTATATCCCCAACTGCAACGGTCTGACCGACCTCAACGTAAGGTTTAGAATCAGGATTGGGAGTACGGTAAAATGTGCCGACCATGGGTGATTTAACGGCATAACCCGTCATGGCACAGCTTACGGCTGGCGAGGGGTCCGCGTTAACGTTTGCTGATGGGGGGAGGGATGAGGGCACATGTAGTGGTTGAACAGGCAAGGTTGGGGTTGGTTGTGCTGTGATAGTGCGGCTAATGCGAACTGATTCTTCGCCTTCCGAAATTTCAAGCTCAGAAATACCAGATTCTTCTACTAACTCGATTAGTTTTTTGATTTTACGAATATCCATGTATAACACCATTTTTTGTTAAGGGATTATTAATAATCATGATATTGAACACTATGATGAATTGTTTATCATGATGCAATAATTGTTACGTTTTCATGACAATAATTTATTGCAGTTTATTAAATTTCGCTACCAACTTACGCAAACTATAGCTATTTATATAACATTTTTCGAACAACGAGCAAGCATACACCGATAACATATTTTTGTCACTGACTAGTTAATTAATCTTTGATTTTATCAAAGTTGCCTATCAAATTGGATTAAAAAGATGAAATTTAATAGAAAAAGCCTTGAGACTTTTTCTATTAACAACTATAGGCGCGCTTATAGAATTGATATACAATATTGTTATCTAATTTATCGCAATATTTAGAATTATTTTATTACGTATTGCCCAAATAATTCGTACTCATTAAAACATTCAGGAAAGATTCTCATTATGCTAAAGAAAATTCGTGGAGTGTTCTCAAACGATCTATCCATAGATCTGGGCACAGCTAACACACTGATCTATGTTAAGGGTCAGGGAATAGTGCTAAATGAGCCATCTGTTGTGGCCATTCGACAAGATCGTTCTGGCTCGCCGAAAAGTGTTGCAGCCGTTGGTCAAGCAGCGAAGCAAATGCTAGGTAGAACACCGGGTAATATTGCCGCCATCAGACCAATGAAAGACGGTGTAATCGCAGATTTTTCAGTGACTGAAAAGATGTTACAACATTTTATTCGGCAAGTTCATAGCCACAGTTTTTTAAGGCCAAGTCCACGGGTACTGGTTTGCGTACCTGTTGGCGCGACTCAAGTCGAGCGGCGTGCAATAAGGGAATCTGCATTGGGTGCTGGTGCGCGAGAAGTGTATTTAATTGAGGAACCGATGGCAGCGGCCATCGGTGCAGATTTACCGGTTTCAGAGCCAACCGGTTCAATGATTGTTGATATTGGTGGGGGAACTACTGAGGTCGCCGTTATTTCATTAAATGGTGTGGTCTATTCCGCTTCCGCTCGTATAGGAGGCGATCGTTTTGATGAAGCGATTATTAATTATATTCGTCGTAATTATGGTGCACTGATCGGGGAAGCAACCGCTGAGCGTATTAAGCATGCCATTGGATCCGCTTATCCGGGGGATGAAGTACTTGAAATCGAAGTTCGAGGACGCAATCTAGCCGAAGGTGTGCCGCGTAGTTTCACATTAAACTCGAATGAGATTTTGGAAGCGCTCCAGGAACCATTAAGCGGTATCGTCAGTGCAGTTAAAGTTGCCCTTGAACAATGCCCACCGGAACTTGCCTCTGATATCTCTGAACACGGTATGGTGCTGACCGGCGGCGGCGCGCTACTGCGGAATTTAGACAAATTACTCTCCGCTGAAACGGGTATCCATGTGGTTATTGCCGATGATCCACTCACTTGCGTTGCTCGTGGGGGCGGAAAAGCATTAGAAATGATCGACATGCATGGTGGCGAATTGTTTAGTGACGACTAAAGATTGAATGAAAATTTTGCGAATACCCTCGCCATTTTATAGGATCGACAAATAAGGTGGCGTAAAAAATGAAATTACTTTTCTCCAAAAGCACCTCATTGGGTTTACGACTTATGTTTGCCTTCGCTGTGTCAGTAGTTTTAATGTTTTGTGATATGAGATACCATGCATTTAAAATAGTGCGCTATTATCTTGATACGGCAGTGAGTCCACTCTATTTCTTATCCGATTCACCGAGACGATCTTTTGAACGGTTGCTCGAAATGAAAAAAACGCGTGAGGCGCTAATCACTGACAATAGCATATTGCGAAACGAGTTATTTATCAAAAAAAATGACTTGTTATTATTAGGTCAGCTAAAACACGAAAACAATCGTTTGCGTAAATTGCTTGGTTCACCCTTGCGTGGGGATGAACATAAAATGGCTGCTCAGGTTATTTTGACTGATAGCAATCCGTATTCTTATCAAGTTGTGCTTAACAAAGGCTCGAGAGATGGCGTTTATGTTGGTCAACCTATCATTGATGAAAAGGGTATTGTTGGTCAAATTTTTGCAACCTCAGAAGTGACGAGTCGCGGGATACTGATATGCGACTATCAGCACGCGATACCGGTACAAATTTTACGAAATGATATGTCAATGGTGGCGACGGGAAATGGATGTAGCAATAATTTAATATTGGATTTTCTGCCAAATAATATTGATATCGATGTCGGGGATATCCTAGTAACATCGGGTCTGGATGGCCGATTTCCTGAAGGCTATCCAGTGGCAACGGTTGCCTCAGTTAATGTTGATCCTCACAATGCAAATCTCATCATCGAGGCAACACCGACCGCGGATTTAAAACGGTTACGCTATTTGTTGTTACTTTGGGAAAGTAGCACATTCACAATGAAAAAAGGCAAGTTGTCATTGAAGACAGATAAGGTCACTAAAGCATTACCTCAATTAGTGGAGCCGGTCAAATGAATACTGGCCCAGCTCATAATCGCTGGTTACTTTGGTTGACACTCCTCACAGGACTTGTATTGCAAATTATGCCTTGGTCAGCATCAATATTTTCCATAAAACCAAATTGGGTACTGCTTATTTTAATTTATTGGTTGATCGCATTACCTCACCGTATTAGTATTGGCAGTGCATTTTTTATGGGCATTATCATTGATCTATTCTCTGGATCAATTTTGGGTGTTCACGCCTTTGCGTTTTCGCTGATCGGCTATTTAGCAACCTTCAAGTTTCAACTCATTCGCAACTTAGCATTATGGCAACAAGTTTTAATTATAATTTTTTTATCAATGTGTTATGATTTTTGCCTTTTCATTCTCGACATTATTATTAATCATGCTGTGACGATAACATCCACATCGTTATTATCAAATGTTGCTAATGGTCTATTATGGCCTCCTTTATTTTTATTATTACGGTATATCCGAAGACATTTCCGAATACGTTAACGAGTTTTTATGTCTATTGAGTTATTGATGAACGTAACGCCATCTGAGACGCGCGTAGCTTATATTGAAGACGGCATTTTGCAAGAAATTCATGTCGATCGCGAATCAAAACGCGGTATTGTGGGTAATATATACAAAGGAAAAATAATTCGTATATTACCCGGGATGCAGGCTGCATTTGTGGATATTGGCTTAGAAAAGGCGGCTTTTTTGCATGCTTCTGATATTATGCCGCATACCGAATGTGTAGCTGATAGCGAGCAACAACAATTTAAAGTAAAAGATATTTCAGAATTGGTGCGGCCAGGTCAGGATATTTTAGTACAAGTAATTAAAGATCCTCTAGGCACCAAAGGCGCACGGCTAACGACGGATATCACATTGCCATCCCGTTACTTGGTTTTTATGCCGGGCTCGGCACATGTAGGTACTTCTCAACGTATTGAATGCGAAAAAGAGCGTGAGCGTCTTAAAATATTAATTAGCCAGTATTGTGACGAAAAAGGTGGGTTTATCGTTAGAACGGTCGCTGAAGGGGCGAAAGAGCAAGAGCTTGAGCAGGACGCAAAGTTCCTAAAACGCTTATGGTGCAAAATTCAAGAAAGAACGGCACTGGCAGGCAGTAAATGTTTAATTTATGGGGAACTCGCATTGGCGCAGCGCGTGCTTCGCGATTTCGTTGGCGATCCAATTGACCGTATTCTTGTTGATTCCAAGTCAACGTATGATCTGTTACACCGTTTCACCCTAGAATTTATGCCAGAAGTCACCACAAGATTAGAATGTTATCGTGGCAACATGCCTATTTTTGATTTATATGATACGGAGAATGAAATACAACGTGCACTTGAACGCCGAGTAAAACTGAAATCAGGTGGTTATCTTATTATTGATCAAACTGAAGCCATGACAACCGTCGATATCAATACTGGGGCGTTTGTTGGCCATCGAAATGTTGAAGAGACAATATTTAACACAAATATAGAAGCAACGATTGCGATCGCAAGGCAACTCAGATTGCGTAATTTAGGTGGCATCATTCTGATCGATTTTATTGATATGCAAACTGAGGACCACAAAGAACGCGTGCTGGAATCATTGACTAAAGCATTACAGCGTGATCGTGCGAAAACCACTGTTAGTCAATTTTCTGCACTTGGCTTAGTTGAAATGACTCGAAAGCGAACCCGTGAAAGCCTTGAACATATCTTATGCGAGGAATGTATTAGTTGTAAAGGGCGGGGAAGAGTGAAATCTGTTGAAACTGTGTGCTATGAAATATTACGTGAAATTGTTCGGGTTCACAAAGCACACGATTCAGAACGCTTATTGGTTTATGCATCGACAGCAGTGGCAAATGCGCTAAAAAATGATGAATCGCATGCACTGGCCGAAGTGAAAGTGTTCGTGAATAAACAAGTTGAAGTTAGAATAGAACCGCTGTATATGCAAGAGCAATTTGATGTGGTGTTAATTTAAGGCGACCTTAACGCGTTATTAAGATAGAAAGCAAGATAATGAAATAACGAATGGATAATTATAGTGTTTAATCAAGTTTACGATAACCTACTCACAACGAATACCCTGACACGTGACGATCTCTCTATCATTTTAGCAAGCCTGGCCGCTTGTCAAATTGATTATGGCGATATCTATCTCCAATCTACTTTTTATGAGTCGTGGGGCTTGGAAGATAGCATTATTAAAAATGCGTCATATGATAACGAACAAGGTGCGGGTGTAAGGGCTGTTTCCGGTGAAAAAAGTGGATTTGCTTATAGTGGGCTGATTGACCGTGACCAATTAATTCAATGTACGTTAGCCTCACGAAGTATTGCTGAGAATAAAGATGGGGCGCCGAACAAATTATTAGCGCGCACACAATCAAAAGCAATCTATGCAATGACAAATCCTTTATTGCTTTTTAGTCAGACAGATAAAATCACGTTGTTGCATGATATCGACAAATTAGCGCGTGCTACCGATAAACGTGTGACTCAGGTACGGGCGACATTAACGGGTGGTTACGATGAAATCTTGATTGCAGCAACGGATGGTACCTTAGCAACAGACATCCGTCCACTTGTTCGTCTTTCTATTACAGTTATAGTTGAAGAAGCAGGTCGCAGAGAATCGGGTAGCTGTGGGGGAGGTGGTCGGTTTGAATACCGCGTGTTTACTGAACTCAATACTGCGACGGGTGAACTGCTCTATGAAACCTACGCAAGAGAAGCAGTCCGTCAAGCGCTTGTTAATTTAAAAGCAAGCCCCGCGCCGGCAGGCATGATGCCGGTTGTTTTAGGCTCAGGTTGGCCGGCTGTGTTATTGCATGAAGCGGTGGGACACGGGCTAGAAGGGGATTATAACCGAAAAGGTTCCTCGGTTTTTTCAGGCAAAATAGGCCAATCGGTTGCCTCACCGCTTTGTACAATCATTGATGATGGTACTCTTCCAGGCCGCCGTGGCTCGCTTACCATCGATGATGAAGGGGTTGCTGCCCAGTCAACGGTTTTAATTGAAAAAGGCATTTTAAAAAGTTATATGCTTGATAAATTAAATGCGAGGCTACTCGGCATGAAGCCAACGGGAAACGGGCGACGCGAAAGCTATACGTGTTTACCCATGCCGAGGATGACAAACACGTATATGTTGCCAGGTAAATCAACATTTGATGAGATCATTAGTAGCGTCGATTATGGTCTGTATGCGCCTAATTTTTCTGGTGGACAAGTTGATATCACGTCTGGTAAATTCGTTTTTTCTACCTCCGAAGCATACCTCATTGAGGGTGGTAAAATAACGCGTCCAGTCACAGGCGCAACATTAATCGGATCAGGAATTGAAACGATGCGAGGTGTCTCGATGGTAGGTGACGATTTTGCTTTGGATAAGGGAATCGGGGTATGTGGTAAAAATGGGCAAAGTGTGCCTGTAGGTGTAGGTCAACCAACCATTAAAGTGGATGAATTAACTGTTGGTGGTCTAGTTAATTAGTGTTAATGAGTAACATTTAATTAAGGTGAGTTAAAAAAGAATGGAAACAATTTTATCTTTATATTATGCATTAACGACATTAGATTACACTACGTTATCGGATCCTGCTGTGCTTTGGGTATTATATGCCATTCTCTTTGCTATTCTTTTTTTAGAAAACGGCTTACTCCCTGCTGCTTTCTTGCCAGGTGACAGTTTGTTATTCATAACTGGAATTTTGATTGGTGTTGATATTTTTCATTTTGGCTGGTTAAATTTTATTTTGATTACTGGAGCAGCCTTAGGAACATGGTTTGGCTATTTTCAAGGTCGCTGGCTTGGAACAACGCGCATAGTCAAGAATTGGTTAGATCATTTGCCGCTTAAATACCACCAACGTGCACAGTGGTTGTTCCATCAATACGGCTTAGCGGCGCTTTTCGGTGGTCGTTTCATTCCTTTTGTGCGCACTTTACTGCCCGTGTTGGCAGGATTATCCGGTCTGAAAAGTGCCAGATTTCATGTTTACAATTGGATAAGTGCTGCGCTATGGATATTCCTTATCACGACGGTCGGCTATATTTTTGGCCGATCACCTATTTTTAAAACGTATGAAAAACAATTCATGTTCCTATTTATGTTGATTCCGGTGGTATTACTTCTAATTGGGATAATTATTTCAATCTGGTTTGTGATAAAAAGGTGCTTACTGAGAAAGAAATTAGCGGCCAGACAAAATAGTGACATTGAAATCGAAGACAGTAAAAAAGGCTAGTTTTGCTAGCCTTTTTTACTTTTTCAAATTAGCCGATAAGCCGGGTTCTGTCGTGGACAATCATTCATCTAGGCTAATATTCACACATTAGCTCAAGCGGTCTACCCGGATCCGATGCGGGCTACACCAATGGATCCCTATTTGACCTTGCTCCGAGTGGAGTTTACCGTGCCACGAACTGTTACCAGTCGCGCGGTGCGCTCTTACCGCACCCTTTCACCCTTACCTAAACAAAGTTTTTTATAACAATGCGATTGGCGGTCTGCTCTCTGTTGAACTAGTCGTAAATTAGAGCTCTCGCCCTAACTCCCCAGGCGTTACCTGGCACTCTGCCCTATGGAGCCCGGACTTTCCTCCCCTTTATTAAATTCAATAAAGCAGTGATTGTCTGGCTAGTTTGACGGCAAATAGTACTTTATTTTGAGGCTAAAATCAAGTGGTTTTAGTACGTGCTACCCTCAGACAACTTTTTCGGTTAGCTGTTGACTACACAGTTAACCAAAACGTCACGGGGCCATCATTGACTAATGCGACCTGCATATTGGCTGAAAATTTTCCTGATTGGGTCGTTACACCCTTTTTCTTGCAATTTTCAATAAATCGATTATATAGCGCGATTGCTTTCTCTGGGGTCGCTGCTTTGGAAAAACTTGGTCTCAACCCTTTATTTGTCACTGCGGTCAAAGTGAATTGTGAAACAATAAGGACGCTTCCGTCAATCTGCTTGACGCTGCAACTCATTTTGTTACTTTTATCCGCAAAAAGGCGGTAATTAAGCACTCGTTCGCAGAGTTTATCTGCTTTTTCTTCGTTATCCTGTTGTTCAATACCTAAGAAAATTAACAGTCCGTTTCCAATACGACCAATGCGGTCATTATCGATCATCACGCTTGCTTCCTTTACACGTTGTATTACGGCTATCATGGGAGCGCATCACTCGTTGTTTGAAGACGTAATGTTTTTCTAAATTCAGTCAATGTGGCGGCAAATTCAGCACCGAAAAGTACAATACACCAGGAAAAATAAATCCAAAGTAATAAAATAGGCACGGAGGATAACACACCATAAATTAATTCGTAGGTTGGAAAAGACGTCACATAAAGTTCGAAAATCTTTTTTGCCAATTCAAATAAAATCGCTGCCAATGTTGCACCGATGATTGATTCAAAAAGCGGCACCGGCTCAGTGGGTACAATGCAATAGAGTAACCAGAATCCGACTATTGAAAGTAAAAAAGGTAGGATACGTATAAATAAATTGACGACTTCGGTATCAGAGATCAATCGGAGAGAAAAGATATAGGAACTGATTGCGATACTTGCGCCTACCAGAAGAGGGCCCAATGTTAAAATAGCCCAATAAATGCTCAAACTGTATGAAAAAGATCGTCTTCGCTTGGTGCGCCAAATAATATTAAGAGCACTATAAATTGAGTTAATCAGCAATAATGAAGTAACAACCAGCCCCCCTATACCAAATAACGTCATACGATTGGTGTTAGCAATAAATTGTTCAATGTAAGGCTGAATCGTTTCTTTCGTGGCTGGAACCAAATTCTCAAAAATAAATTTTTTTAAGATGGTTGCCACCTCTGCAAAGGTTGGAAATAATGACAACAAGAAAAAAATAACCGTGATGAGCGGTACTAAGGCTAACATTGTTGTATATGCTAAGCTTGCTGCACTGGTTGTTAAACGATCATCATTAATTCTTTTCCACAATAAATAGAGAAAACATTGTGAATGTTTTAATAGCTTATGCATAATATTTATCTCAACTTCACTTATCAAAAGATTACGGTGTTACTTATTATTCGTTATACAATTTTTGATAGCCAATGCTTTTAATCTATTTCGTGTTTCATTAGCCTTTTCTTTACTTAAATTGACACCAACGATAACTCGGTATAACGTTTTTCTTTGAATTTGACTATCAAAACCCGCCATAGCGATACGGGCTTTTAATGATTCTGCGTTTTGCTTTTCCTTAAATGCACCACATTGCACAAACCATGACTGGATTGAGCTGCCCACATCGTGATGAGACTGCGGTGATTTTTCAGCAATCATACGCGTCGTTTCGGGATGGTGTTCAGACACCGTGACTGCGGTTGACTTATCGCGAAAGGTATTTAAAATTTTTTCTCTTTCAGCAGGCTGTTGAGAAATACGGTGACGAGGTTTTGTCTCATCGTTTTCTGGATTTTCCAATTTTTTTAAGTATGACCAACGCTCTTGAGGCTTCTCGGGAAGCATACTGTCTGGTTTGTCGATTAATGGGGCTTTTTTGGGATGGGGTTTATTGTGAGGCCATTGTTGCGTTATTGTATATAAAACGGCGATAAAGAGAAGGATAACAATTACACTCACTGCTATCATGAAATTTAGCCCGAGGCTAGAACGTCCTTTTTTTAGCCGACCACGCTTTTTACTGACATAATCACGTTGAGCCACAATAAATTCTCTCATTACCAGTTATAACAGATAGTATGTTACTTAAGTCGCTTAGTTTTATCTAGTCTTTCGACAATTTTTCAAAAAAAAGCGGTTTAAGAAAACCGCTTTTTTCGTTCAATGAAACAAACTAATCGTTAAATATTAAGCTAACGCATTGATTTGTTTTGTTAAATTTGATTTATGGCGTGCTGCTTTATTTTTGTGGATCAAGCCACGACTGGCTTGCCGGTCTACGATAGCCTGCATACCTTTTAGCTCTGTTAATGCTACTTCTTTATCACCTGCTGCTACCGCTGCGTAGACTTTTTTAATATAAGTACGCATCATGGAACGCCGGCTTGCATTATGCTGACGACGTTTTTCTGATTGGACAGCACGTTTCTTAGCTGATTTGATATTAGCCAAGGTCAACTCCCAATAAATTAATTACTTTTTAAGGGCACAAAATATGCCTTAATTTTACTCAGTTGTCAATGAATTTTTATCATAAATTCATTTTGTGGTCTATATTATAACCTATTTATTGCGACTATACCCCACTAATTTATGATTCAGTGATAATAAATACTCTTTTAATTTCCATCAAAATACAAATAAATTCAACTACCTAATGTGCGCTATAGCGGATAAGCATTCGCGGCAATTTTTTTTATGATAGAATATTAAACAACTAATTATATATAACAAGAGGAAATTTCATGGCAATTATAAAAATGGATGATCTTGATCTTAAAGGTAAACGCCTTTTTATTCGTTCAGATCTCAACGTCCCAATAAAAAATGGTAAAATAACCTCTGCAGCACGCATCACCGCTTCATTACCGACATTTGAAATGGCTATCAAACGGGGAGCCAAAGTAATGGTTGCCTCGCATTTAGGCCGGCCAAAAGAAGGGGTATACGATCCTGTCTATTCGTTACAACCTGTAGTTGATTACTTAAATGAACGGGTAAATTTCCCTGTTCGTTTAGCAAAAGATTACCTAACTGGGGTTGAAGTGAAGGAAGGCGAATTGGTTATTCTTGAAAATGTTCGTTTTAATGAGGGTGAAAAAGAAGATAGCGAAGTGCTCTCGAGAAAATATGCTGCATTATGTGATATCTATGTTATGGATGCCTTTGGTAGCGCGCACAGAGCGCAAGCTTCGACTTATGGCGTTGCAAAATATGCACATATTGCTTGTGCTGGCCCGCTTTTATCTGCAGAATTAGATGCACTAATGAAAGCATTGGATAAACCCGCTAGACCGATGGTTGCTATTGTTGGCGGTTCTAAAGTTTCAACTAAATTGAAAGTGTTAGAATCACTCACTTCAATTACTGATCAATTAA
>JAPMOQ010019388.1:2474-26339 GCA_026543055.1 Argiope trifasciata
TTTACAAAACAAACCGTCAGAAAAATGTGTGGTATGTGATTATTAAAGGGAATTACCCCTCATTGTCGGATGCGCAACTTGCACTTGATGCGTTACCAGATAAAATAAAAATTGACAAACCTTGGATCAGAAAAGGCAAATCGGTGCGCCGTGACCGAGGATAAGTTCATCAATTATGATCTATTTAAATTTTTTACCTAGGGGAATCCTTTGAAGAAAAGCCGAGCTTTCTTAAAGTGGGCGGGTGGGAAATACACTTTAATTGAAAAACTTCGGCATCTTTTACCAGAAGGGGATGAATTGATTGAACCTTTCGTTGGCGCCGGTTCAGTTTTTCTCAATACAACGTATTCTCGTTACATCCTTGCGGATATCAATCAAGATCTCATCACCTTATTTAAAATAATTAAACAGCAACCGCAAAAATTTATTAGTGATGCAAAATTGCTTTTTACCTCTCAAACAAACAATGAAAGCGCGTTTTATCAATTTCGAGCTCTCTTTAATAAAAGCCATGATCCTTATTCACGTGCGCTGCTGTTTCTCTACCTAAATCGTCATGGCTATAATGGCTTGTGCCGCTACAATAATAGCGGTGATTTTAATGTGCCTTTTGGAAAATATAAAAAAATCTATTTTCCTGAAAAGGAAATCTTCTTTTTTTCCGAGCAAGCTCAAAAAGCGAAATTTCTCTGTGTGAGTTATGAAAAAGCCATGGCCAAAGCGTCGCATGGCTCTGTTATTTACTGCGATCCACCGTATGAGCCTTTATCCGTCAGCGCCAGTTTTACGGCTTACCACACGAAAGGGTTTACTATCGAGGAACAAAAAAAACTAGCAAAACTAGCAGAAAAAATAGCGACCAAATACCAGATCCCTGTCCTCATTTCTAACCACGATACTGAAAATACACGTTTGTGGTATCAAAATGCAATCATTCATCGCGTTCAAACCTGGCGATCAATAAGCTGCCAGGGTAAAGGTCGAAAAAAAATCGATGAATTACTGGCATGCTATACCTAATAATATTGGAGATAAATAATGAGCCAGAAGTTTTCAGAAAAAAAATATTTGATTGCACCCTCAATTTTATCCGCTGACTTTGCCCGTCTTGGTGAACAAACGGCAGCGGTATTGGAAGCGGGTGGCGATGTTGTTCATTTTGATGTGATGGATAATCATTATGTCCCGAACTTGAGTATGGGAGCGATGTTTTGCAAAGCGTTAAGAAATTACGGTATTACTGCACCAATTGATGTCCATCTCATGGCGTCGCCTGTCGACAATCTAATTGTGTCGTTTGCTGAAGCGGGCGCAAATAACATTTCATTTCATCCCGACGCTACCGTGCATGTTAATCGGACTATACAACTTATTAAAGATTACCACTGTACCGCCGGAATTGTACTCAATCCAGCCACACCACTTTGCTGTTTAGATTATCTATTGGATTCGATCGATCTCATTTTAGTCATGGGTGTAAACCCAGGTTTTGGCGGCCAATCGTTTATTGACGCAACATTACAAAAAATCGCAAGCGTGAGGGGGCTGATTGATGGTTCAGGCCGCGATATTCGTCTTCAAGTCGATGGGGGTATCACTGTTGATAATATTGGCCGGGTCGCATCGGCTGGGGCCGATGTCTTTGTTGCGGGATCGGCAATTTTCAATGCCCCGGATTATCAACAGGTAATCAAACTCATGCGCCAACAACTCAATAATGTGACTATTTAGCCCATTATTTGAATTACTCAAGACTTTGAAATATAAATTGCTGTGGTTTAGGTACTACTTTAGCAATACAAGGCACTTTTATGATATGATGGCCCATGTAAAATGGGAACTTTCAGGTAATTTGATTGCATTATTGCCTTTGACAAACACAAACAATCACAAACAATTAAAAAATTGGCCATTTATTTGGGTTAAATAACAAAAGTAGCTCAAATTTAAGTCAATAATGATGAAAATAAAGGTGCAAATATGGATAAACCTATCGTTTTTAGTGGTGTTCAGCCTTCTGGGGATCTCACCATTGGCAATTATTTAGGTGCATTGCAACAATGGGTAAAATTACAAAATGAACATGAATGCATATACTGCATCGTAAATCAACATGCTATCACGACGCGGCAAAATCCAGAAAAATTAAAAAAAGCCATTCTCGATACGTTAGCGCTCTACTTATCTTGTGGTATTGATCCAGAACAAAGTACCATCTTTATTCAATCTCACGTGCCGGAACATACTGAACTTGCTTGGGTGTTAAATTGCTATACCTATTTTGGTGAGCTTAGCCGAATGACACAGTTTAAAGATAAATCTTCGCGTCATTCAGAAAATATTAATGCCGGTTTATTTGATTACCCTGTATTAATGGCTGCCGATATTTTATTGTATCAAACCAACCAAGTTCCTGTAGGCGATGATCAAAAACAGCACTTGGAATTATGCCGCGATATTGCAATGCGGTTTAATGCCATTTATGGTGACATTTTTCAACTTCCTGAACCGCTTATACCGGCGATTGGTGCACGAATTATGTCGCTTCAAGAGCCTACAAAAAAAATGTCGAAATCCGACGATAATCGGCATAATATCATTAGTCTTTTAGATGATCCACAATCGGTAGAAAAAAAAATAAAACGGGCTGTGACCGATTCAGAGGAACCGCCAGTAATACGCCATGATGTACAAAATAAACCGGGGATTTCAAATTTGTTGGCGCTTTTATCAGGTACAACAGGTAAAACAATTTCCGAAATTGAAAACAATTTTGAGAATAGACTCTATGGCCATCTGAAAGCCGAGGTCGCTTCCGAAGTAGTAGCAATGCTAACCGAGCTGCAATCACGATTTTATGATTTTCGCCGCGATGAACAACAACTACACCATATCATGCGAGATGGTGCAGCAAAAGCGAGATCAAAAGCCAAAATAACATTGGACAGGGTCTATGATGCGATTGGCTTTATTCGTTAATTTGAGATAATAGCCAAAAGGAAAGTAGACGGCTAAGTTAACTGGTCCTACATAAAATTGAGCATGTCCAGCATGCTACAGTTTGTTCAAACTGTCTAATGAGATTGTTTATTAACAACAACTTTTGTCGTCGCTTTTTCATGATACTAACTGGAACACGGACGCTGATACGGTTAAATAGGTAAATGGATGAAAATTATCATTTTAGGTGCTGGTCAAACAGGGATGGCACTAGCAGAATATTTAGTAACAGACAGTGAAAATGACATCACCGTTGTTGACGAAAATCAGAATAAATTGCAATCACTTCAAGAACGGTTTGATCTACAAGTTATTCACGGCCAACCTTCTTACCCAAATGTACTTGAGAATGCGGGCGCAAAAGAAGCGGATATGTTAGTTGCCGTTACGAGTTCAGACGAAACGAATATGGTCGCTTGCCAAATTGCCAATACACTTTTTGGAGTTCCTAATAAAGTCGCTCGGATTCGTTCACCTGAATACGCTGACGATAGTTTTTCTTTATTTAATGCTAATGCGATTCAAATTGATCACATCATCGCACCAGAAAAACTCATTACCAATAATATTTATAATTTGGTCCAATACCCTGGTTCGACCCAAATCGCTATGTTCCATGGTAATCAAATCGCGTTGGTTGTCGTCAAAGCTTACTACGGTGGTGCGCTTGTTGGTGACGAAATATCTGCTTTAAAAGAACACCTACCGCATGTCGACGCAGACATCGTAGCCATCTATCGCCAAGGGAAATTCATCAAACCATTAAGTTCGACCATTATCGAAGCGGCTGATGAAGTCTATTTCATGTCTAAAACAAACACCGTTAAATTGGTGATGAACGAGTTTCAACGACTTGAAAAACAATATAAGCGTATTATCATCGGTGGTGGCGGGAGCATTGCGGTTGCGCTAGCTAAATTACTCGAACACAACACAGAAGTGAAACTCATCGAACCCAATGCAACTAAAGCGGAATTTATTGCGGAACAGCTGGTAAACACCATCGTTTTAAATGGCGAACCCTCGGATCAAGAACTGTTATCTCAAGAGCAAATTGATAATACCGATCTTTTTATTGCTGTTACGCACGATGACGAAAGTAATATCATGTCAGCCATGCTAGCAAAGCGGATGGGTGCAAAAAAAGTGATTGTACTCATACAAAAACATGCCTATTTAGAATTAATTAGCGACAGTGCAATTGACATTGCACTGTCCCCACAGCACGTGACAATTTCTGCTCTCTTAAGCCACATTCGACAGTCAGATGTTATTCGAGTGGCCTCACTAAAACTAGGCACAGCGGAAGCCATTGAAATTGTCGCCCATGGAGACGATAAAACCTCCAAAGTCGTGGGTCGGCCCATTACTCAAATCCGTATGGCCGGTGGCGCCACGATTGGGGCGGTATTGCGCGGAGATCAGGTCATCATTGGTGATGATACAATAAAAATCGAAGATAAAGATCATTTGATCATCTTCCTCCCAGATCGTAAATACATCAATGATATTGAACGACTATTCAAAAAGCATTAGTAAATAAACGCCTATTCACGTTGGCCATTAAGTTAGGCGTTATAGGCTTGGTCTTGTGATGTCCTCGAGTTGCTGCTCAACCTCGAACCAAATTGATTCATTTTCTTTTATTGCGTTCTTTAGTGTCATTTGCTTCTCCAGTAAACCGTTCAATTGGTCTCTGTTTTGCGCTTCATAGAGAGCATTGTCTGACAATAACATTTCAATACGTTGTAAATCACTGCTCATTTCCGCTAATTTCTTTTCGAGTTTCGTTATTTGTTTACGTAAAACGTCGACTTGAATTTGCTGTTCTTCTCCCGCCCGTTTTTGCCGCCTATCCATGTGTCTGTTAAGGACGTTTAGGTGGTCTTGAGGCGTTTTTTTAGCGAATTGGTTATTTGTTTGGTTGGCATTCAGCCAGATTTGGTAATCGTCTAAATCACCATCAAAGGGGATGACGCGTTTATCATTCACTAAATAAAATTCATCGGTTACCGACCGAAGTAGATGACGATCATGGGAGACAAGTATCAACGCGCCTTGAAAATCAATCAACGCTTCAGTTAAAGCATAACGCATATCTAAGTCTAAATGATTAGTTGGCTCATCAAGAAGTAATAAGTTTGGTTTTTGCCATATAATTAGTGCGAGCACGAGCCTAGCCTTCTCCCCACCTGAAAAATTTATGATCATTTGCAACACTTTTTCACCAGAAAAACCAAACCCGCCCAGATACTGTCGCCGCTCTTGTTCGCTACTAGTCGATGATAACTGCGTCAAATGCCAAAGCGCCGTCTGATCACTGCGTAATATTTCTAATTGATGCTGCGCGAAATAACCAACTTGAGTCCCTTTTGCTAAATTAATGTGCCCTTGTACTGGTGAGAGCTTATGGGCCAAGAGTTTGACCAGCGTTGATTTACCTGCACCGTTTCGACCCAGTAAACCAATGCGAGAGCCGGCCATCAAATTTAATTTAATATTTTCAAGTACAATATGATCATTATAAGCGGCAACCACATTTTCCATAATCAATAATGGATCAGGTAGCGCATCGGGTTTTTTAAACACAAAATGAAACGGATTATCCACATGCGCTGGCGCAATTTTTTCCATCTTTGTTAGCATCTTAATCCTACTTTGCGCCTGTTTTGCTTTACTCGCTTTGGCACTAAAACGTGTGATATAACTTTGCAAATGCGCAATTTTTCGCTGTTGAAGGCGGTAAAGGGATTGATGTTGCATCAGCTTCGTCGCCCGTTGAATCTCGAAATTAGAATAATTTCCCGTATATTCTACTAAGGATTGGTTAGTAATATGTACAATTTTGTTAACCACAGGATCCAAAAAATCACGATCATGGGATATTAAAATTAACGTTCCACTATAATTTTTAAGCCACTTCTCAAGCCAAATAACGGCGTCTAAATCCAAATGATTGGTTGGCTCATCCAATAGTAACAACTCAGACGGACAAAGTAGCGCTTGAGCCAAGTTGAGTCGCATGCGCCAACCGCCTGATAAGTCTCGTATCGGCGATTCAACTTGTTGTTGATTAAAACCAAGCCCGTGCAATAATTCTGCCGCACGCGATCGAATCGTCCAGGCATCAATCGCCTCTAATTCTGCAAAAATCGCGCCAATGCGGTCCCCATCATTAGCACGAGTTGCCTCGTCAAGCGCTCTCTCTAGTTCTCGATATGTCGTATCTGCATTAATAACATAATCCAATGCGGATAGGTCTAGCCCCGGTGTTTCTTGCGAAACAGAAGCAATTCGCCAAGTGCTTGGTAACGTGACGGTTCCCGCATCGGTCTGAATAATCCCTTTTAAAAGTGAAAGTAGGGTCGATTTACCCGCACCATTTTTTCCGATTAAGCCAACTTTTTGTCCTGGGGTGATGGCGGCATTGGCGTTATTGAGTAAAACTCGGGTACCAATACGCAAAGTAATACTTGAAAATACGATCATAATAATTAACTGACTTAGAATAAATTAGGCTTATAGTAGCTTAAAATCATTGACTTTACGAGCCAAGCCCAATTAATCAACCAGATTGAAAATAGATTAGATGGATCGAAAACGGTTTAATTAAGAAAAATGAACGAATAATGTGATTTAACTAGGTGTTCCCGTTAATTGACCTATCGAAAGATGACTTTGTTCCTCCTCTTTTCCCTTTTGCTAATAAAAGCTAAACATTTTTTATCATTTTTTATATAATGTCTGCCTCTTAATTCGTCCCAAGCCAATAGGAGCGCTTGATTAATGCCCCATCGCCCAATTCGCCGTGCTTTACTCAGTGTTTCAGACAAAACAGGTATTATCGACTTTGCTAAAGCACTAGCAGAAAGAAATATTGAACTCATCTCAACAGGTGGCACTGCGAGACTACTTACCGACCACCAGATCCCAGTCACTGAAGTCAGTGATTTTACGGGCTTCCCTGAAATGATGGGTGGCCGTGTCAAAACGCTTCATCCACGCGTTCACGGGGGGATCCTAAGAAGGCCAGGCATTGATGACGACATCATGGAAGAGCATGGCATAAAAGCCATTGATCTGGTGGTAATCAATTTATACCCTTTCTCGGCAACGGTTGCAAAACAAGATTGCCCATTACCCGATGCCATTGAAAATATAGACATTGGTGGCCCAGCCATGATTCGATCAGCTGCTAAAAACCACCAACACACTACTGTCCTCGTTGACAGTAATGATTATCAGAATATCATTCAAGAATTAGATACCAATCAGTTATCGACATTACCCGCTTCCCGTTTTCACTTAGCGGTCAAAGCCTTTGAATATACCGCTCACTATGATGGCACAATTGCCAACTATTTTGGCCAATTTGCACCACTTTATGCTAGTAATGGTGAGGCTTCTAAGGATTTTCCAAGAACCCTTAATTTACAACTCATAAAAAAACAAGATATGCGCTATGGCGAAAACAGTCACCAACGTGGCGCCTTTTATATTGAGCGCGATCAGACTGAGCCGTCTATTTCAACCGCGAAACAACTCGCTGGAAAAACGTTATCCTATAACAATATTGCCGATACTGATGCTGCGCTTGAATGCGTAAAAGAGTTTACTAAACCAGCGTGCGTTATTGTTAAACATGCCAATCCTTGTGGCGTTGCCATGCGTAAATCGCTTTTAGACGCCTACTTGCATGCCCACCAATGCGATCCTACTTCTGCATACGGTGGCATTATTGCATTCAATCAACAGTTGGACGCCGATACAGCACAGGCCATCATAGCGCGTCAATTTGTTGAAGTTATCATTGCACCCAGTATAACGCCTAAAGCGCAAACGATCCTATCGACCAAAAATACGATACGCTTACTTGCTTGCGGAGATTGGACTGATCGGACCCAGACGTTTGATACAAAAAAAGTCAATGGGGGTTTATTAGTTCAAGATCGTGATCTGGGTATGATAACCACTAACGAGTTCAATATCGTATCAAAACGAAAACCCACGGAGCAAGAGTTGACCGACGCCAAATTTTGTTGGAAAGTGGTGAAATATGTTAAATCTAATGCGATTGTGTATGTTAAAAACGAGATGACACTTGGTATTGGTGCTGGTCAGATGAGTCGTATTTATTCTGCAAAAATTGCGAGCATCAAGGCGCGAGAAGAGAACCTTGATCTTAAAGGAAGTGTCATGGCATCGGATGCTTTTTTTCCTTTTCGTGATGCGATCGATACCGCTGCGGCAGCCGGCGTAACGTGCATTATTCAACCCGGTGGTTCGATTCGTGATGACGAAGTGATCAATGCTGCCAATGAGCATAATATCGCGATGATTTTTACCGGCATGCGGCATTTTCGTCATTAACACAACGACGCAACCATTGGTTGCAACTTGAGAAGGGAACAAAATGAAAATATTGATTATTGGCAATGGTGGTCGTGAGCATGCACTAGCATGGAAAGCTGCTAAATCGCCGTTAGTAACTCAGGTCTATGTCGCACCAGGTAATGCTGGAACTGCCCTTGAAATCGGTGTTGAGAATATCAATATAGCCAGTTCTGATTTTGCAAAATTGGCTGAATTTGCCAAAAATAGACACATTGACCTGACGCTTGTTGGGCCGGAAACCCCCTTAACTCATGGTATCGTTGATCACTTCCAACGGGCTCGACTCACTATTTTCGGACCAACTAAGGCTGCGGCGCAGTTAGAAGGATCCAAATTATTTAGCAAGCATTTTTTAACCCGCCATAATATTCCTACCGCTGAATTTGCTAGTTTCGATACGTTGACTCCTGCATTAGCTTACTTAGCTAAGAAAGGCGCCCCCCTCGTCATTAAAGCAGATGGTCTTGCTGGCGGCAAAGGGGTTATTGTTGCAATGACAAATGAAGAAGCTGAAACAGCATTACGAGAAATGTTATCAGGGGCAACAGTAGGTGAAGCAGGGCGACGCGTTGTCATCGAAGAGTTTTTGACGGGCGAGGAAGCGAGTTTCATCGTTATGGTTGATGGAAAAAATGTGTTGCCTATGGCCACCTGTCAGGATCATAAACGCGCATTTAATAACGACAAAGGACCTAATACAGGCGGCATGGGCGCTTACTCGCCAGCTCCCGTCGTATCCAAAGCGGTTTTCGATCGGGTAATGAATGAAATTATCTATCCTACGGTACTCGGCATGGCCTCAGAAGGCTACCCCTATCAAGGGTTCCTGTATGCTGGGCTAATGATTGACCAAACGGGTAATCCAAAAGTTATCGAATTTAATTGTCGTCTTGGCGATCCAGAAACACAACCAATGATGATGCGACTTGAAACGGATTTAATCGAACTCTGCCTATGCGCATTAGCAGGCAAATTGGAACAGGCTAATGTGAAGTGGGATGATCGCATTGCAGTGGGTGTCGTGATGGCATCAGGTGGCTACCCACATGCGTGCAAAACGGGCGAAACAGTGCGCGGTTTAGAAAACCTTCGCGATGTTCCTAACAGTAAAATTTTCATCGGAAGTGCCAAACTCGATCAAGGGCAGATCATCACCGATGGGGGCCGAGTCTTATGTGTTACCGCGCTGGATAACGACATTCATCAAACGCGAGCACGTGTTTATGACAAGGTGAGCAAGATCAATTGGCCAAACTGCTTTTACCGGCATGATATTGGGCATTTAGCGATCAAATTCCACACAAAAAAAATTGAACAATAAGCCAAGTGATCTTATAGCAAAAAAACTAATTGCCCTTTTTCAATACTTAATCTTGAGGTTGCTGTCAGCACTTCTTTCTCAATTTGACAGGATTCATCGACGAGATAAATCGGGTACGTGGTAAAATAAGTTTGCATCAGTGGCTTCAAATGCGCAATTAATTTTTTGATGTCGTGATCATTATCATCCTCAGTGTTATAGTGATTAATAAAAACAGAGACTAAATAAATGGCGCCGTGTTGTGAATCCAATTGCGGTTTTCCTGAAAGTTTAATGACCATATCCACGTCTTTTTTTCTATCAGGAAGCTGCAAAATAGCCTTTGCTTTACACTGCCCCGCAATATCACCATTGACATCTCGCCCTATGAACACATTTAAGTCAGTTAAAGAAAAATTAATTTTAAGCTGATCATCAGGATGAACATAATTAATTGAACGGGCTTTTTCCCCATGAAGGTAATGGTTAACCATCTGTTCTGACAGAGAATACTCTTTTAGTCTCTGGCAACCCATAAGAGTACACATGATTAAAACAACCACATTTAGTTTAACTCGCATACTGCATCACTTATTTTAGTTAGATTTCACGGAGCTGGGTGCCCATTTTGCATAGCATCAGGCTCACCTTACTCAATCCAATTATTCTTGAAAATTGAAACCTATTTTCATTCAAACTCAACGTTAAATTAATACAATAAACCGTTAAATACCATGAATAGAATGAAATTTGCCGCTATTTTACAATAAAATTACACCTGAAACGAAGATAAAAAGTATGAGGATGTTTTCTAAAAAGCTAGATTATAACAATTACTGCAATTCCATTTTCGTTACTTACTTCTTTGGTTATTCGTTATATGATTAATTATTCTTTTTACGAGGAGTGACTATAATGTTAAAAAATATCGATCCCACTAAAACAAAAGCTTGGCGCTCATTAGAATTGCATTATGAACACATTAAACATAAAACGATTAAATCATTTTTTCAAGATGATGCAAAAAGAGCAGACCATTTTTCATTGACGTTTGAGGATCAGATTTTTTTTGATTATTCGAAAAACCGGGTAACAGAAGAAACACTCAAAAAATTGCAAAATTTAGCCACCGCCTGTGATATGTCTGGTGCTATTTCTTCCCTATTTTGTGGAGAGAAAATAAATCGTACCGAAGACCGCGCTGTCTTACACATTGCACTCCGTAATCTCAGTAATACACCCATCTACGTCAATGACCATAATATTATGGAAGACGTCAACGCGATTCTGGATAAAATGCGTCAGTTTAGTAAAAAAGTGATCACAGGTGAGTGGAAGGGTTTTACCGGCAAAGCCATCACGGATGTCGTTAATATTGGTATAGGGGGTTCCGATCTTGGTCCTTATATGGTGACAGAAGCGCTTAGACCATATAAAAATCATTTAACAATGCATTTCGTATCCAATGTGGATGCAACGCAGCTTGTTGAAACGCTAAAACAGCTTAATCCTGAGACGACCCTTTTTCTCATTGCTTCCAAAACATTTACCACACAAGAAACCATGTCAAATGCCAATAGTGCGCGGGCTTGGTTAGTAAAAGCCGCGCACAAAAATACCGATGCTGTAGAAAAACATTTTATTGCCTTATCAACTAATACACTTGAAGTTGAAAAATTCGGTATTAATCCTGCGAATATGTTTGGATTCTGGGACTGGGTTGGCGGCCGTTATTCTTGCTGGTCTGCAATCGGGTTATCAATCGTCCTGTCTATTGGATTTGATAATTTTAAAAAGTTTTTGGCTGGTGCCCACGCAATGGATAATCATTTTAGCAACACGCCACTTGAAAAAAATATTCCCGTTATTTTAGGTTTAATTGGCATTTGGTATAACAATTTTTTCGGTTCACAAACCGAAGCCATTCTCCCTTATGATCAATATATGCACCGTTTTGCCGCTTACTTTCAACAAGCAGATATGGAGTCAAATGGTAAATGCATTGATCGGAACGGCCGCAAGATAACCTACCAAACTGGACCTATTATTTGGGGCGAACCGGGTACGAATGGGCAGCATGCATTTTACCAGCTTATCCATCAAGGCACCAAATTAATACCCTGCGATTTTATTGCGCCAGCAATCACCCACAATTCACTTGGGGATCACCACTCCATACTTTTATCTAATTTTTTTGCGCAAACTGAAGCGCTTGCTTTTGGCAAGACAAAAGCAGCAGTAGAACAAGAATTGATTAAAGACGGTAAATCACTGGATGAAATCGCTTTTATCCTTCCATTCAAAGAATTTGAAGGAAACCGACCTACCAATTCTTTTTTAGTTCGTGAAATCACTCCCTATATCTTAGGTGCACTTATTGCAATGTACGAACACAAAATCTTTACCCAAGGCGTGATTTGGAATATTTTTAGCTTTGATCAGTGGGGGGTTGAGTTAGGAAAACAGTTAGCTAATAAAATCTTGCCAGAACTGGCTAATGATTCTAAAGTCACCAGTCATGACAGTTCCACGAATAAATTGATAAATCGTTTTAAAGCATGGCGGTAAGAATTAGACGGAGGTCGGGTAAGATAATTAAAGTAAACTCCTAGTAGCAATCCCAACGTGTAAATTAAAGTTTTGTGCAGTGAAGTCTGACTTGTAGCCTGGTCAGATTAACCTTTTCAATTTTAAATGCCTAACCGATTAGCGTTGGGAGTGATAGTATATTGTTATTATAACCATTTGTAATAACAATAGTGTTAATTTAAAACAAATAGTTTGCAACTAAATCTTTTCACTCAAAAAAGTTAAATAATAAGGTTTAGTTAATCCATGCGAACATGGATAAAATATGTTTTTATATATTAATTTAACAATTAGTAACCTGTTTATTTGAAATTATGCGCCTCTTTTAACACTTAATCGGTACTTACCAATTTTCTCTTTTGATGATCGTGATTGGATTAATCATTCAACTCATAATCATCTAAATTATCGAAAATACTATTATTACCAAATACCGGCATTATTTACCTAAAATATCAATTATTATGGGGGCACCTAAAACCAGTATAAATCCGAAGATGATTCATTTGATAGTATACAGTAATATTATTAAAAATTAGTTCAATAAAACAATATCTTATATTAATTTAAAAATTTAATTTATTAGATAGAGTACGAGGAACCAATTTATGAGACCAGTAAATCCAACAGGAAGTTTAATAAATTCTTCTAATATTAATCGATCCATTGCTAGTAATCCGAAACAGGTAATCATTAACAATTGGACTGTTTGGGCTAAAAATGCGGAATCGGGCAGAGGGGAACAACGCGAGGAAGCGCTTAGGCGACTCAAAGAATGCCTTTCGTTTGACTCTTATGAACTCGATTTATCAGGATTATCTCTAACATCACTACCCACTTTCTTCCCAACTAATATCGAGGTTTTAGATCTTTCAAATAATCATTTAACCACGTTGCCTGATGATTTACCGGATACAATTTTTAGCTTGTTTGTTTCCGATAATCATTTAACTAATCTACCTGATAACTTACCAAGTTCACTCCTCTTTATATCGGCAAATAAAAATCAACTTACTTCCCTTCCTAACCGTCTTCCAGATGGGATCAGGGATTTGTTTTTAGATGAAAACCAATTAACCTGTTTGCCTGCCTTTTTACCTGATACATTAAAAAGAATAATAGTAAATGGAAACCAGTTAACGAGTTTACCTGATAGCTTACCGCGCTCTCTTGAATGCTTAAAAGCTGCGAATAATCAACTGAGCAATCTACCCACTCATTTACCTGATTCTATTGTTGTATTGAGTCTAGGTAATAATCGATTATCCAGTTTGTCGGGTACATTACCCATTAATCTACAAATTTTAGATATCAGCAGCAATCATTTAACTTCTTTGCCGTCAACTTTTCCAGCTTCAATGCAGTTCTTAAATGGTATCAATAATTACTTAACTCACTTTCCCGACAATTTACCTGCTAATTTATCCTACTTAAGTCTTGGTTTGGTAAGGAATGATCAATCTCTTCCTTTTTTAACTGAATTTTTATTTGATAGTTATCCAAGCATTAATTTAACTATTGAATCTGATTCTGAACAAACTACAGTTATAATCGACAAGAGGAATGTTTTTCATAAACTAGATCTTTGGGATGTTTATTTAGATCCAGAGCAAAAAGACATGATAGCAAATGAAGAAAACGCTGAAGCTTTTGGAAATTTCATTGCAAAATTACACCAGGGATCGAATGCAAGGAATCAACCCCTTAGGATTAAAATGTTGGAGTTAATAGATTATCTAAAACAAAAAGAGAATAGTGAAATAAGAAAGGAAATTTTTTTACTAAGCCACGAAGCAAGCGAGTCGTGTGTAGATAAAGCGGCATATTATTTTAATAAAATGCATTTATTGATGGTTGAAGACAATATCGTTAAAAAAGACAATTCTGAAGATATAGATAATTTATTCCATACAAATAAGCTTATTTATCGAATGGGTGAACTTGATAAAATAGCTGCTGAAAAAGCTGAACAACGACGTAAGGAATCACCAGGATTCAATGAAGACATTGAGCTACATTTATTCTATCAAAGCAAATTAGCCGACGAATTAGCGCTGCCGATACACACACTAATGCAGTTCAATATTGTTAATATGGATGAATCAGAAGTAATTGTTGCAAAAGAAAAGGTTCTTGATCAAGAAAAAAACCATTTTCTTCGCTATTTAGTAACTGAATCGAAAAGTTGGGAAAAAAAAATACAATCTTGGAACGGCGATAAGCAGCAGCAAATAATTGACGATTATAATGACATGGTTATTTCGGATGCTTTTGAACGTATAATTGATAATGAACTAATTGACCAGGGGTTTAAGGAAATTAATGACGTTGATGCGCGCCGCACTATCAGTGAAAAGCTGTCTTTCGATTTATTGTACCAAAAAAAGTATGAACTAACACGAGAATTTCTTAAGGCACATGGCGCACTTTCTTTACTTGATGGTTTTGCTAATCAACCAAGTTGAGTTGATGAGTGGCAGTATAATCCATCGCTATCATAAATTGAGTAGTTCTTATTTGTAGTTTAGAATTTTTTATTAGTGTATCTGTAATTAGGACTATTTTTTAGATTTACATTCAGTTTAAAGAGACGAACTAATTCGTCAGTGGATAAAGTAAAAACATGATTGTATCCTTTCTTTGCTTCTGCAAAATCATAAAAACGGCCCCGAGCCGTTTTTATTTAGGAGGTAAAAATATTATTTTTTAACTCGCATGATAACCGTTTTGCCGGCCTCACAAGCGCCTGACATTTTTGTTAATGATGTGATGGCATCCATATTTGATATAACAACCGGTGTTAAAACTGATTTGGCACGCGCTTCTAAAAAAGGGAGATCTATTTCAATAATGGTATCACCTGCTTTTACTTGCTGTCCTTCTTCAGCAACACGAGTAAAACCCTCACCTTTTAATTCTACGGTATCTATACCAAAATGAACAAAAAGTTCAATACCACTATCCGATTCGATAGCAAAGGCGTGATTTGTTTCGAAAATCTTTCCGATTTTACCACTTAAAGGCGCTACAATTTTATTTCCTATCGGCTTTATTGCTACACCATCGCCCACGATTTTTTCAGCGAAAACTACATCCGGTACATCTTCAATCTTAACAATTTCACCAGTAAGTGGCGCTAATATGTCAACGCCTTCTGAATCATCTGAAACAAATTGCTTTATTTTGTCGAATAAACCCATACTTGTTGATCTCCCGTCAAAGCCCATTCAATTAACAAATTGCTTTTTCTGCCGTGTATTTGTCAATCAGTTTTGCAATCTCTTCCGCGGTTGCTTTTTGTAAGACTTGATCTGCAAATAGCTTTGCCTCACTAAAATTCGTATTGCGAACGATTTTTTTAATTTTAGGTATAGAAATCGCGCTCATACTCAATTCATCTAGTCCCATACCCAGTAATAATACCGTTGCACGTTCATCGCCAGCAAGTTCACCGCACATGCCTGTCCACTTTCCTTCTTTGTGCGATGCATCGATCACGCTTTTAATTAAGGCCAGCACAGCTGGAGACATAGGATTATACAATCGAGAAATCAATTCATTACCACGATCTACCGCTAAAGTATATTGTGTCAAATCGTTCGTGCCAATACTAAAAAAATCCACTTCCTTGGCTAAATGGTCAGCTATAATAGCCGCTGCAGGGGTTTCAACCATCACTCCAACTTCTATATTCTCATCAAACCCTTTCTTTTCTGCTCGAAGTTGATCTTTTAGATGCGTTAATTCGCGCTTTAATTCACGAACTTCTTCAACTGAAATTATCATTGGAAACATGATACGTAGTTTACCAAAAACTGACGCTCTAAGGATAGCACGTAATTGCGTTTGCAAAATTTCTTTTCGATCGAGACCAATTCGGATCGCTCTCCAACCTAAAAACGGATTCTCTTCTTTTGGAAGATTCATATAAGGAATATTTTTATCTCCGCCAATATCCATAGTACGAACAATGACTCCCCGTGAGCCGACATGCTTTGCCACCTCTTTATAAGCGTTGAATTGTTCTTCTTCATTGGGATAAGTATCGCGGTCCATAAATAAGAATTCGGTTCGGTACAAGCCGACGCCCTCGTAACCATTACGTTCCGCGCCCGTTATATCCCTAACAGTACCAATATTTGCGCAAACTTCAACACGGTGCCCATCTAAAGTCACTGCAGGCAAATCTTTTAATTTTGCTAATTCGTGTTTATCGAGTGCATATTGCACTTGTACTTTTTTCATTTGTTCGATGGTTGCTTTATTTGGATTGATATAAATTTGATTATTCACCCCATCGAGAATTAAATAATCACTTTGATGAATTTTTTGGGTAGCATTCCCTGTCCCCACTATCGCGGGTAGTTCTAATGACCGGGCCATAATTGAAGTGTGAGATGTTCGTCCACCAATATCAGTAATAAAACCTTGTACTTTTTCAAGGTTTAATTGCGCGGTTTCAGATGGCGTGAGATCAACTGCGACAAGGATACAGGGCTCCTCTATTCGACTTAAATCAATAATTTCTAACCCTAAAATATTTTTTAATAACCGTTTACCAATATCTCGAATATCAGTGGCCCGCTCTCTAAGGTATTCATCCTCTAATTCTTCGAATTCTTTTGCTTGGATTTCAAAAACAGCTTGGCAAGCGGCCTCAGCAGTTTGATGCTTGTTTTTGATATTATTTATAATTTCAGATTCCAGCTCATCATCTTCTAATAGCATGATATGGCCTTCAAAAATCGCCGCTTTCTCTTCACCTAATGTTTCTTCAGCGCGTTTCATAATACCCTGTAATTGTTCACTGGCTTTGTCTCTCGCCTGCTTAAAACGGTCAATCTCAGTCTCAATGGCGTGGTCGGAAATACGTTGGGAATTAATTATTATAGGTTCTTCTTTTAACAACAGTGCTTTTGCAAAAGCCATTCCTGGTGAAACCAGAATACCTGAAACCATAGTTCATTCCTTATATAATAATGGTAATTTCAGAACAAAAATTACAGAAGCCTTTATTCAAGTTCCGGTATTAGTTTCGTTAAATGGTCAACAGCTTGTTTTTCATCCTCACCTTCCGCTGAGATAGTAATAACCGTACCATGTGTCAAACCTAATGTTTGCAGTTTAAACAGACTTTTCGCATTTGCACTTTTACCATTTGTGCTCACCGTGATGTCTGAGGCGAAGGTTTTGGCCTCTTTTACAAACTGAGCAGCAGGGCGCGTGTGCAAACCATTGGTTGCTGTAATCGTAACATCTTGTTGATACATTTTTTATAACTCCAAAATTTATTCTTGTGCGTTTAATATAAATAAAAAATGGCTAACTGACTAGTTTGATTAATCATATTTATTATATTACTGCACTGTAAGTTATCTTATTAATCGAACGAATAGAGTTATATTATCACTATGAATGACATTAGATACAAGTTTTTGTTGCAAATCTGTATGTAAATCGTTAAATACCTGCGAAATCAAAGCGTTCGCTGCGACTAAATCGATTTCATGAGTTGACTTCAGGGGCGTTTATCTTTCATTCATGGAGGTTGATTTGACGTTTTGACGGTATAGACCGTGTTAGCTTTTACGCTCAAATTGACGAGAATATAAGCAAAAAAGTCGCATTTTCTAAATTGTACTAGACATCATATCAATTAATGCGTAGTATTCTGCCCACTTTGATAATGATTTTATTAATGGTGGCTATAGCTCAGTTGGTAGAGCCCCGGATTGTGATTCCGGTTGTCGTGGGTTCAAGTCCCATTAGCCACCCCATTTACGGCGAGTAGCGCAGCTTGGTAGCGCAACTGGTTTGGGACCAGTGGGTCGGAGGTTCGAATCCTCTCTCGCCGACCATTTAATGTGTCTTATCTTACGGCCTTTTATTCCATAAATTACAATGCCACTGATTGTTTTCTTGAGTAAAAATAGCAATGCTACCCGTTTTTACCTTTAAACTCTGATGATTGACTAGACATTCGTAATCATTGGCATTTAAAAGGTGAGGCGCGAAACGGATGATTCCGTTTGAAGTAACCACGAGCGCGGTTTCACCCTCCTCGATCTTCGTAGCAAAATCGCGCCATGTTTTAATTATTTTCTGAGTGTCAACTTGCCAACCCGGCGGAACCTGCGCCTTTTTATTCCAATTTTCAATCACTTTTTTTCCACAAGAACTTATCGCTTCCGCGGTAGGGTTCAGTTGGCCTTCCTGTGCAAGTTCGTGCCGCCCTAATCGGGCAATGACCTCATCTTCGCTTTTATTTTCATCAGGGCCATAGTCAATTTCAAGAAAATCAGTGAACGGCTTAATAGGGAGTGTAGATGACATTTCATTTAAAATTAATTCCGCCGTTTTCATTGTGCGTTTCAACGGCGCTGCATAAACGTCATTTAATTCAATTTTTTTCTGGTTGAGATATTGGCCTATACGACGTGGCAGTTGATCGTCCACTAATGGCAAATCAGTTCTGGCACCGATCCGAGTTGGTTCTTCATGGGGGAGAAATGTATTGCCATGTCTAACAATAATTAAACGCTTCATCTGGACTTCCTATTACTTTAACAAAGATCTAGCTCACCGAACTCCGATAAAATTTTTTCGACCTGAGCAACATCAGCTGGCGAATCAACGCCACTTGATGTTTTGCGACCGCCATAATTCACTTCAATCATTTTTATTTTTAAGCCATTCTCGAGAAATCTCATTTGTTCTAGCCCTTCAATATAATTCAATTCACAAAGTGTTTCTGGCAATTCAAAGTAGGATTTAAGGGCATAATACGTGTAACCATATAAGCCAATGTGTTGTTTAACCGGACTTAATACCAATTTTTTCTTTGCTTCACGTAGATTTCGAATAGCCGGTAATACTTTCTTAGAAAACGCCATCGCAAAGCCATCCTGATTGACCAGAACCGTCGTGCCTGAATAGGGCGTCGTTTCCTTCCTTTTTATTAATCGCTTATATTCATCCCAGTTTAGTTGGACATAGGGAGTAAACACGTCGGCAGAACTCCTTCGCCAACTACTTATTAATCCTTGAATAACTGCGGGCGGACAAAGTGGGTTATCTCCCTGTAAATTAATAATAAATTTTGGTTTTTGTGTTAATTGAGAAATCGCATTCCAGCAGCGTTCTGTGCCTGTTTTGCATGCGCTCGAAGTTAATTTAACAGGCAGCTGATGTTGATGGCAAAAATCGACAATACGGTTATCATCAGTTGCAATGACATAAGAACATGCTTTATTTTTTTTGCTGATGCTCTGCGCGATATCCGCGACACGTTTCACCATTGGCACATTAGCAATTTTTACTAATGGCTTGCCTGGAAAGCGCGTCGAATTGTATCGCGCTGGAATTACTATAACAATATCATGCATCCTGTCTTCTCTCTGATTGTTTAAAGCGTTTCTTATGTTTAATCTGAACAACCGAACGAAGTAAATCATAACCACGCCATTTCACCGCGTTGATTCACATCCCCTATCTCGGTTTGCATCGAGCATTATGAATTAGTATAGATCGAAACCTAATGAAAATGCAGTACTTGATCATTCAATCTATTTATTGCTAGCATTTAATCTGACTCAATGACGTAGAAACTAACCCGATTGCTTATTGATTGGGTTTAAAACAAAATGATAGTGTGGTAATTCAGCCAATTAAGGTGTGTTTTCTTTTCTTGAAAAATCATTTTGCTCATTTAATCGGATAAATGGCATCATTTTCTATTTTTCTAGATTAAACTAACCTAGCCAAAAATAAAAATGACCATGAAGGAACGATATAATGCATAACACAACCGATATACAAGAAGCGGCACAATATATTAAACCGCTGATAAATAGTAAACCTTCTATTGGGATTATACTCGGTTCAGGATTAGGTTCCTTTGCGGATACCTTGAAAAATCGAATCACCATCCCTTATAACGCGATTCCACATTTTGCCAAATCCGCAGCGATTGGCCACGCGAATGAACTGATTATTGGCGATATTGCAGGAAAAACTATTCTAGCGATGAAAGGACGCTTCCATTACTATGAAGGCTGCACACTGGATCAAGTGACGTTTCCAGTTCGAGTGATGCAGACACTTGGTATCAAAAAACTGATTTTAACCAACGCAAGTGGTGCGGTAAATACACATTTTGATGCTGGCCAACTTATGCTGATTACCGATCATATTAATCTTGTAGGCACGAATCCATTGATTGGACCCAATAATGCTAAATTAGGTGTTCGTTTCCTCGATCTCAGTGAGCTATATAGCCAAAAGCTAGGCAATATAGTAAAATCAGTTGCAAGAAAACACAATATTACCCTTCAAGAAGGCGTATACGCGTGGATGGCAGGGCCATCTTACGAAACACCTGCTGAAATCCGCATGATTCGTACACTGGGTGCCGATGCAGTAGGCATGTCAACTGTCCCTGAAGCCATCATCGCGCGTCATGCTGGTATCGAAACAGTAGGCATTTCCTGCATGACCAATATGGCTTCCGGTATTTTGGCACAACCGCTGAATCACCAAGAAGTGATTGACACAGCAGAAAAAGTAGAAAAAACGTTTATAAAATTAATCACAGAGAGTATTGCTAAATTTTAAATAGAGCTAAACTGTCTTTCGATCATGACATTAGTTTGATTAAACTAAACTAACCACTCAGAAGCGTTTAGAAATGATGATCCGTCCAGAAACAGTTAATTTGGTATTTTAACGTTCGCCAAATAAAATAATAATGAATTAAAATAAATTATAACGCATTCGATAATTCGTAATTATCAAGAAAAAACGGGAAATAATAATTATGAAAGAACGTTTTCTAGGTGGTTTGATGGTTTTTTTGGGGGCCGCCAGTTTTGGTGTGCTGTCTTCAATTGTTAAAACAGCCTATGCGTTAGGTTATACAGTTGGGCAGATTACCGGCGTACAAACATTATTTGGTATGGTGATCCTATGGCTACTTTATTTGTGTTTTCAGAAAAAAGCGCCAACAATGACTAATGCCAAAGACAATAAAATTGAACGTAAATGGCCCGTTGTATTCATTGGCGTTTTTCCAGGTTTGGTTGGCATTTTTTATTATCAATCCGTGCAATTAGTACCGGCTTCCGTCGCCATTATTTTAATTATGCAATATCTATGGATTAGCGTTGTTATTGATGTCATTTATTTTAAAAATAGGGCGAGTGGACTGCAAATTTTTGCCGTTGCGCTCATTATTATTGGTAGCTGCCTCGCTGCCGGTCTATTGAATCAGGGTATATCCGTCAATTTGACGGGCTATTTGTTCGGTTTTCTAGCCGCCATTACCTATTCTTTGTTTATCATAACGAGTAGTAAAGTGGGTATACAATTGCCCAAATTGAAAAAAAGTGCGTTGATGATAACGGGAGCTTGTGCAGTTACTTTCATTTTGTTTCCGCCTGTTTTCTTATTCCAACTTTCGCTCGACGACAAGATATACCAGTTAGGCTTTTTGCTAGCCTTAATGGGTACTATCATACCCCCGGTTCTATTTTCAATTGGTATGCCTAAAATTGGTATTTCCTTAGGCGCAATTTTGTCAGCAGTAGAATTGCCCGTTGCCGTCCTCGCCGCCTATTTTTACTTACATGAGTCCGTTGATTTGGCTCAGTGGCTCGGCGTTATTCTCATCCTTACTGCGATTGTTCTACCCAACCTGAAAAGCATAATAAGAAATAGGGCGGTTGATTAGGTCATAGGAGCATACCATTCATCAAGCTTATTTTTTAATGCCAGAAGGCCCTCTTTTTTCAGGGAGGAAAAAAGCGAAACCGTGATGTCACCTTGATAAGGCAATATGGCTTCTAACACCATATCACGCTGTTTCTTTTGCGCACCTTTTGGTAATTTGTCGCATTTTGTCAAAAGGAGCATAATCGGCAACTCCGCCTCAACTGACCACTGGATCAATTGCTGATCCAACGCTTTAAGCGGGTGCCTAATATCCATTAAAATGACGATACCGGCTAAACTCTCCCTTTTATGCAGGTACTCTCCGAGGGCTTTTTGCCATTTTCGTTTTATAGTCTCTGGCACCGCCGCGTAGCCATAGCCAGGAAGATCGACAATGCGGCAATTCGGGACAATTTCAAAAAGATTAATGAGCTGAGTGCGCCCTGGTGTTTTACTTGTTCTTGCTAAGCTCTTTTGTTGCGCCAACGTGTTAAGCGCACTGGATTTGCCCGCATTGGAGCGGCCAGCAAACGCAATTTCTATTCCTGTATCTGTAGGTAGATGTGAAATATCTGGAGCACTGAGGATAAAATGGGTTTTAGCATAGTTTAGTTGTGAAATTTTAGACACGGAGTAGAATCCCTTATTACGTATGGCAAAGTATCATCACGCAGCGTACCGATACCTTAAATGTGGATCAAGCTGTCATTAATTTAACATAAATAGGATGATACTGCGATCTTTTGACAACAGCGCCACTTAGATCATTTTTACTATTGGTTATACGAAAAAGTAGCTAAACACAGTATACTACGTTACGAAACGCGGTTTTATTCCGTGATCACGGTTTCAATACCCTTCTCCAAACGCCGCATTCCTTCTTCAATATCAGTAGGGGGTATGAGTAATGACGGGGTAAATCGGAGAATATCCTCGCCTGCCTGTAAAATCATCACACCCGACTCAGACGCCGCGCGCACGAAAAGGTCCGCTTTACCTAAATATTGCTGACTCAGGCGCGCACCAATCAACAATCCTTTGCCTAAATAAGCAGAAAAAATAGGGAACCTCCTATTAATTTTTTTAAGTCCATGAATAAATAACTGGTACTTCACTTCAATTTCGCCTAACACATCCGGGTTATTAATAAGATCAAACGCAACATTCGCTACCGAACAGGCTAAGGGATTCCCCCCATAAGTTGTGCCATGAAAGCCAGGGCTTACTATCGCGGCTATTTTGTCAGTCGTGAGCATCGCACTAATTGGAAAACCACTACCCAATGCCTTTGCAGAAGTGAGAATGTCTGGTAAAACATTGTACTGCATATAAGCAAATAATGTTCCGGTTCTTCCCATACCACATTGCACTTCATCGAATATCAATAACGTCTCATAGGTATCACAAAGTTGCCTTAATCCGCATATAAATTCAGTGGACGCGACAGATAATCCTCCTTCGCCTTGAATGGGCTCAATAACAATGGCACAGGTGTCAATGTCGATCACTTTCTTTACTGCAGTCAAATCATTGAATGGAACATGAATGATATTGGTGGCTATTGGTCCAAAACCTTCTGAATATTTTTTCTGGCCACCGACAGAGACGGTAAACAAAGTTCGACCATGAAATGCATTTTCAAACGCAATAATTTTTGTTTTACTTTGATTAAAACGTTTAATGGAATAATGGCGAGCTAATTTAAACGCGGCTTCATTGGCTTCTGCGCCAGAGTTAGCAAAAAAAACGCGTTCAGCAAACGTATTTTGAATCAATTTGTGCGCTAATTTTAATGCATTCTCGTTCGCATAAAAATTACTACAGTGCCACAGTTGAGCACTTTGTTCACAGAGTGCCGCCACTAATTTAGG
>JAPMOQ010019388.1:41978-53997 GCA_026543055.1 Argiope trifasciata
GTAATTTTCTGCAGTGGCTGCAGGTAATATCAGTAAAAACGGTGATCTGGTATTTTTCTTGTTCAGCTTTAAATGAAATCGCTTCTTTGATTAGAGGCGAAACTAATTGCTTGACAACGTGATGGGATAAAGACTGTGGCGAACCTGATTTCATATCGAAAATTGGGCCTTGTGAAATATAGCGGCCATCATTGGTAATATAAAACAGACCTTTTTTTGTCGTTGCAATATTCATACCCGCTAATGAAGTAGGAAATATTTTTGTTCCTTCTTTTGGAATCTCTAACTTTTGTAGCGTGTGGAGAATTTCTTTATTGCCGGCTACGGCTTGCCCTGTTATGAGAAAACTGATTAGTCCGAATGAAAGTATTGTTTTTTTCATTTTATTACCTACTCGTTTAATTCGAAAATGGGGGGAAGCAATTTGAGTTATGCAATAGATTGCGACATTTTAACCCCGTGGATGGTGTGCTTGATGCAATTTTTTTAAACGCTCCGTTGCGACATGCGTATAGATTTGTGTCGTTGACAAACTACTATGGCCAAGCAACATCTGAACAACGCGCAAGTCAGCACCATGATTCAATAGATGCGTTGCAAACGCATGCCGAAGCACATGGGGCGATAATGCTTCAATATTTATCCCAGCAAGTATGGCATAATATTTTATACGATGCCAGAATGTTTGCCGCGTCATTTTTTTTCCAAGTCTGCTAGGAAAAACAACATCAATTGGACCACTTTTCAGTAAATCTTGACGGCGATATTTAAAAAAATGCTCTAGCCAATAAATCGCTTCTTCGCCCAAAGGTACTAAACGTTCTTTGTTTCCTTTGCCAATAATACGAATCACACCTTGACGTAAACTCATGTCGTTTATTTCTAAATTGACCAATTCTGAAACTCGAAGACCGGTTGCGTATAACACTTCTAACATCGCTTTATCGCGCAGACCAATCGCCTCTTCAATCGTAGGCGCTTGCAAAAGTGAAATGATTTGGTTTTCCGTTAAATCTTTGGGTAACTGTTTAGGCAATTTTGGTGATGATAACCCCGTTGCAGGATCATCTTGCCGTAATTTTTCTTGATAAAGGTATTGAAAAAGGCATCGAATAGCACTGATTAATCTTGCTGAACTTGTCGCTTTGTAACCAGCCTCAACACGGACAAAGAGCAGCTCTTGTAAATGGTGAGGTTGTGCTGATAGCAAGGTTTGTTGTTGTCCATGAAGCGAACGCAGTAAGGTCTTTAAATCAAGTCGATAAGCATCAATTGTATTTTGAGCAAGGCTGCGCTCAAGCCAAAGTGAGTCTAAAAATTGTTCTAATATAACTTCATCGTGCGGCAAATTGCTATCTCTTTTCCTATGAACGATCTTATTTTAGGTGTTTTTTTTCTATTATCCAATCATTTTCATACTACTTCTCAGATTAAATGCATTAAAAAAAACCGCTCAAGGCGGCTTTTTATAAAAATCATTTTATCATTTTGTTCGCGATACGTATTCGCCAGACCGCGTATCAACTTTAACCACCTCGCCTATTTGCACAAACAGCGGCACACGGACGACAGCGCCGGTTGATAAAGTAGCGGGTTTGCCGCCAGTACCCGCGGTGTCACCTTTTAAACCCGGATCGGTTTCAACAATCTTTAATTCAACAAAGTTTGGCGGTGTAACCACAATTGGCGTGCCATTCCAAAGTGTCAAAGTACACTCTGCCTGCTCAATCAACCATTTTGCATTATCACCGACTGCCTTGGCATCAGCTGACAGCTGTTCACCTGTATCGTAATTCACGAAGTACCAAAATTCACTGTCGCTATAGAGATAGGTCAAGTTAATATCTATAACATCCGCCGCTTCAACCGTGTCGCCCGATTTAAAGGTTTTTTCAATCGTTTTTCCCGAAAGCAATTTACGAATCTTTACCCGATTTAAAGCCTGACCTTTACCTGGCTTATAAAATTCATTTTCTAGGATAACGCAAGGTTCACGGTCTTGCATTATCTTCAGTCCGGCTTTAAAATCACTTGTATTATACGTCGCCATGTGAAATCCTTAAACAATCTATGATATAAAATGAGTCGCATTATAACGCAAATAGAGCAAGTTCCAAATACAGATAACTGGATTTTACAGTTAACGGATGCGATCACCAATCCCAATGAATTACTGACGTTATTGGATCTTGATCCCCGTTTACTCCCCGTTTCAACGCAATTAGCCAGACAACAATTTTCGTTGCGTGTTCCTAAGCCTTTCGTCAGTAGAATGGAAAAAGGTAACTGGAACGATCCGTTATTATTGCAGGTTTTAACTAGCGAAAAAGAATTGCTAAATCCCCCTGGCTTTAGTCCCGATCCGTTAAAAGAACACCGTAGTGTGTTACCTGGTTTATTGCACAAATACCAAAACCGAGTACTTTTTATCACCAAAACTGGCTGCGCCATAAATTGTCGGTATTGTTTTCGACGTCAATTCCCTTATATGGATAACCAAGGGACAAAACAAAATTGGCGTAATGCCATCAACTATTTACAACTCCACCCTGAAATCGATGAAATCATTCTTTCTGGAGGTGATCCCCTTATGGCCAAGGACAAGGAACTTGCTTGGTTAATCTCAGCATTGGATAATATTAATCACATTAAACGGTTACGTATTCATACTCGACTCGCCGTGGTTATCCCCGAACGAATAACTACCTGGTTGTGCAACCTGCTTGCGACTAGTAGGTTCCAGGTTATTTTAGTTACACATATCAATCACCCCAATGAAATTGATGAATCAACGGCTAAGGCAATGGCAAAGTTAAAACAACATGGTATAACACTGTTTAACCAAAGTGTATTACTGCGTGCCATCAATGACGATGTCGCCACACTTTCCTCGCTCAGCAATCGTTTATTTGATAATGGCATTATTCCTTATTACCTGCATGTTTTAGATAAAGTACAGGGCGCTTCACACTTTTTAGTGACAGATCAAAAAGCAAAAGCGTTAATGAATCAACTTTCAAAAAATCTATCCGGGTATTTATTACCCAAGCTTTGCCGAGAAATAGGAGGAAAGAAGAGTAAAACATTGTTGCATTATTGATTGTGATTGTACAATCACCCTATTTGGCTGACTCGATTACCCTCATGCTGTTTGATAAATATGGGTTCATCCAACGCATTGGCCATTGCCGTTGTGACTGTTTTTAATTCTTCGGCATCAATAACGAAAGGCGGCATGATATAGAGTAGACGTCCAAAAGGTCGTATCCAGACTCCTGATTTTACAAAAAAAGCTTGGGCTTTGGCGACGTCAATGGGATGTTTTGTTTCGATAACACCAATCGCCCCAAGTACGCGGATATCTAATACATTAGGATGATCCTTAAGTGAAAAAAGCGCCAATTCCAACTGACACTCGATTTGTTTCACCCTTTTTTTCCAATCGCCCAAGATCAGCAATGACAGATTTGCCTCCGCGATGGCACACGCCAATGGATTTGCCATAAATGTGGGCCCATGCATGAAACAACCTGCGTCGCCGCGACTAATGGTACCAGCAATATGGCGGTTCGTTAACGTCGCAGATAAGCTTAAATAGCCCCCTGTCAGGGCTTTGCCTAAGCATAAAATATCTGGCGTGATATCGGCATATTCACAGGCAAACAATTTACCTGTGCGTCCAAATCCGGTCGCGATTTCATCTGCTATCAATAAAATATCATACACATCACACAATTGCCGAGCTTGACGTAAATACTCGGGATGGTAAATGCGCATCCCGCCCGCTCCTTGAACGATTGGCTCAACAATGAGCGCCGCAATTTCATGATGATATTGCTCAAAAATCGTCGACAGTGATGTGATATCATCAGGTCGCCAATTATCATAAAAACCGCATTTAGGTGCGTTAGCAAAATAATGTACAGGGAGCACCGAGTGGTATAATTTATGCATGGAATTAAGGGGATCACAAACAGACATCGCACCCAACGTATCCCCATGGTAAGCATGCTGCAGCGCAACAAAACGGTGCCGAGATTCGCCTTTTGCTTGCCAATATTGCCGTGCCATTTTGAGCGCAACCTCAACAGCAACCGATCCTGAATCGGCTAAAAAAATACAATCTAAGTCGTCGGGAGTGAGTGTCTTTAATTGTCGGCACAGTTTAATTGCCGGCGCGTGCGTTAATCCCCCAAACATAATATGCGACATTGAACCTATCTGGTCTGTCGCAGCCCGATTGAGTGTGGGATGATTATACCCATGAATTGCCGCCCACCACGATGACATACCATCAATTAATTGACGCCCATCTTGAAGGGTAAAACGCACCCCTGAAGCAGATTTCACAGCATAGCAGGGCAATGGATCGGTCATAGATGTATAAGGATGCCAGATATGATCGCGATCAAAAAGCAAATCGGATTCGTTCATGTTATTGTAGTATTTTAAATTTTAATTGAGTTGACATCTTAACTATTTTAACTATGCTAGAAAAGAAAAATTGTGATAAAGCATGAACTGGCAAACACTGATTTCAAAAACTCTCAATGACAAACAACGGACCGATTCATATAGAAAGCGTCGGTCGGTGATGAATGGTAATCAGCGTTTTATCCATTACGAAGGACAAAATTATCTAAACTTTGCTAGCAATGATTATCTCGGTTTTAGTCACGATCCCGATATTATTAAGGCGTGGCAAGAAGGCGGTAAGTTGTATGGTATCGGCAGCGGTGGCTCATCGCATATTACGGGCTATTCCACTCTTCATCATCAATTTGAATCGCAATTGGCCACTTGGTTAGGTTATCCCCGAGCGGTACTATTCAATTCAGGGTATGCAGCTAATCAAGCCATTATCTTCAGTTTTATGGGTAAACAGGATCGAATTTTTGCCGACCGCTTGTGCCATGCTTCAATTTTAGAAGCGGCCATGTTGAGCGGTGCACAGTTAAGGCGATTTAACCACAACCAGCCTACCGCCCTAGCTAGGTTATTTGCAAAGCCCAACAATGGGGCGGGGAAAACACTTGTTATTTCAGAAGGTGTTTTTAGCATGGACGGCGATTTGGCGCCGTTACATGAATTAGCGCAAATTTGTCAACAAGAAAAAGCCTGGCTAATGATTGATGACGCACACGGCATTGGCGCTTATGGCAAGCTAGGAAAAGGCAGTTGTGAACTCCAGCAAATAAAACCTGAAATTCTTGTCATTACATTTGGTAAAGCATTTGGCGTAAGTGGTGCGGCGGTAATGTGCAGTGAAGCGTGTGCTGAATACTTGTTACAGTGTGCAAAACACCTTATTTACACAACATCAATGCCGATAGCACAAGTCTATGCCTTGTCTAAAACATTACAAAAAATTAAAGCCGGTGACGAGCGTCGACATCGGCTTGCGGAAACGATTCAGTACTTTCGAAAACGCAGTGTAGGGTTGCCGTTTATGAAATCAACCACGGCGATTCAACCGCTGCTCATTAAAGACAACGCAAAAACACTACAACTTATTAGCCAATTGCAATCAAAAGGAGTCTGGGTGTCTGCTATTCGACCGCCAACCGTACCAACGAATTCGGCACGCCTTAGAATTACCCTCTCTGCTTTTCATAGCCGGTCAGACATTGATCAACTTTTTGAGGCACTTTATGACTGCGATTATCAAATCAATAAATAAAACAGCAATCGCCCGGGCCTTTGCTAAAGCTGCGCCAAAGTATGAACAGCATGCTACATTACAAAAAACGGTTGGTCATACCTTACTTGATTTTGCCACGTTGGAAACGGATACAGTAAACCATATCTTCGATGCAGGAGCAGGCACAGGGTATTTTAGTCGCTACTTACGTCAACAGGGTTTCCAGATGACTGCTGGCGATATTGCCCCAGCAATGTTAACTGAAGCAAAAAGAAAAGTGAGTGCGGATCAGTATGTTGTGTGTGATATTGAGTCACTCCCTTTTGGCGACAAGCAATTCTGCGCTAGCTTTAGTAATTTAGCGGTTCAGTGGTGTGCTGTCTTAGCCCAAGCTTTGAACCAACTGTGTCGTATTAGTCGTGAAAAAGTCATTTTTACTACCTTGGTCGCAGGATCGTTATCTGAACTAGCGGTCAGCAGTCAGTTGTTAGATGGCCATTCCCGTAGTAATAATTTTTTATCATTACAATCCATTTTATCTGCTTGTAACACGACATCGTTAAACTGGAAAGTGGATTCTTATACCCTTACCTACCCCTCATTGCTCGCGCTTTTCTCCGATTTAAAAGGCACGGGTGCCAACCATGTTCATTCCCCAAAACACCAAGGCCTTTACTCTCGGCACTATTTAGCGGATCTTGAACACATTTATCGTAAACACTACGGGCAACTGCAACTCACCTACCATATTTTTTATGGCGTAATAGACCTAGGCTCAACGTTAAGTGGGGTAAATAAATCATGACAAGCTGTTATTTTATTACTGGCACGGATACAGGTGTCGGGAAAACCACCGTGACGTGTGCGCTACTTAAAAAGTTATCTGCGCGAACCGCGCTTCGTGTCGCTGGTTTTAAGCCTATTGGGACGGGCGCTCACTATTCTGTTCAACATCAACAATTAACGAATGAAGATGCGTTGAAACTGGCGCAAGCCAGTAACATCGCGTTAAGCTACAATGAAGTTAATCCTTATTGTTTTAACCTTGCAACCTCACCTCACATTGCCAGCCACTGTGCCAACAAGCCAATTAATTTTGGCCATCTCTCTACGGTTTTAGCACAGCTGAAAAAGAAAGCTGACTTGATTTTGATTGAAGGTGCTGGTGGCTGGCACACACCTGTCAATGAAACAGCCTTATTTTCAGATTGGGTTTCCAAAGAAAAATTACCCGTTATTCTCGTTGTTCCGCTAAGATTGGGGTGTATTAATCACGCACTACTCACTCAGGCCGCGATTCAACAGGCAAAATTACCGTTAATAGGATGGGTAGTCAATGCAATTTATCCACTGAGACCCCATGACGACGCGTATTTATTCACGTTAACACAGGCTATTGATGCCCCATTACTTGCCAAACTACCCTATCAAGTGCCAAATCAAACGTACAGCACAACGACGGATTTTGACTTAAACACGCTACTAAATGGAGTAACTCTTTCGTGAAATTTTTGTTTCATACTTTTGGCGAGGCAAATCGGCAACCATTGGTTTTACTCCATGGATTTGGCAGTCGCCGTCAAATTTGGCAACCACTAATCCCTAAACTTATTGATCATTTCAACCTCTATCTCGTTGATTTGCCGGGTTATGGTGATAATGAATCGTTTGATAGTTTAACGCTGAACCAATTGTGTGAACCGTTAGTAGACTACTTACCGACCAATGCGCTTTGGTTAGGCTGGTCACTGGGGGGCCTTGCTGCACTGCATATCGCATTGACTTTGCCACAACAGATCGCAGGGTGCATAACCATAGCCAGCTCACCACATTTTTTGGCTGGCACAACGTGGCCAGGTCTTCAACAAGAAAATTTTTTTGATTTTTGTGATGGCGTAGAAAAATTCCCAGCGCAAACATTAAAACAATTCCAACTATTACAGGTTCATGGTGACAAGGAGCATAAGGCATTGTTACAATGGTTATTGGCCATGCGCCACGAATTGCCACCAAAAAAAACGTTACAACAGGGTCTCAATTTATTAAAAGAAACAGATTTACGGCATAAACTACCTCGACTCTGCAGACCTTATCTCTCAATTTTTGGTGCTAATGACCAGATTGTGCCCGTTGCTGTTAATAACGCCCTACTCAAATTAGCGCCGCAAACCCATTCAACGATTATACCGAATGCGAGCCATATCCCTTTCCTCTCTTCTCCAACATTGACTGCAGATGAAATTATACGCTTTGCTCACACGACCGGCATTTTATGAATTGTGTCCTTGACCAACCATTTCGTTAACCTAATCCAATAGACTTATTTTGTCCTTTGGCATTTCTCAATTAGAAAAGGGACAATTGTACTGGTATCTACACCGTATTTCTCATCGACTTGCCGGTATTTGTATTCCACTAGATTATTCTCTAAATTACGATCACCGATAATGACCATGTGTGGAATACCGATCAATTCGGCATCCGCAAACATCACGCCTGGGCGTTCTTTACGATCATCAAATAACACATCTATCCCAGCTTGACTAAGATCACCATAAAGTTTTTCAGCCGTTTCCAAAACTCGCGCTGATTTATGCCCATTCATCGGTATTATAACCACCTGAAATGGGGCGATAGCCTCAGGCCAAATAATACCCCGTTCGTCGTGATTTTGCTCAATGGATGCAGCGACAATTCGACTGACCCCGATGCCATAACACCCCATCTCGATTATTTGATTTTTCCCGTCTTCACCTTGTACCGATGCGTTCATGGCAGAGGAATACTTCGTGCCAAGCTGAAATATATGGCCTACTTCAATACCACGTTTTATCTGCAATGTTCCTTTACCGTCAGGACTTTTATCACCTTCAACAACATTACGAAGATCCGCACTGTCTGGCAACGCAATATCACGATCCCAATTAATATTGAAATAATGCTTACCATCAAGATTCGCACCGGCAGCAAAATCACTCAATTTTGCTACGCTGCGATCAATAATCATTGGTATCCTTAAGTTAATCGGTCCAATCGAACCTGGCCCGGCCCCAATTGCTGAGCGGATCGCGTCTTCATTAGCAAATTCTAAAGGGGATGCAACAATTGCTAGCTTTTCCGCTTTAACTTCATTTAACGTATGATCTCCCCGGATCAGTAGCGCCACGAATTGATGTTTGGATTCAGGACTAGCTTTTACGATCAACGTTTTTACCGTTTGATGAATTGGTACCTGGTACCGTTCAACCAATTCGTTAATGGTTTTGATGTCAGGGGTATCGATCAGCTGAAGTGATTTCGTTGGCGAAGGACGACTGGCTTCACTCTCCATTGCTTCTGCCAATTCAATATTTGCCGCATAATCCGATTCCGTCGAAAAAACAATATCATCTTCACCACTTTCCGCAAGAACCTGAAATTCATGGGAAACGCTGCCACCAATTGAGCCCGTATCGGCTTGTACAGCGCGGAAAGCGAGACCGATACGATTAAAGATATTCGTGTAGGTTTGGTACATTAATTCATACGTTTTGTTTAATGAAACGCGGTCGTTATGAAAAGAATACGCATCTTTCATCATAAATTCGCGCGCACGCATAACACCAAATCGCGGTCTAATCTCGTCACGAAATTTAGTTTGAATTTGATAAAGATTAACCGGTAATTGTTTGTAGGAATTTAGCTCATTTCTAAGTAGATCAGTGATGACTTCTTCATGGGTTGGTCCCAATACAAAATTCCGTTTTCCTCTATCTTTAATACGTAGTAATTCGGGACCATAGTGATCCCATCGGCCACTTTCCTGCCAAATATCGGCGGGCTGCACCATGGGCATCAAAATTTCTAGCGCGCCTGATTTATTCATCTCTTCACGAACGATTTGTTCGACTTTCTTAAGAACACGAAGCCCTGATGGTAGCCAGGAATACAATCCTGAAGCTAATTTCCGAATTAACCCAGCACGCAGCATTAGTTGATGGCTAATAATTTCAGCGTCAGCGGGTGTTTCTCTTAATGTTGAAAGAAGATAGTGACTTGTTCGCATATTACCCCTTCGCTTTTTAGTTATATAATTAGCTGAAAAGAGACTATCTTATCAGGCAGAAGAACCTAAGTCGACACGTCAAGCGGAAAATAAGCGCATTGCTACTATCGGTCAGTAATACCATAATGACTTATTATTAACTCGGTAAAAATTATTCAGAAGAGACTATATTAACGCTTGAGCAACGTTATAATACATAGAGATTTGTCATTCGTATATTGTTATCGACACGATTCAATGGGCAAGTGACTAACACGCATTTAAGAAATAGTAGACGTTTTGGAGAAACCATGAATATCAAATCACCCACTCATTCTGATCATCTCACTCGCTTTTTATTTGAAGATCTCGCCGTTCGCGGTGAAATGGTTGTTTTAAGCAAAACATACCACGCGATCATTGAAAATCACCATTATCCTGAACCCGTTAAACAACTGCTAGGTGAACTCTTAGCTATAACCTGTTTATTAACGGCAACCCTAAAATTTGAAGGAAATATTACTGTGCAGTTGCACGGCGATGGTCCTGTAAGCTTAGCAGTCATTAATGGCAATAATCGTCAGCAAATGCGAGGTGTCGCTCGCGTGAAAGGTGAAATAAAAGCCCAAAGTACCTTAAAAGAAATGATTGGTAAAGGGTATATGGTGATAACGATTGCCCAAAACCAAGGAAAGCCGTATCAAGGAATTATCAATCTCGAAAATGAGACGTTGAGTGATTGTGTTGAAAATTACTTTATGCAATCTGAACAAATACCGACAAAATTATTTCTCCGGTTTAGCCCTCAAGGTCATCCTACAAATATTGGTGGCATATTGCTTCAGGTTTTACCACCTGCAAGAAAATCAACCGATGACTTCAACCATATTGCCATGCTAACAGAGACCCTTAAATCCGATGAACTCTTTACACTGCCTTTTGATAAAATTCTTTATCGTCTCTACCATCAAGAAAAGGTGAGATTGTTTGATAGTCAACCGGTAAGCTTTCGCTGTGGCTGTTCAAGAGAACGCTACGGAGCGTCATTAATTACGCTATCTGATGAGGAGATTGCTTCGCTCTTGAGTGAAAGTGATAAGATTGATTTAGTGTGCGACTATTGCGGAACACGTTATATATTCAATGAAAATGATATTAAAAAGTTAAAGAAAAGTTGCCAGGATACGAGCGGAACATTGCATTAACCTTAACCTTCATACCGGTTGACAAAAGGGCACTGAGTCCTTTTGTCGCTTCGAATTCAAACTAAAACAGCACACAACATCGTTGCAATACCGGATAAAAATCCAGCAATAACATCATCAATCATAATACCTAGGCCTCCTTTTATCTGACGATCTAACCAGCTTATTGGCCATGGTTTTATAATATCGAAAACACGAAAAAACACAAAAGCCGTGGCAATCCACAGCCAAGTGAATTGGGGAATAAAATAGAGCGCAATCCACATTCCAACAAATTCATCCCAAACAATACAACTGGGATCCGAGCTGCCTAACACCGTGGCTGTTTTTTGACATATAACAATTCCAAATACGAAGGTGAAAACAATGACTCCCCAATAGAAAAATGGAGGGAGTAAATTTAAAGGCAGCCATAGAATGATTGCTGCAAGCGACCCAATTGTGCCTGGCATGTAGGGTGATAAACCACTGCCAAAGCCAACCGCTAACAACGCAATGGGCGATAAAAAATTAATTTTTTTGTTTTTTTTTCCTATCATCGTGATTAATTTTAAAAAGTGTTGTTTGTCAAATAGCATAATAAATTATGCAATGAAAAGCTTGCTTTAAATTGTCATGAACGACTCAATCTTTTGTTAATGTTGCAATCATGAGGGCTTTGATCGTATGTAAACGATTTTCAGCCTGATCAAACACAATACTATTTGGTGATTCAAAAACATCATTAGTCACTTCTATGCCATCTAGAAAGCCAAACGTATCAGCAATTTGTTGACCTAATCGCGTTTGATTGTTATGGAATGCGGGCAGACAATGCATAAACTTAACATTGGGATTACACGTCAATGACATTACCTGCGCGTTGACTTGATAAGGTTTTAGAAATTCAATGCGTTTAGCCCAGTTTGCTTTTGGTTCACCCATCGAAACCCACACATCGGTATAAACAAAATCAACATCCGCCACACCTGCACCAATATTTTCTGTCAATACGATTCTTCCATTATTTTCGCAACTAATTCTTTGGCATTGTTTTACTAATTCACGTTTAGGCCAAAAAGGCTTTGGAGCCACCAATCGCAAATCCACCCCCATCAATGCTGCACCTTCTAGTAAAGAATTTCCCATATTATTTCGCGCGTCGCCTAA
>JAPMOQ010019388.1:62772-74190 GCA_026543055.1 Argiope trifasciata
GATAATTTAGTGATAATAATCCCTTCAGCCGCAATTCGTTCTGCTTTTTTTGCCGCTTTTGCTTTTCCTGACTTGCGCATATTATCAATAGCAAGTTCAATATCACCGTTTGCTTCTACAAGTGCTTTTTTACTGTCCATCATGCCTGCGCCAGTTCTCTCGCGCAGTGCTTTAACCATTGCGGCAGTTATTTGAGTCATGTGTTTCCCCTATAGCCTGTGTTATTTACCTTTTTAAGCTGCAATAATTTGTATTAACCGGTCAGTTCAGTCTAGTTAACCTTAAACTGCGTTTATTCCGCTGATTCAGAAAAGTTTTCTTCAACAATCGGCGCGGCTTTGTTTTGTTCACGCGCTGCACTAATCGCTTTTGCTGCGGATGTTGTATAAAGCTGAATGGCGCGAATAGCGTCATCATTACCAGGAATAATATAATTAATGCCATCAGGATGAGAGTTTGTATCGACAATCGCAAAAACGGGAATTCCTAGATTATTCGCTTCTTTAATAGCAATATGCTCGTGATCGGCGCCGATAACAAACAACGCATCAGGTAAACCAGCCATATTTTTGATACCGCCAAAACTATTTTCGAGTTTTGCCATCTTACGGGTACGCATCAACGCTTCTTTTTTTGTTAATTTGTCAAAGGTTCCGTCTTGTGTCTGTGTTTCTAAATCTTTTAGAAGTTTGATTGATTGGCGAACTGTTTTCCAGTTAGTCAACATCCCACCTAACCAGCGGTGGTTAACATAAAATTGGTCGCAGCTTTCAGCCGCTTGCTTTACCGCTTCGCTCGCCGCACGTTTCGTCCCAACGAAGAGAATTTTTCCACGCCGCGCAGCAATTTTACTCAATTCAGCTAAGGCATCATTAAACATGCCAACCGTTTTATCTAAATTGATAATATGTACTTTATTTCGTGATCCAAAAATAAACGGCTTCATTTTTGGATTCCAATAACGGGTTTGGTGACCAAAATGAACACCGGCTTGTAGCATGTCACGCATAGATACAGTAATAGTCATGATTTCCTCATTTTAATAGGGGTTATGCCTCCACATACTTACTTTAACCGACCCATTTAAATAGGCACCCCGGCAAAGAATAACAGCATGTGTGTGTTATAATGTTAACGAATAAAATAAATCGTCGTTTTCCTACCTACAACGTCAGCCGTAGGCTGGCGCATTTATACCATAAATAAAGATAAATTACCAGTTTTTGTTTGTATTTCGAACAAAAAATAGAAGTAAAGTGGATAGGGATTAAATAAAGCTCACTTATTCAATTCAGCGCGCACCTGCAACCTAGCGTTTGTTTGATAATCTGGCTTTTTTTTCAAATTTTTGCGCAATTCGTTGCCGTTTAAGTGACGAAAGATAATCAATGAACAGTTTACCTTCCAGATGATCAATCTCATGCTGAATACAAATAGCAAGTAACCCATCGGTTTCAATCTCATAGGGTTCCCCGTCACGGTTTAGAGCGCGAATCTTAATCTTTTCAGCACGTGGTACAAAGGCACGAATACCAGGAATTGATAAACAGCCTTCTTCCATACTGGTTTCTCCTGACATTTCAAGAATTTCCGGATTAATGATGACGTATAATCCATCACGGTTTTCTGAAACGTCGATAACAATAATTCGCTGATGAACATTCACCTGAGTTGCAGCTAAACCAATCCCTTCCTCTGCATACATGGTCTCAATCATATTATCAATAATTTCAATGTGCTTGGGCGTCACCACTGGAACAGGTTTTGCTTTTATGCGAAGTCTTTCATCAGGAAATTGTAATACAGGGAAAATAGCCATAAAGATTTTGCTCTTATTCTAAAAATAAAATTAATAATACGAGTTCGCAGTATTCATACGTTAACCTGCCAAAGAATGAATAACTAGGTTAAATTGGCGCTAACATGATGAATATCAATGAATTTTTCATTCGTCTTTCGATGATCAATGGACATAAACTATCAAAAATAAGGAAACTTAGCAAATTTCCTTATACGTTGACGATTGATCATCCTGTCAAATTCTTATATGAGTTAGGATTCACTCACCAACAAATAACTGAATTTAAGGAAGTTGATAAAATAAAAATTTTTTCAACACTAAAATGGTTAGACAAATCAAATCATTACTTCATTCATTATTATGATCAACACTACCCAAAATTGCTGCAGACCATCAATAGTCCGCCTTTAGTATTATTTGTACAAGGAAACATAAATTTATTACCCACACCGCAAATCGCGATGATAGGGAGTAGAAAAAACACTGAATATGGGAGGTATGCCGCCGACTATTTTACTAAACATTTGGTAGCAGCTGATTTCACGATAACAAGTGGACTAGCAATAGGCATTGACAGCATTTGTCATCATGCGGCGTTAGCAGCAGGGGGAAGAACGATAGGCGTGTTAGGTAGCGGTTTATCAGAAATTTACCCAAAAAGCCACAATGATTTAGCTGATCGTATTATTAACCAAGGGGGGGCATTAGTATCAGAATTTTTTCCAGATCAAATAGCAAAACCCGTTTACTTTCCACAACGTAATCGAATCATAAGTGGACTGTGTTTAGGGACGTTTATTATTGAAGCCGCGCAAAAAAGTGGCTCGTTAATTACTGCGCACTACGCACTTGAACAACACCGCGATATTTTTGTCTTACCAGGAGATATTAGAAATAAAAATTATCAAGGGAACCATTTTCTAATCAAGCAAGGTGCCTATTTAGTCACTGAACCCAATGACATTATTGATCTTTTAAAACGCACTACCTTACGTTCTTTTATACAACACCATTAAGTTATATCAACAATACCATCTTGAATGATGTCCCATTCGATAACCATCACTCATTCAATTTTAGTTACTCCAGCGTAAAAATAAACTCATTGCCAAGCACGCTTAATAGCGTTATTAGGCCCATTCCATTATACAAGTGAATATTGTATCTAGATACGTAAATCAGCGAATAATGAAAGCAAATTGACCTACCACCAATTAAGCTAAGTTTAAGATGATTGGTGTCCAGCGTTAGTCAGGTTAAAGAAATGAAATTGCTTTTATATTTAGGAGAAACAGATGCCGCTATTAATTCAAATACCGCAACGTGAACATTTTTTTGAAATTAATGAATCACGCATACACCGGTTGCTAAGTGAAGATAAAAAATACGCTACTCACATGGGCATTTGGGATAAAATTAAAGAATTTTTTCGTCCTGAACATAAAGCTGAAGCTATTGGACACCTCAATGATTTTATCCATAACACTCGCACTGAATACTCACAAGCATCAGCAAACTACCAGCAAGCGTTGCCTGAAATACTGTCGTCTTTTGATAAACTTAAATTACTGGCCAATGACAACCAAAAAGAGTTATTTCGTCTCGTCAAAAATCCCTACAATGGCTTAGATTTTTTCATTGACTCGTACCTTGTTAAATCAGTAGATCATTGTTATCCCGATTACTGTATTTATACCCTCAATACCAATCAGGACTTAAAAGATTTGATTCAAAAGACCCTTCAGAGCAGCATCAATTCAGAAAACCCTGCCACAAAGCAAAATCTTGATCTTGATATTGGTCGCCAAACGCAAGGTTGTTTTATTGATGGGCACGATCTAGCGGGGGTTTCAACGACTGATCAAGAAAAAAGACTTGAATCACTTAATACGCTTTTTCAAGGTCTCTCGCTCCCGCAGCAAACTGCGTTGCCTGAAATTGCTTCTCAAACGGGTTTTGCCAATATTTTTATTGCGCTAAAATCAATTCAAAATGATTTTTGGGATAATTTTTCACCTTTTAATCTCTCACAATCCCTCGTGTTATATGCCGATAACATTACCTCTGATATCACGGTGATTCACACTTTACAAAGAACGCTCGATGATCATAGATATCAAGAAGCGAAAGATCTCAATAATTTGGTTGATATCTTTCCCACAATACAAATGGATGTTGCCCTTACACTGACCCCGTGGGGTGAAGTAACGTGCCCATTTTTTTATGTTAGTAATACGATACGACCTCCTTGTTATTCGTTAGAGGCATTAAATAATTCTACTGGGCTTGAGTACGATTAAAGTAACGTTAAAAGGATTATTACCCAACATTATATTAATTGACTGTTTTAACATAAAACAAAATTAGCATTTTTTAGAAAAAGTAGCGATTATTTTATCTGATTCATTGATAAGGATAGTAAACCATGAGCATAAATAACATAACTCCCCACCGAAATTTTGCATTTTCCGAAGAATGGTGTGATATTGCAGACACCAAAGATAGCCTGCCGGTAGAACTGAAAACCCCACCTTGTCCTCAGAACGAAGGTTTTGGTTCATGGCTCACGAAGATCTTTAATTACTTTTCAGGTACCTATGGCGATAAATTAACGTGCACAAAACTCAATGATTCACTCAATTCGATTTTTTCAGAAAGGGATGATTGGGAGGCTAACCTACAATTTGAATACGGCGGTACACTACAAGTGGGTTGCCGAAGCAAAGAAAAAGATGGCATTACTTACGTCGTTTCTGCCCCATCTCATGATTTGATGGATGAAAATTCAATCCAAGCGATGCTTTCTGGTGGCCGATCTGCGGCAACGTCACTTAGTGAAATACAATCGCATTATTCACAAGGAAAGGTGAAAGCATTTGTTCCAATCGCACAAAGTAATAGCTTGGGCTATTTTGGTTCTCGAGGGCATTTTGTTTTACTTGAAGTGAGTATTAATGAGGGTAAAATAGAATCAGCGAAACTGCATGATTCGAAAAATGGCTTGGTTGATACTTTTTATGATGGGGCAGCTCACTTAACGAAACAATTACGCTCAAATAAAAATATACTCCTCAACAAAAATTTTTCTGTTACAGCCGAACACCATGGGGATCAAGCATTATTAAATGGAAGTGATTGTGGTCGATATGTGGCTTACTATGCTTCCACGCTAATTGATGAAGGTAATTTGTCGAGGGCCAACTCATTAAGTGCGAGGGAATTTTTTAAAAAATATTTTTAAACTCGATTTCTGATATATACTCTTTTAAATGTTAATCCATTGAAACACAGAATGATTAAATTAGTCTGTGTTTCAATTCTACTATATCCAAATTATTTATAATTCATTATGAAAAGCAATCTATTATCCATTACTCAAGCAATAAACCTTTTGAATGAAGAAGAAATCATTGCATACCCAACCGAATCAGTTTATGGTTTAGGTTGCGATCCGGATAGTATTAAAGCGGTTGAAAAATTGTTGAGATTAAAGCTCCGACCCATGGATAAAGGATTAATACTCGTCGCCGACAACTATGATCAACTGTTACCCTATATTGATGAATATCGTTTAAACCAAAATCAAAAAACTGTCATTTTAGCGTCATGGCCGGGTCCAATAACCTGGATCTTTCCAAAAAGCAAATTCACCCCGGATTATTTAACGGGACAATTCAATACTATTGCCGTGAGAGTAACCGATCATCCGATGATAAAATCGCTTTGTAGTCGTTTTGGTAAACCGATCGTATCAACCAGCGCGAATCTATCGGATAAAAAACCTTGCCTGAGCATTACAGATATCACTTCTGCATTTGGAACTGACTTTCCAATCTTAGAAGGACACCTCGGTGGCCGCAGCAAGCCTTCTCAGATTAGAGATAGTTTTACTGGCAATATCATTCGATACTAATAAAGGCAAATTTAAAGGCTCAAAATTTCCTTTACAAACGGAATGGTTAGTTTGCGCTTTTTAGTAATTGTTGCTACGTCCAGCTTTTCCAATATATTAAAAAGTGAGCGCATATCCCGGTTTAATCGCTTTAACAAGAACAATCCAACGTCTTGATTTATTTCAAAACCTCTTAGATTAGCCCGTAATTGTAAAGCCGCTAACTTTTCCTCATCCTGTAAATTACTTAGCTGGTATACTTGTCCCCATGTTAATCTTGAAGTCAAATCAGGCAGTTGCAGACCTAAATTTGCTGGTGGGAGATTTGCACTAACAAAAAAACAAGTTTGTTGCCTTTCATAAAGGCGATTAAAGAGATCAAAAATGGCTTCTTCCCATTGATTATTTTCTTTTATGGCATGAATATTGTCTAAACAAACTAAATCATATTGTTCAAGTCCATCTAAAATTTCAGGAGAAAACACAGCAAATTGATCAAGTGGAACGTAGTAAGCGGTTTTCATTTTATTGGCCATTTCGCTGCATGCTGCATGCAATAAATGCGTTCTACCCGCTGCTCCGGCAGACCAAAAATACACCAAATTAAAACCCTGACAATTCAGTGCGCCAACTAAAGTATCGAGTAACAATTGATTTTGGCCAATATAAAAACTTGCGAACGTTTCATCATCTGGCAAGGATACGGGTAATGGTAGTTGCTGCGAATTGATCAGAATAACCTCAACAAATAGAGTCAGTAGTCGTGCCACCAGTATAAATTCTGTTGACTAAAAATCAACTTGTTTCATTAGGTAAAAAAACAAATATGTCCTTTTAACTTTCACTCAAACGGGATTTTGAATTAGATTTCTTTAGGCAAAATAAGATTTAACAAAACGGCTGTAATACCACATAAACTTATTCCTTGTAAAGTATAAGAGCCAAAATCAACGATCATGCCACCGATTCCAAATACTAAAACCAAGGAAACGATACACATGTTCCTTGGAATTGATAAATCAACGTTGTTTTTAACTAAAATATTTATTCCGATGGAAGCAATAGAGCCAAACAGCAGTACCATGATCCCTCCCATCACCACCGACGGAATCGAACCCAGGAAGGCACCAATTTTACCGATAAAAGACATCAAAATAGCCCATATCGCGGACCAGGTCATAATGACGGTTCTAAAATTCCCCGTCAGCGTTACTGCACCAATCACTTCAGCATAAGTGATACAAGGCGGCCCGCCTAAAAACCCTGCTGCTGAGGTCGCTAAGCCGTCACCAAATAGCGTACGTTGAAGCCCTGGCGCTTTAATATAATTTTTTCCTGTTACTGTCCCTATTGCCATAATGTCGCCAACATGTTCAATTGTCGGGGCAATCACAATCGGTATCATATACAGCATCGCCTGCCATTTAAATTCAGGGAAGGTAAAATTTGGCACAACAAACCAAGGCGCGCTGATAATGGGTTGAAAATCAACAATACCAAAAATACAAGATAATACATAACCAACTAAAATACCTGAAATGATAGGGATCAACTTAAAAAATCCTTTGGTCCATATGGCAAAAATGAGCGTTGTTAGTAACGTTAGCATCGAAATAAGCACTAATTGATAGCTCTCTATATGGGCTAATTTAAGATCTTTTCCCATTGCCATATTAACCGCAACGGGAGCCAGAGAAAGTCCAATCACCATGATAATTGGCCCTGTTACGATAGGAGGAAGCAGACGATCAATAACTGTCTTTCCGTTCCATTTGACTAATAATGCAAAAACCATAAAAACTAGACCAGCGGTGACCAACCCGCCTAACGTAGCTCGAATACCCCACTGCGCAACGCCATAAGAGATCGGAGCGATAAAAGCAAAAGAAGAAGCGAGAAATACAGGCACTTTACCTTTTGTCACTAATTGGAAAAGTAACGTCCCAAAGCCGGCAGTAAAGAGTGCAACGCTTGGATCAAGACCCGTTAATAATGGAACAAGAACAAGGGCACCGAAGGCGACAAATAACATTTGTGCGCCAGCAAAAATATCTTGCCAAGCAGGGGTAAGTTTAGGTGTTGTTACAGGTCGTTGTTCATTTAACATATTGATAAGACTCATAGAAAGGTAATGAAATAATAAAAATGAATGCGGTTAACCGTCGCGTTTTATTTGGTACCAAAAATCTTATCACCGGCATCCCCAAGACCAGGTAATATATAGCCTTGTTCGTTCAATTTATCATCTATTGAAGCCGTGTACAATTCTATATCTGGATGGGCTTTTTCTAAAGCGTCTATCCCTTCAGGCGCCGCTACTAAAACTAAAACTTTGATGTTTTTGCAACCTGCTTTTTTAAGCAGATCAATCGTTGCTATCATTGACCCGCCGGTCGCTAACATGGGATCCACAACAAGTGCCATGCGACTTTCAATATTTGAAGTCAGTTTTTGAAAATAGGGGACCGGTTTTAGGGTTTTTTCGTCGCGATAAAAACCAACGACACTAATTTTTGCATTGGGAATATGTTTTAGCACCCCATCCATCATGCCAAGCCCAGCACGTAGAATAGGCACGACAGTGATTTTTTTACCTTTTATCTTTTCAATATTTGTATCACCGTGCCAGCCATGGATGGTAACTTGTTCTGTTGGTAAGTTAGTTGTTGCTTCGTAGGTCAGTAAACTGGCTACTTCACTGGCTAATTCACGGAAATCTTTTGTGCTAATGTCACTCTGGCGCATTAATCCAATTTTGTGACGTACAAGAGGGTGTTTCACTTCGATAATCTTCATTATTTCCTCAGTAGTTTATTGTTCTATGCTACTGAAAAATTATTTTATCACGATAAACTAACTTTTCAGTAGTTTCTTCCCACAAAATATGAAACCAGGTGGTGAAGATGCGGGAAAGTTTTACAATTTTCCAATGATGATTAAATGCCTTTCGGCATGCATTGACGGAATTGAAAATGGGATAATATCCTCTACATAAAAATTTTTTGGCAACGTAGCAAGTTCCTCATCGGGATAACGCCCTTTTAAGGCATAAAATTTACCATCAGGATTAGCAAGCGGATAAGTTAAACTCAACATGTCCTGCAAGGAAGCAAAGGCGCGGCTAATTATGCCATCAAATTGCTTAGTTGTTAACATTTCTATTCTCGTTTGTATTGGCGCTATGTTAGCCAAGCTAAGTTCCAATTTCACTTGCTTCAAAAATCTGATGCGTTTTCCTAAACTGTCTGCAAGCGTGAACTGTTTGTCCGGATTAGCTATCGCTAAGGGTATCCCGGGTAGGCCAGGACCGGTTCCGACATCGATAAAGCGTGTTCCGATTAAGTAGGGCGATATCACCAAACTATCGATAATATGCTTACTTAACATCATTTCAGGATCCCTCACTGACGTCAAATTATAAACGCTGTTCCATTTATTTAATAAATAAATATAATGAATCAATGAGTCGATTTGTGTATCCGTTAATGATAAATCATTTTCTTTAAGCAGTTGGCGTAGTTTTTCTTTGAGCATAATTAAAGGATGCCTTAAACAAACTCACTTGTTATATCATTTCGTTTCTTTATGTGTACTAACAGCAAAGAAATCGCTGCAGGCGTAACACCTGGAATTCTAGCAGCTTGACCAATGGATTCTGGCTTAGAGAGACTGAGTTTACTAACAACTTCATTAGATAAGCCGGAAATTTTACTGTAGTCAACATTGTTGGGAATGCGTATCTCTTCACTGCGGGACTGCCGAGCGATCTCTTGTTTTTGTATTTCAATATACCCATCGTATTTGATTTGAATTTCAACCTGTTCTGCTGCGCTCTGCGCATTCAAGCTAGGTTTAAATAAAGAAAGTGAGGTTAATATAGGGTAGGTCATTTCCGGTCTTTTTAACAGCTCTTCACCCGTTGACTCCTTAGATAAAGGCGAACCTAAAACAGCATTAATTTCATCAATATTTTTACTACTTGGGTGTACCCTAATTTCTCTCAAACGTTGTCTTTCAAGCTCAATCATGTTCATTTTCTCATTAAAACACTTCCAACGATTTTCATCGACAAGCCCTAATTTATAACCTAATTCTGTTAACCTTGCATCAGCATTGTCTTCACGAAGAAACAAACGGTATTCGGCACGAGACGTGAACATACGATAAGGCTCAGTGGTTCCCAATGTGCAAAGATCATCCACTAATACGCCTAAATAGGCTGTGTCACGACGGGGATACCAGCTTTCTTTCTCATCAGCAAAACGAGCAGCGTTTAAACCCGCCAATAACCCTTGTGCGGCCGCTTCTTCATATCCTGTTGTTCCGTTGATTTGACCTGCAAAAAATAGCCCTCCAATATGTTTACTTTCAAGTGTCATTTTAAGATCACGTGGATCAAAATAATCATATTCAATCGCATAACCAGGTCGAGTTATCATCGCGTTTTCTAACCCTTTAATTGAATGAATGAAAGCCAATTGAACATCAAACGGTAAACTCGTTGAAACACCATTTGGATAAATCTCATTACTCGTTAATCCTTCAGGCTCTAAATAAATTTGATGGGATTTACGTTCTGCAAAACGCATTATTTTATCTTCAATCGAGGGACAATAACGTGGTCCTACCCCTTCAATATTGCCATTGTACATCGGACTACGGTCTAAACTCTTTTTAATAATTTCATGGGTTACCGAGTTTGTATTTGTTATAAAGCAAGGAAGTTGTGCTGGATGCGCTGCCGCAGTCCCCAAGAAAGAAAAAACTGGAACTGGAGTATCCCCATGTTGTATAGGTAGATCTGAAAAAGCAATCGTTCTACTATCGAGTCTTGGTGGTGTGCCTGTTTTTAAACGGCCCATTCGAAATGAATAGTCACGGAATCGGTTTGCTAAACGAATTGAGGCAGGATCACCTATTCGACCACCGCTGTAATGGTTTAAGCCCACATGAATTTTTCCGTCTAGAAATGTCCCGACAGTGATAACAACGGCCTTTGCTTTAAATTTAATATTGAGATTGGTTATCACACCAGTAATTTTATTGTTTTGGATAATAAGATCATCAACCGATTGCTGAAAAAAAAATAGATTAGATTGATTTTCAAGTAAAGATCGTATTTCTGATCGATAAAGATCACGATCAGCTTGCGCTCTGGTTGCACGCACAGCCGGCCCTTTACTGGCATTAAGTATTCTGAATTGAATCCCGGCTTTATCAATCGCTGTAGCCATTATGCCGCCTAAGGCATCTATCTCTTTTACTAAATGCCCTTTTCCTATACCTCCTATTGCTGGATTACAAGACATTTGACCTATGGTGTTCAAATTATGGGTTAAAAGTAAAGTTTTTTTCCCCATTCTTGCTGACGCCATTGCAGCTTCTGTTCCTGCATGGCCACCTCCTACAACAATTACGTCAAAAAGATCCGGGTAGTGCATATAAACCTCGATTAAGATGAAAACGCCTATAACGTACAAACATAAAAAGGTGATTGTACTCGTCTTTTTTTTGTCGTCAAATGATCTTATTTCCGCTGCTGTTAAAATAAAAAGATCTATTTATATGATCTTTTATTATTTTTATTATTATGATCACGATCTTGAGTGTATAACTGCATTTTATTTAATTGTATCAAATATTTAAATCATAATATAGGATGTTGATACGTTTCTATCTCTTTGTTCAAAGTATGTGAATAAGTAGTTAAGTTATACACAGCAAG
>JAPMOQ010019395.1:0-17711 GCA_026543055.1 Argiope trifasciata
GTGTGTGTTGGCGCTCTACAGACCAGACCGTTGGACCTACAGCTACCAAATTTGGTACATGAATACCTTGGAGATTGGGAATGTGCACCTCGGAGCCCTTTTTTTGAATTTTTAATTAGAATTTGAATTAATTAAAATTTAAGCGAAATTTCGACGATTTTCCGCTATAACTTCCGAAAATATTATCGCACAAACATGATTTTTACATCAATTTAAAGATTAAAAAATTAGCTTTCTAATGGCCTCTTTGTTTTAATGTATAATTTAAGCTTCTATTTTTAACGAATTTTTAAAGAAATATTTTAACTATGTTTTTCAACAATATATTTCGGACAAAACAATAAAATTTAATCTGCACGAGTACGTCAAGGGGGAAAAATTAGGTTTAATCAGCGTGTTGCCATCCTATTGACGGAATTTCAAACTAAAAAAACAACTATCATTGCAAATTAAATCTAAAGAAATGCAACTTTTACCACGTGACTGGATAAAATAAGAGAAATATAATATGTGACATTTTCTAAAATAAATAACGAACGAGCAAAGGGAAAAAATAGCTTTTATTAGCTCTGTTGAAATCATACTGACAGAAGTTCAAATTAAAAAATAAATTAACTATGACTGCAAATTTAATAGAAAAAAAATGTAACATTCACCCCGTGATTGGATGAAATTAAATAAATATTAAATGTTATGTTTTCTAAAAAAGAAATACAAGACAAAGGTTTCTATGATCGTTTGCAACATCTATATCATTAATTTAGTAAATCAGTGTTACGTGACTTTCGAAGTATATCTGGCAGAGAAATTATAAAGAGAGCAAGGCACATAAGTATTTAATTGAAAATTTTAGACCCCATTACTCTTGGCGAACCAGCTGGTCGCCAAAGGCGTCTAGTTTAGAAATAAAGTCATCTTCATAGACTTATCGTCTAATCCTCGTGACTATTCTCTTAGAGGCAGATAAACAAAGTTACATGTCGTGCGATGATGTATATCGTTAAACTCTTCAATATTATCATTTTGCTTTTTTTCTGAGATAAAATGTTGCGTATGTGTCTTCTAATCTTAGTATAAATAAAATTCATTGTGACTATGTACATAGATAACATATGTTCAAATCATGTTTCCTTCTAAATGACTGGGAATGTTTCATCCAACTTACATATTCTTTAGTAAAAGAGTAGGAATATTATAATTTTTCAAACTTCAATGCTCATTCAACTGATTAAAATTAGCCGAAATTTTGCAGTTTCCCTGCAATAAGTTTTGAATAAACTATTCTACTAGAAATATTTTAATACCATCTGACTATTCAAAATTTTACCTTTTTAGTGGTACCAAATTTGTTTCTGTGTAATCTTTTCTTTAATTGTGAGTAATTCTTTTAAAATTTTATGCAGATGATTTTGAAATGCAATAAGATTCTAATCTATTCAACGACCATTTTTTTTTAAATTTTTGTTTAATCTCTTTTGGAATTTTTTTGTATTGGTTTAAAACAGCTATTTAACAATTTCTAAAAGAATTGAATATATATCCTTCAATTTTAAAGTAATTACAAGTGACTGAGGTTCAAATGCTGTCAATCAAGTTGTATAGTGTAGTAAAAAAGATCAATATATATTTTAATAATTTATACAAAATTCAAGAAAGTATTAAATCCCAAGCAATCCCGTATATACAAAGTTACACCCGATCATAAATCTATATGGTTTTTAACATTATTTAATTGCCAGAAATTAACTGGAAAATATTTTTACATTCCTAAATTTTTTTAATAAATTGATTTAACTACTCGATTATTCGGAAAAATAGCTTATCCGGCTTCTGGTATAACCCGTTGCTGTCAAATAAGATATTCTCAAGTAACGCAGTTTGGAATTTAAGTCTTTACGATATAATATTTCACTAATACAATATACTATTTCACTAATGAAATAATTCTAAGAAATTAGAAAGCATGAAAATAAATTGGAAAAAAAACTGCTAACCTTTATCTTATTAGACGCACTTCAGGCAGAGCAAGCCGCGATTAGCTCGCCACCACAGCCTCAATGTAAACAAATCTGTTCAAATAAAGCTCACACTGAATGTTCGAAACAAACGATCCAGTTCTTGTTGATCCATTCACTTCTGCTCGCTTCTTTTTATCACCTATATTAACCGCATATTCACGGAATATGAAATTGTGCAATACATTGCCGCTAGAGAGCAGACATTGCTTGTCCCTAATCTTAGCGTGGTTTAACTCAATTTTCAACTTTTTCGTGTTGAAATGCATTGATTAATAAAATAATTACTATATATATGTAATTAACAAGCAGTACCTGCGCAGCATTGTAGCATTTTAAAGGAAAAACTAGCTTTAAACTTAAGTCTAACTCCTACCCGACATGGCATGGGTATGTCACGCAACATCGAACAAACATTTGAAATTACAATTATGAAACTCTTTTTTAATTTTAATATGTTGTTGTCACTTATGGAACTTTATAAGGCAGCTGACAGAAAGCTATCAACGATTTAAGTCTAAATTAATGTCCCTTGTTTCTTTAGGAGCGCCAACTTGGGCTAAGAGTAGGACTTAATTACTTTATGCTTCACATTCTTTTGCACATCCCCTTTTTACAGGAAGGAACATTCACACAAATCACAGATATAACACAGAATAATCCCTATGCTATGACGCCGATCCCTATGCTATGACTCAGACAATTTCGATATGACTTCAATATACTATCTTCCCCAAGAAATGCTCTACAAAATTGTATAAGTATCTTCAATATCAGTTAAATATTTCACGATTTTTTCACTTTCAAACATACAGATGCCTTCACAAGACTTCATTATGTACGGATTAATTTTCATTTTAATATTTGCTTTCATCTACATATATAATTTTTTATAATTTTTAATAAAAATATAGAAAGAATTACATGCATAATTTAGATGTAAATGAGTATATATTTCCAACATTGTATCTTGTATATATTTCCAACAAAATCTTGTATATATTTCCAACAACAATTCATTTTTTAAGAATAAAAATGAAAATATTTATTATTTATTCAGAATTTATACTTTAAAACGTTAATGCCATTAAAAAGAATATTTTTTGAACTTTAACTTGATACAAAAAAACCTTTTTTGCAATAATTTTTTCGAAAGTTATAACGGGAAAATGCCAAAATTTCGCTTGGAATTAAAATTATAATAAAAAATTCAAAACATTTCTCTCCGAAGTGCTCATTCCAGACTTTTAAGGTATACATGTACCAAATTTGGTACCTGTGGATCAAATGGCCTGGTCTGTAGAAAGCCAACACACACACACACTGAACATTATTATAATTATAGAGAGAAGATTGATACATAATTGATTCAAATGTTTAACCTTTCCATCTGCAGAATTTTAAAATCTCTAACTGGATGCAACTTTCACAGATAACTCAAGATATTTTGAAATGAAGCTGATTGTTGTTTAGATGCAACACTGTTGCATTATAATGTTGCAAGGAATAAATACATCAGATTGCAGAATATAACAGATGTTATAACTTTTTTAAGCGCTGAATACGTAACTCCTACATTAACCACTTAACATACGAATTTAATTAATTTCCTAATTAGACGGCACATCTTGTTTGGACACTTTGATTCTTCTAATAATATCAGGAGCATTTGGGATATTTAAAAGTTTCTATTGTTGCATTTTTAAATACTGCATTCTGCCGCTTAATTATAGATTTGAAATTAAAAATTCATTCGATTCGTTTAGCAAACTTATTGTAAGAGTTTAAATCCCGTAATTTTTAAAATCCCGTTTAAAAATTACCGATTTATATTGGAGTTATGTTAGTTTTATAAACGCCCTGTTTAAAGCTAGGGTAATTTGGGCACAAACCTCGTAACTTTGAACTGAGGTCAGATGACGAGGGCGATGCCTGACCTGGAGCCGCCTTTTCCAAGTTTCCACACCACACCAGTAGAGGGGCGTTCAGCCTCGTTGGATTTGGTATATCCGATTTCCGCTTGCATGGTGGTTCTTCGGTGGAATCGCATCTCGAACCTCAAAACCGACACCTTACCATCCAGGCCACCGTGGTCCCCAGATTTAAACTGGGAAGGATCTCATAATTTTGAGTAGTGTTTGAATGACGATCTGACATCGTCTTTAAGGGCCGCGGTGGCCTGGTGGTAAGGTCTCGGCTTCGGAACCGGAGGGTTTCAGGTTCGAGACTTGATTCCACCGAAGATCCGTCGTGTGAGAGGGTCTCTTGCACGTTAAATCTGTCAGGCCAAACGTCCTCCCGCTGGTGTGGTGTGGTGTGGAGAGGGGGGTGCCACTTCAGGTGTCGTCCTCGTCATCTGACCGTGGTTCAAAATTACGAGGTCCGTCCCAAAATAGTCCTCGTGTTGCTTTAAACGGGACGTTAATATAACTAAACTAAACTAACTGACATCGTCTTTAAATTTCCAAACCGCATCAGTATGAGAATGTTTAAACCAATACACCCCATACATGTGACCATGACATATATAAAGGTTATGAATGCTTCTGAATTAAAATATCTGTCTTAAAAATGAAACTTAACCCTTTGCACTCGGAAAAATAATTCAAAGCATAATTATTCACCTGATTCAGAGATTTGTTTATTGCACCTAAAAATAAATATAAATAACTAATTGAAGCCGAATTTCCCGAAAAATTAATTTATATTTTCTGATCACTCTGTAGGTATATTTAAGAATCAAAATTTAAAAACCAAATGGATAAAACGTCAGAATGATGCACCGGCTTGAATGGTCTCAGAGAGGAGACATCAGAGTGCAAAAGGTTAATGAATATGCATATTACAATGTAATTTATGATAAAAATGTGAGTTAATTTGTAGGATAAAAAATTGTGTCCGTCCAGACTGTCCTTATAAACAGTATCTCATATCTGATTTTTACAAATTTACAAATATAATTTGTAGTTGAAAATTTCGTGCATATTAGCAGAATGCTTAGGAAATAAAAAACGTTTGTCAAACATTTAGGTGGAAATCTATACTTATAATAAAGCTCAATATGTGTGTGTGTGTGTGTGCGTGTTGGCGCTCTACAGGCCAGACCGTTGGACCTACAGCTACTAAATTTGGTACATGTATACCTTGGAGGTCGGGAATGTGCACCTCAGATTCCTTTTTTCGAATTTTTAATTAGAATTTGAATTAATTAAAATTTAAGCGAAATTTTGACGTTTTTCCGCTATAACTTCCGAAAATATGATCGCATAAACATGATTTTTACATCAATTTAAAGATTAAAAAATTAGCTTTCTAACGGTATCAATTTAAGCTTCTATTTTTGTAATAATATAAGCTTCTATTTTTAACGAATTTTTAAAGAAATATTTTAACCATGTTTTTATCACGTGACTGGATAAAATAAAAGAATGCCGGAAGTTCAAGTAAAAAAATTATCATCGCAAAATAAATCTACAGAAATGCAACTTTTAAGCACGTGACTGGATAAAATAATATAAATATAAAATGTGATATTTTCTTTGAAAAATAAATGCAAAGCAAAGGTTTCTACAATCGTTTGCAATATCTATATCATTAACTCAATAAATCTTCTTTATTTACGGTAAACCTGATTGAATTTAGACAGGATATGCATTGAAGTCCCGACTCAATGGCATATTTATGTAATCGTTTGCAATATCTGTATCATTAATTTAATACTTTTTTTCCCTTTCTCGCTTTCTTTAAAAAAACATATTTAATATTTTGGCAACATCACCGATTTTTTTTTAATATTTTGGAAGCATAATCGATGGTTAAAACTAACTGATTTATAAAATTAAAGAATATTATTAAGAAAAGGTGTACTTTTAGAACTTTCCGTCCATCATCTTAAAGAAAATATTAATTTCAGGTCAATCAATGCCTGGAATTACTTTAAGGCTAATGAATATGTGATTTAATTGAAAATTTTAGAACGCTTTACTCATGGCGAACCAGCTGGTCGCCAAAGGCGGTTAGTATATAATAATCTTACAAGGAAGCAATAAAGACCCAGGATAGGAACTAAAGAATTATGTACTGAATTCTTCGAGAGTAATAATAATTAGGAAGAATTATAAATAATATAAAATATAGACATTAAAGAATACCTATGATATTATTTCGTGATAATATCTGTTAAGTAACTATTCAACAAATAAGTATGAGTGGTCTCCAAGAAACTTTCTCATATACTCTTTAATACAGATGCTTGTATATTATTAATCGTATATCATTGGCAAATTAGGGTTAAGAAAAATATCATGCAAATTTTTGGTGACAAATAGGTGGGAGGCTTTTAATATACAAGTACCAGAAAACAAAACATGTATTTCAGACACCTGTTTTTGCAATACGCTTTTTAACACCCTCAAGGGAGGCACCTTGTAATTAGGTGTGAGACGCTTCCGGCATGGTGGCTGGATCTCTCCAGCCCTGTGGGTACAATAAAGGTGGGGCATCTGACTCCCATCGATGACAGGACGTATTCCCTATGGCGAGGGTTGTACCTTGGCCGGTGGTGGCCCTTAAGACTCAACCACATTTCCAGCCAGTGTTGCTGTACTTTCGGTCTGGCCATTTAGTGTCTTTGGATTAGACGGAGAGTCATTAATATGGCTTAGACAATTTTATCAACTGAAACTAAAATCACATACAAAATTTCATCAATTTATCTCTGTACGTTTTTTTAGCTATCGTGTTTACATAGTTGTGATGGTACAGACTGACAAATGATTAACTTTTCGACAGATATGGTTCAAAATTTGAAAAAGTTCTACACTTTAGATGTTAGAACTGTGAACAAAATTTCATTTACTTAAGTAGTTATATCTTTGAATTAACGCTTGAAAAAATACAAACAAGCAGGTGATTCTTGATGAACTTCGTAACAAATTTGCTTCAAAAATACATTTTAGATACTAAATCTGTTTACTAGGTTACTATTCATTTATATAGTTCCTTTTGATTTATTGCTATGGTACAAGCCAAACAGATTTCCTCAACAAGGAGTTTGAGCAAAATTTGATTATAAATTTGATGTAAAAGTCACATATCAAATTTTTCTCATCTAGTTTTAAGTCATTTTTAGTTATCATGTTCACAGACAAACATAAGCCACAAAATGTATTTTCCATAACAAGAAAATCTGAAGCTTGCAGTTTCTTCAAAATTTCAAATTCGAATTTTTTGACGTTTGATTCTTTGTCTTTGTATATTTCGTTTGCTAGAAAGAACAATAATACTGAGCCAATACGTAACAGAGAAATTTCGAAGAATGAAAATCGTGCTTTGAATTTTAGTTCCATAGATTAAGCTTTTTATATAAATTCGGAACATGATTTTCCTGTTGTATTCAATTGTTATTTAAATTACATGTGTTTTTTTTTTGCTATTTCCTGAACAACTGCTGAATCATGAGTTTTCCCATTTAATGTGAAGAAAGGCATAATTAATGCTGAAACATGAAGCTGGAACCCACTTCCTTATAAAATGAAATTTCAACTGATCTCTTGAATTACCGCTGTTTAGATATTGTTAGTTTATCAAAAGGTGGTTCTTTTACATTTTTATAGCTTGCACAAATATATCATTTATGTTTATGTAATAAGATTTATACGCCTTTTGATGACAAGGTCAATATGCAAAATATCCATTGTAATAAATAGTAGATAGATGGGTCGTTTCTTAAATGTTGGTAGAAAGACTTCCCATTGGAAATATATGCATACCCTGTATGTTTCGATCTATAAATGGACTACTGAAAAAATTAGCTAGAATAAACTTTTACACAAATGACTGCCCTATAAAGCATACATAGTGAAGAATGTTTGACATACTAATATTTTAAATTCAAATAAAACACCAGCGTAAATATTCTTGTATACAATCCTATAACAGCATTTGCGCATCATTAATCATATACATTTGTGAACTATAATTACGAAGAACTAATTAGTGTGCGATCTTTGATGGGTTTTTTAAATGATAAATTACTGGAAAGAGGGTAAAACACGAGCAATAGAATACGAATTTATATCTTGGATACCTTTTTCCCGACCGATAAAAATTTGAATGCAGAATTACAATTGTAATCACAAAATTCATATACCTAATTTCATATGCATTCTTAGACAATCTATTTGTGACTTACTGTGTTTAAGTACTTGTGAAAGAGCAGACGATCAACTCCTTGTCAAGTTTGGTTCAAATTTTGATATTAATTTGCACTAGTATACCTAAATTGCATCATTCAGCTCTTTTCGTTTTGTAGTAATCATCTTTGCTTACATTAAAAGAAGATGATAGATAGACATCCTTTGATTGAATTGCGTTCAAAATTTGATAGAAATATATCTATTTTTTGAATATATCAAATTTACTTCATCTATTACAAACCACTTTTAAGTAATAATATTCACAAATAGATTGAAAGGTAGATATAATTCCAAAATTGTATTTTGGAGAAAAATCTGAAACTTGAACATTCGTCAAAATCTCGAATCAAATTTTTTGATGATTAGAATATTATTTCTTGTCATACACTTTGAAAAGTAATAATGCTAGATCCACTCCAATGAACTTGTAAAAGGCGAAAGATTAGCACGATTTTGAAGAGAAGCCAGAGCATCTACTCCAATGAACTATATTCCTTAACTACTGCTCATGTCATGCAAGACATTCATGCCCTTGCCCAATGTCCATTATGTTTTTGGTCGTCAAGGGGGGATAACACATTTATTAGAGAGCATAACGAAAGCTTTGGCGAAATCATCCTAGATGATTTCAGTGATGCATTCATCGATTAAAACAGAATAAAATAAAATTTCTTTTTACTGCCTTCATAGTACTTTTAAAAGTTCAATCATGGTTAAAGCTAAAAATTACTTATAACTTTAGAAATCGGCTATTGTGCAATCTATGTGTGTAGAATATCAAATGCAGTCAGTTACAAATCTTAAGAATAGATCAGGTATACTGAACCATTAAACGGTTCAAGTTTTATTCTCGAAACTTAAAAGTAATAGGCGCAGATGTTGATTAAAGATGCATTCAGAAGTAATGAGTATTCATATGAAATTTTAAAAAATCAAATATATTCCGCGATTATGATTAATAAATTCTGTCAAAAAAATTTCGCTGTAAAAAAGAATATTGTAACCGTAACTGTTCCTCTGCCCTCTATTGGCCGTTACCATGAACAATCAGTTCATGCCTTGGAAGCGAACGTAAAGCATGATGTAATCCCCGAGTATTATTTTTATGCATATATGTTAAATGTTATTGTCCTAAATAACATTTTGAGTTAGACAGAGTTAGACTTTTGGCGCCCAACGTGGGGCTGCCAAATTATTGTGACCGAAAGGGCGCCAAAAGTCTAACTCTGTCAGGATAGACTATTAAAATCAATAAATCATGCCAATTTAGTTAAAGATACATTTAATGACATTAAAGGACGTGATTTACAAGGGGACAAAACTATTTAGGACAATAACATTTAACATATAGGCATAAAAATAATAATCGGGGATTACATCATGCTTTACGTTCACTTCCAAGGCATGAACTGATTGTTCATGGTAACGGCCGATAGAGGGCCGAGGAACAGTTACGGTTACAATATATAAAAAAATTTGTATCTGAGATTTCTTTGGAAAATAGAGAGAGATGTGGCAAAAATGATTGTTGATAATTGTTGATGGTTGATGATTGTTGAAATGATCTAAAGGTCTTAAGTTTTCACATAAAAAAAATTGGTAAAATTTTACCAGTGGTAGAATTCGAAGATTACTTTTTTTTTGGGGGGGGGGGAGGCTTTAAATATTTTGAATTGTTTTGTTTACCACTGATCTTAAATGCATAATTGTAAAGTTTGCCGTTTTCATATCCACTAACTTCTGTTCTTCTGAGCTCTAAATATGAATACTGGTACATAAATTATACAAAAATAGCACATTCAAAATAAGGTCAAAATTAGGAAACGTCCATTTGTCCAAAACTGGATAAGTGGACATATCCAAGAAGTGTAGATTTGTCCTACATAACATTTTGAAAAACGTTGAGCATGTCATCACAGGAAACAGAACTAATGGCATTGTCGTTTCAATTTTTTTTCTCTCTCTAGTAATTATCTAGGCGACGCTCGGTTCGTTGTTTTAACAGTTCATAACCCTCTTGATTTATTATCCATCCAGGCACAATAATACCCGGAAGCAACCAGAAGGTCATCGCCAAAGTCTCAATTAGACAACAACGTGAGAAAATCTCTGGGACTGGATGGAAAAGTCATTAACGATTCTCTTGATGCTGGAGGTCCGCATAATGTCTTTTGTTTTACACGAGGAATTGGCAATGACTAGAGATAGAAATACTCATGATTAATTATTTCGGATTTTGTAAGCTGGAATCATACGAGAAATGTGCTCTCTGTTAGTGCAAGCTTTGCCAAAGTAACGGTCTGTAAAAAAAATAATAATAATAACCAGCTGGAATATCTCCCCAACACTTTTTCGTATACTATCTAATATACTTGTCATCTCAGAAAACTCCTTACATGGAATTGGCATAAAAGAGTTTTAAAATATTAAATTTTGGCGTGAATTTAACATTTTTATTGAATCTATCATGTCATAATTGGAGAATTATTTTGGAGATTAATTCCTGGGATGCGCAAGTAGAATACAAAAGCCGAACTTATGTTTTAGGCATGTTTTTCTTAAATGAATGAAAGAAAAATTTGCCATAAAAATATATTTGTAGTAAAAAAATTTCCTACAAAATTTGTGATAATTAAATCAGTGCGAGTCTCAAACTACTGTGTTTACATGTTTCTGATAGTGAAACCGATAGACAATCAACTCATAATTGGTTTGATCTCCAATTATGACAGGTATTTAGACTATAGATGTTAAATCTGTGCACCAAATATTATCTATCCGACTCTCTTTGCTTTGTAATTAAGGCATTACAGGCTGACAGACTTCCTCAAAACAGAGTTTACTTAAAATTTCATAGAAATCTCCAAATTTTCTATAATGACACCATTCCAAATTTCAATGGCCTAACCCAAAGAATGTTCAGGGTATCTTTGTCATAGACACAGACGAACATTTTCCAAGAGTCTGTTTTTCAAACAATTTTTCTTTACTGTATTTTCTCTATATTACGTAATCGAGAAAGTAAAAACTAAAAACAGTATACTACATAAAAAAGCAATAATAGAAAAATAACTTTCTCTTAAATATTTAGCATGCTTTCTCTGCTTTCAACTTTTCTTTTTCAGAAGAAATCTTATTCCATTTTGGTTCATATCCCCTCCCCTCCCGCTTCCTGACTCAATCTGGATAGAAGAGCTGGGATACTGATTTATATATCAGCTCTAAGATCTGGATGGGTACATAATGAATTTTCTTTCTGCATATTGTTCAACGGAAAAGATATTATTTTTGAGGTACCCACCTCCGTTGACGAATAATATGCCAATTCTCAAAATTAGTTCTCAATATTCTAACCAAATGTTCATATTTTAATTACAAATGCATCCATTGTTTTCATTCTTTCTACATCTCTTTAAAAGCCATTATTCTTAAATTTTCTATTCCCAATCCTTTTACTTTAAAATGACTGGGGTTTTTTTAATTTTAGGTCTGATTTTTAAAAATTGTTATGAAGTTTGGTTCATAATGCCACCAATAAAAATTAAATTTCTTATCCGGATGGAAACAATAAAAACCCAAATCATCATGATGCAACCACTATCTTTAACTGTATAAAGTAAATTTTTTGGATCCAAAGTGGTATTGGACTGTCTCTATGTGGGGCGATTTCCGACTCTACCAAGAATGTTGAATTCCCTTTCATCACCAAATATAACTTTCTTCCAAAAGCTATTTATCTCCAATTGAGTTTTCACAAAAGCCAAATGATTTTCCTGATTTTAAATATTGATGAACGATTTCAGTTTACCACCTCGAATTTTAAATCCAGCTTGTCTAATTACATCTTGTATAGTTTCAGCACTCACACTGGGGCCGCGGTGGTCTGGTGGTAAGGTCTCGGCTTCGGAACCGGAGAGTTTCAAGCTCGAGACTCGATTCCACCGAAGGACCGTCGTGTGAGGGAGTCTCTTGCACGTTAAATCTGTCAGGCTAAACGTCCTCCCGCTGGTGTGACGTGGTGTGGAGAGGGGGGCGCCATTTCAGATGTCGTCCTCGTCATCTGACCGTAGTTCAAAATGACAAGGTCCGTCCCAAAATAGCCATCGTGTTACTTTAAAATGGGACGTTAATATAATTAAACGAAACAAAATCAGCACTCACACTTCTACTAATGATTTGAAAAGTTTCACAGTACTTATTCTAAGATTAACAATATCTTTCAAAATTCAACTTTTTGCGACATCGTTTAGAATATCTGTCCCTTGTCTTCCATTCTTATTTTCAGCCGAACTATCATTTTAAAATGTTCCAATGATTTTCTGAAGATACGTTGAATTCTACCAATAATTGTAGCTATTTCACTGTAAGATGTTCCTTTTTCTAATAATCTTAAAATGAATTTCCTTACATTAATGTTAGTTTATCTCTGAGCAACAATTTTTACTTTCTCGTATTCTCTGTATAAAGTATATTAATCATCGTCGAATTGTAACCAAAATCCATTCAGAGAAAGTCTGTCTGACCGGCTGTTCAAATAAAAGTTGGCATGATAGCTACAAAGTGATTAGAATTAGATAAATAAAATTTAGTTTATATATTTAACATTTATAGAGTAGAGCCTATTAACTTTTGTGGCAAATCAAATTATGGGTTGATCATCTGTCGGTATATATTTTCTGAAGCATGTTAACGGGATAATTCAAAAATGCAATGATTTAGTAATGAAATATAGTATATAATTTTGTGACTATATGTTTAACTCTGTGTAAAATTTTTGTTTCAATATGTAATCGCATGCCATGAAGTAATCGCCAAAAAAAGTCGTCAGGGATCACACTACAGATTCAGTAAAAACGCTAAATTCCCATCTAAAAGTATTTCATAATTATTGTGCCCCAAAGCAATGCAAGGCTACCCCAAGGATAACATCTTTATTAGAAAGTATGTGAGAACGTTTTGAGGAAACCGCTGCCTTTACTTTATTTAAAAATTTGACTATAAACTCATCTAACAAACTTCATTGCACAAAAATGAAAAGGTTTAAGATGAGATTATCAAAATTAAAATAACAGTCATGTCTAGCAAATATTTAAGAATAGTTAAACTTATTTTTATAAACCTATTCTCAACGTTTATACCATAAAATTTGTCTATTAAAATCCTAATAAGTTACATAATTTGTAATGAATTATTTTTATGGTTATAATAGCTGTTACCCGCGAATGAAGTCGCGGGGAAATTTTGATGTGTATGTATAAGACGGTTTCATCAGTTCCGTTATTCCAATGCCGTTCATGGCGTTTCAGCTGTTCTATATCTAATCTGTCGCTCTGCTTCCTTAATTCTGCTTGAGAATTTGACTCTCTACTTCTAGTTACTCTCATAGCCCGAGTTTGATTACACATTTTCGAAAGATTAGATTTACGCTTTCCGAGCGTTTCGAGAAACTATCAAATAATTACAAATTAAAAGATTAAAACTACCCTAAAAACAATGCATTTAAAACTATAAGCATATACGAAAAATGTATAACACGAAAATATAACTTAACCAATTTTAAAGTACACAACTAACCTAAAAACAATTTATTTACAGTGTGCACCTGAAATAAAACAAAACAGCAAATAAAGTCCGAGTTTATTTAAAATCAAGTCAAATCCCGTTTGTTTATTGATCGAGAATGAGATAGCTACAACAGTATTATACACATAATTTTTAAACATTTAATTTAAATGAAAACACAGTTGTCAACAATCACGAGTGAACTTTCAACACCAGATGGCATAACGCAAATGTCTGACTTTCCTGTGCCAGATAGGGTAACAAAATGCAGATTGGAATTTTTTTATTTCCTTTAATCTGTTTTCTTTTAATTTAAAAGTACTTCAGAATGAATTCGAAAGATCGATTCATTAGCACAATTTGATTTTAAATACATCAAACGCTAATAAAGTAAACAGAATCGTTTGAAATAATCGGTCGAAATCTTACTAAGCCTAACTTCATTACTGTTGGGGAAAAATACTGGAGCCTTACTCGTCTTTGGGGGTATTTGGCCTCAGCTTTTTGGCGCGAAAGTTAGTTTTTAATTAATAAAAAATTAGCCACTCAATTAACCGGAATAAATAGTAGCCTATATTCTATTCAAGACTATAATCTACTTATGTGCTAAATTTCCTCCAATTCCGTTCAGCCGTTGTAGCGTGATTGAGTAGCAAACATCCATCCTTCCATCTATCCATCCAAACTTTCCCAATTATAATATTAGTATAGATACAAAACAAAATTTCCATAATTCAATGCATTTGTGTAAAGGTTTTGTAATATTTTTTGGATATCCTTCACGATAAAAGGAGTTAATTTGCCCAAAACACGCAACGTAATCCTAATTATTTAATCCTCTGTCGATGATCTGGACTCTGAACGTCAGCGCTATAGAACGCCATTAGAACATAACTCTGCCTCATTCCATCATTTTTAATAAAAGTATCATAAATGATCGAAAAAAAATAATACCATACCTCAAACAGCATCTGTATTTACTAAATTATTGATAATAACGAAAGCGAAAAAATTATATTATACTCCTGGGGCCTATACCCTCTCTAGGCTATCCGTGTATTCCATCTCTCTTCTATAATAAAATATTCACCATGATAAATAATGTCATTTGCATTAAAAGGTTGGAAATTACCACGAATATGGTTTCCTCCAAACCAGGATTTATTAATAGCACGGCTGAAATTTTAGCCATTAAATGGTTCTGCAGTTCTCAGAATTAAGCATCACATACGGTTATATTTTTTTAAAGTAATAGCTTTCAAATAAATAGTATAACAACATCCAAATTTACCCAGAATAATTCAGATTATCTAGGACATCATGGGATTCTTCCTGTATTTACTACCCTCACCATTTCATCCATATGTAACCAGAATGATCTAGATTATATAGGACTGCATGGGATTCTCACTATATTTACCATTCTCACTATTTCCTTCAAATTTAACCAGAATAATCCAGATTATCAAGAAAAGCACGAGATTCTCACTATTTCATCCAAATTTAACCAGAATGATCCAAATTATCTAGGACAACATGGGATTCTCACTGTATTTACCATTCTCACTTTTTCATCCAAATTTTAACAAGAATGATCCAGATTATCTAGGACAACATGGGATTCTCACTATATTTACCATTCTCACTATATTTACCATTCTCACTATTTCATCCAAATTTAACCAGAATAATCCAGATTATCTAGAACAGCATGGGATTGTCACTATTTCCTCCAAATTTAATCAGAATAATCCAGATTATAAAGAAAAGCATGAGATTCTCACTCTTTCATCCAAATTTAACCAGAAGAATCCGAATTATCTATGACAGAGAAGGCGAACAAGTGGCAAGCGTGTCAGTGATGGCACGCGACAGGATATTTTGGACACGTCACCGATCAAAACGGTTTGTCTTTTAATTCAAAATAACAAAGTTCATTATGAAGTATTATGAACAAACGCAAATGAACTGATGGGGTGCACGGGACTCATATTCTTTATAAAACGGAAATAAACAATGGACGTCTATGGTTAAATATTTTAGCAAATACTGTCATATGAGGCTCGGCAAGTTACACGACTTCAAATATCATTGATCGGCATAGTTAGCCTTTTCGAGAGGGAGAGTTTTTGATGCAAGCCTAGTTAGCATGTGCGTCCTCACTAACTGAGGATTTTGATAATAATTAATAATAAGATAATTCAGCGAATCAAAAATACTCCTCTATCTAGAAACACTATAAAAGAACGAATCTTAAAACAGGCTGGAAATGCAATAGATGACATTGACTCCGCTTCTTTTATATGGCTATGTATTTACGAAGGTCCGAAATTAAATCCGAACGTTTAGCTATTTTTGCATTTTTACGATATTTTGAAGGAAACGTCATTAAGGAAAATTTAATTCCAATAACATCATTGCTAACAATTACAAAGGGCATAGATATTTGTAAAGCTTTTAAAACTTCGCCTGTTGAGAAAGAAATTGATTTGAAAAAAAAATTGTTTCATTAACAAATGCTGGTGGTCAAATATGGTGAGCAAAATAATCAAAAAACGGCTTCATTAGTTTATTTCAAACAGACATAAGACATTCAGTTATGAAATTCCACTTCATTATTCACCAACAAGCCTTGTGTGCTAAGAGTGGTTTTAAACCTTTTGATAATGTAATGGCAGTAATCAAAAAAATATTTAACCTTATATCATCGCAGGCTTTAAATAAGCGAAAGTTTGATGTTTTGTAGAATGAAGCCAACTCTGTATAATGGTTTAATTATATATAATAATGCTTACTGGTTGAGGCGTGGGAATGTATTCAAAGATTTGTTGACTTCTTGGAAGAAATCAAAATATTTCTGCAAAACGAGGCGGAAATTGAATAAAACCTACAGTTATGTGACTTTCAAAATTGAGGTATTTTACAAACATGTGCCAGCATTTCAATGAATTGAACGTAAAGATTCAATGCACAAATAAAAAAATTGTCGTCAAGATGAATCGCATTCGTACTTCTGTAGCTTAATTGCGTGTTTTAAAAAAACATTACAATTACATTATATTATTACAAGATGCTACAAACTTGAAAACAAATATAAAAAAACTCTTCCCAAAATTAAAAAGAATATCAATATTATATATCAGATTTAGGTGTATATTTAAAAATCAGACAAAGAAAATTTATTGAAGAATTTATTTCCGTAATTAATTCTTTAATCAAGGAATTTTCAGCAAAATTTTCTCAGTTCAAAGAATTATTGGAAGTTTATTATGCACCCCGATGTGACTATATTTGATAAACCAAATTTTTCCCAATTTAATTGGTTGGAAATTGAAGAATTTGAAATGCAGCTGACTGATTTCCAGTCTAGTTCAGAATGGATTCAAAAATTTATTGAAACAAGGAAAAAGCTGGAATTAATTGAAACAGAAAGACTAACAAGTAATATAAGTAAAAATGCTGGTAACGAAATTTTGGAAACATGGAATTCGATTCCAGATACATTTAACTGTTTGGAGAAGCTGGCTCATGCAACTCAAACCCTATTTTCATCTACCTATGTCTGTGAGTCATAGTCATTAATTTTAGAGATAAATAACATTTAAGACTCTCTTAGAAACCGTTTGGCTAATGATTCTAATTCAGAACACATTCTGGCGAAAGAAAACCTCACAATCTTAATATAAGTTATTTGTCATCTAATCTGCAAAAATAGAAGTCATACAAATGTTACTTTAATTTGAATTACATGTACAACTAAACCCTTAATACTATATAATGCAAAATTTATATTTCTTAATAAATAAAGAATTTTGAATTTTTTGTATTTAGTTTTATTATCTTCCCAATAGTCACGTCAAAATTATGTGGCGGCACGTGTATATCTTATGAAACATTGCTTTAGAAAAAATGGTTTGATGATCAATAAAGATTCGCC
>JAPMOQ010019397.1:0-11749 GCA_026543055.1 Argiope trifasciata
TATATATTTACAGAAGTTGTTATAATCTAGGTTAAATATGTGCTATTTACACCTGTTGAAGGTTTATCTTGAAAAACAGTTCTCCATTGATTCGGTGAAAAAACCACAGGATGCTACCAGGGTGTTAGCCAGAACCGCTAACCAGGGTGGAGTGTCAAAATCCGCAGTCCGCAATCCAAAGGTCTATCTTTTCCTTCAATATAAGTTGAATTAACGAGGCGCCTAGCCCCGGCAGGGGCTTATTCTTCAAAGCAAGCCCACTCTTTATCTCGGTACAAACTCCACCTTCTCAATTGCTATTCGCCACCGTCAGCTTTCCATCGGCCAATCGCCAGACAGAATTTCATTTGTGGGGCCAGTCTTTCGTGGCGTTTGACTGTCCATCAATGACTAGTCCTAGCAAATTACCGCTCTCGAACACGCGTCAAAAGATATTCCTTCACAAAGAGATCACTTGACATTCAGATGTTGCATACTCCTTTAATTTGAAGTTGAAACAGGTTTCTTCCCCACAATGAATTCCACGTATGTCTAATGATCAGATGCGAACCAGTCGGCGATAAGAAGATCCCCTATCTCAAAATCTGACGGATTTTAACAATGGAGGGCGTTAAAACATAGTGGAGAGCTGTCTGGTAAGGCCGTTTATCGTGAACGGGACTGAGGAACGTTACAATATGGAATTGGGCTAACAATTGAGCATTTAAAATGTAGATTCTTATCGAATTTTAACTCCAAGAAGTTAAACATCTGCTTATTTGTATCTCCTCATACTTATAAATAAGCAAATTTAAAAACATAAAAACTTGGATATATGAAATTCGATTTTCAATTTCAGCATCAGGAACGTAGATTCCTATCCATTTTTGAGCTGTATCTATAAGAGGATTTACTGCGTGTACTTTCACAAGCATTTAAAATATGATAATTCAACAATGCAATGATGAAATTTAGTATGAGATGAGATTTAATTGTGAATCAGATTTTATACCAAAATTCTATTCTATATTACATTTTGGTTCCAATCTGTGAGGGAACGAATTCCCAGAATGCATATTCGGTGTTTAGGTACTTGCGCTTTTATGAGATATCAGCGATTAATTACAAAAATAATTGCCAAAATCACTTGCTAATCTGCCATTTCTTAACTATTATTTGTCTTCGGTACGCCATTAATAACTCACAGATGTATTTATTAGACTGTATACAAGAAATTTTCGAGGGAAGATGAGTTTCGTTTATATTTTGTTTAAGTTTTAAAACACCTACCATTAAGATCAAGAGAAAATTTATGTTTCTTCACAGATTCAGAACAGCTATAGTTTAATAATAGCAACCTTATATATGGTCTCCAAACACTTTGTTATCTCCTTGTCACTTCTCTAGCAGAGGCTCTTTCATTACTTCACATGCTGTCACATCAGTCTGAGAAACGCATAAAGAAGCAGCAGTCAAGAAAAAAATTTACCAACATAAACCAGAAACACGTGTTCAGCTTTACTTCTTCCTTGGAAATACTGTGATTGCAAACAGTCCCATAAGTAACTAAGACAGATACGAGACCAAAGTTTTTTACTTTGTCTTATACAAAGTATACAAATAGAAAGTTGCAACAGTCAGAATGTTTTATCTCGAGATACAGACGATTTTCCCTATTTTAGGTCACACCGAGTTCCGAAAAATATATTTTTGGAATCACGTCTTTTTGCATGTAAACACGGTAATTCAGATATGTTTTGAGCTGGACAGATGGAATTTAATGTGTGACATTTATATTAAATTAGCTGAACCAGCGAACGTCGTACCACCCTACAATGAACAGTTTGGTTACACCATATGTAACTTAAGAACGGCTGTCTCGATTTTAATCGTATTTGTATTTTTGGATTCGTCTCTGTTCTGAATAGCAGAATAATTAAAAAATCTTAAAGTTCATGGGAAAAAACCCAGCTATCTAGTCAAAAATGATAAAAAACGGTACAGTTATTCTTCAGTTATAATTGGTATGTCTAACACGATTTAAGACTGACTTTACTCTCTCTCTCTCTATTATATATATATATATATATATATATATATATAATTAGTGGCCAATACTATCCCATATTCCCATATTTAGTTTCATTTTGTTCTAATAGAGGGCACCATGGATTCCATTAAATACCTCTGATCCAAAAGTTTGACGAGTGACATCAAGTTTGAGTAAAAGCGAACTGTGAACATTCGCTCGGTAGACAGAGAGAGGAAGGGTCATTCGATTCGATAGTATGAATCATTAATACGCAACAGTTTCATAGTTTAGCCATGAAACACTTGATTAGACTTCATCCTTGGTGGCATCTAAAGGTGATACTTTTTTCTCTATTGTAAATAGCCTGTACTGTCCTAATTCTTAATGTCTTTTCTATATTCTTTGCTGTAAATAATATTAACTTTCTTATACAAAAGCTTCTATTCTTCAATCAGTCACCCTAGACACTGATTTTTAATGAGGTTGAAAGGACATTTTGTCCCATCCATTCCCACACACACACACATTCAGGGTTATTAAGTTAGTGCCAAAAGTTTAAAAAAAGGAATTTAAAAAAAAATTTGAAATCATGTAAATATTTATCATCGATGACATTTGTGATGTCAGAATTCAGATTATTTTTATATTAATTCAATTTCTAGTTGAAATTGCAAAAAAGTACCGAAGTGTACATTTCCAAAGTATATATACATTCGCAAACATACACACACACGCACGCACGCACTCACACACACTTCTTTATCATTAGTATTCTTAATTTTTTAGAATTCAAACATCTTTTAAGGTAATATTATACCGCAAGTGCCAAACTTTTACGATATTATTCTTGCTTAATATTTAACACATATTCAAAGAATCTTTTTTCTTAGTGACTTTACTAAAACCTTTTTGATAAATATCTTCCATGAATTCATTTTATTACAGGAAAATGTAGTTTTAATCGTGGCAAGGCCATAAGAATGTATATCTCATAACAAAAACAATGGAAAACATTGCCGTGGAATATACATTAATACATAGTAGAAAAAGTTATTAAAATTTGAGAAAAAGTGGAAGGGAAATAAATTGTGTATCGGAGAAATTTTTTTAATTTAATTTTTAGCAATGTAAAAACTGTTCTCATCAAAAAATGGCCGGCTCCTGGTATAGGGGTAGGGCGTCTTCCCCGTGATCTGGGCTTCCCGGGTTCAAGTCCCGGTTTGGGCATGGTTGTTTTGTGTTCTTCTGTGAGATGTATGAATGCCCCCACCCCCTGTAAAAAGGGGTTGTTGAAGCGAATGTGTGTATCATCTTTATATGAGCTAGAAGTCTGACTTCTACCCTCAGGGGTCTTTCCCTCAGCAGCTACTGCCCCCCTTTCCGTGGAAACACGGACACGACATCATCATCAATAAATGAGATACATAAATGCTTATTTTTATCGGATGCTATCTTTCAAAACTTCTTCGAAATGAAAGCAATCCTTAGGACTAAAATACACACTGTTTGGGGGGAGGAAATGTCTTCTTATGATATGTGTGCACTCTCTCATTTAACTAGCACGCTTCCAGGTGATAGACACACTTATCTTTCCATCTATCTATAAATATCCAGTTTGCAAACGGAATGTCTCAAATTAACGGGCGAAAGTTTGAAAAGTGACAGCGGCCAGTGATTTCTCGAGTGGAACGGGTACAGGGAAATCGCATTTCACAGATCAGGAGACATCGATTGATTTCGCACGGGCGGAAAATTGCTTCGATTAGCTGGACTGGGTCAGTGACAGCTGAATTTTTAGCATTATTGGAAAGGAACTGGATTTAGGGAAAGAGGTAAAAATTACTTGCATGTTAAGAGACAAAAATAAACGGAATAATTATATTTGGAGATGTTTAATAACTCAGTTATTAAACATCCACTTTTAGCAGATGTTTACTATCTTGTATACGGAATTTCTTTAAAGTATGCGCAGAGAAATTGAAGCACTGCTAAAAGTGGACAATATTCTGTATGAAAAATTACAAAAAGAACTCTGTATCTGTAGCTTTTTGTTCCGGATAATGGACTATTCTTTAATTTATGTATTTATATTTATTTTTTTATTTAGTTTCTTTATTTCTTTATTTCATTACTTCATTATTTCATTTTTTTTGTCTGTCCCTCTATGGTTTTATTTTTTTCTCTCTATGCTTTTATTTTATTTCAATGTTTTTTTGGCTCTATCTTTAGCTACTTTTGTATCTAGAACACATGCATGGGAAAGTTATATTTGAATAGCGAGTCTTTTGATAGCTATTTAAATTCTATTTTTTAAATTTGTAATTGTAAGCTTTTCACCGGTGTAACGCCACTTTGGGCACACACCTAATCGTCATCAGAATACAAGTATTGCAATCATTAAAAAAAATCGACCTTTACAATCTTTGACGATTTTGCTCGTTTCATACCTCCCTGAATTCGTTTTTAGTTTTAGTTTAGTTTAGTTATACTAATGTCCCGTTTTTAAAGCAAAATTAAGGCTATTGTGGGACTGAGCTAGTAATTTTGAACCATGCTAGATGACGAGGATGACACCTGAACTGGCATCCCCTCTCCAAACTTACACACCACATCAGGGGAGGATGTTTGGTTCAAAGAATTTGACGTGCACCAGACTGATTCTTCCATAGAACCGGAGCTCCCACTTGAAACCCTCCGCTTTCGAAGTCGGGAACCTACCACTAGGTCACTGCAGCCGAGAGCATGATTAAAATTTGTAGATTTCATCATAATTTTCATGTGTCAAGTTTTGAACAAAGTCCATCACAGGGAAATCAATTTTTCTGGGTTTTTTTCTATAAGTGAGCTTGGTAAATCTAAAATGCAAAGTACTGGATAGATAAAATTTGGTAGGTAGATTTAGTATCTAAAATGTAGACTCTTATCAAATTTTGAATCGAATTAAGTGTACTTTCTGTCTGTCCTACACTTTTGAATGCATACAAATGCAATTACATATAAAGGCATTACTTGAATAGATGAAATTCATCATGTTACTTTGTAATTAAAAATGTTGTTCTGTATCAAAGTATGATTTCATTCCATCAGCAAAAAGGTGTTTAAATATTACCCTCATGATAGATTCTGAAAAAATATTGAATTTTAGGCAAAGATCTCTATTTTATAATTACCATTCGCCATTGCCATGAAAGGCTATTTTTGGCCTTCACTAAAGTCCATAATTTTATACATTTAGGGGAAAGGGAGGAAAAGACTTTAGTTAGAGAAAATGTGAGAAAGTTTCGGGAAGACAACTCCTATTGGTTAAAAGTATTTTTGACATCTGGTTTATCTCTGAGGAGTGTTGGGATTTTCAAATGGCTCGTAGTTGGAAAATAAATTCAATAAAAATCATTATATGTATGTTAAGAACTTCTTTGCTAGTGTTACTAGCGTTACTTCTTTGCTAGTGTTTCCATAGATTTCGCTTTCTCCAAAAGTTGTTGTTGTTTTTACTTATGGCACTTTGCAAACCCGTTAACAGAAAGCTACCAGCGATTAAGCCGAAATGAGCGTCTCTTGTTTTTACAGTAGCGCCAACTAGGCCCAAGAGTACGACTTGACTATTTCATGCTTTATATATTCGTTTGCACAACTCCTTTTTACAGGGGGGCACATTCATACAGATAGAACACAGAACAACAGCCATGCCCAAACCAGGACTCGAATCTGGAACAGTTAGATAACGGGGAAGACGAGCTGTCCCTAAATCAAATTATAAAGTCATTTTGATTTAATGATTAAATTTAATTATTATTGATGAATAGATGATTTAATAACTAGTTTCTGTTGAACAATAACTTCTTTCTATGAGTAAAAGTACTATTTTTAAGCCAATTGTCATCATCTGCAACAACGTCATTATCAATCACAATCGATTTGAGGTTGACGTTCGGCTAAAATATCAAAGAATTTCCGTCTTAAAGCAATCATAAGATTATGCAAGGACTGAAAACTAAAAAAAACTGCCAGGACGAAAGCAATTCTTTTCGAAAACGTAACAATAAGAAGCAACCTGAATCTTTCGCCAAATGCTTTGAAAGATTTTATTACTGTCCGTTTCTTATACAACAGTATTTTTTCTTAGACGTTTCTACAAATTTGATCTTATTCGCTATATTAAAAACAGCATGCTTTAAGTTTATAAATATGAAATTCTGCTGGCGATTTTTCACTAATTTCATAATATGGCAGAATTTTAGAATTTTGAAAAAATTAATCAGCCCGAAATGAAAACGCACTGTTATTTAGGTTTTCAAAACTTACCTTTCAGTCAATAAATGTAGGTAGTTAAATTTCGATTCCATGCATTTGGAAGGGGATTGAATAAATGATAATAGAATTCGAAAACATTTTAATGATGAATCATAAAGACTAAAAATTAGAAGATAATTAAAATGAGAAAATTATAATTTTTAGAATATCAACAAAAACCTATTCTTTAAGCATTTTTTTCTTTCAGTATAGTTTTTTTCTATTATTCTTTAAGGATATTTCTATTACAATTTTAGATTTTGCGTTTTTTAAATATTCTTTCTTACCCTTGAATTCATTCGGTAACTGTTTTTATGCCTTTATTTATTATCTAAAGCTAATTTGCAGAAATTATTGTTTCTAAAAGAGAAGTTTTACAAATTTGGACAATTTTGGAAACATTTGGAGAATTTTCCAAATGTTTCTTCAAAATCGCATTGATTTTTTTTTTATTTCTGTATATGCGCATCCAATTGGCGAACGCTTCGTAATGATGTCAAACCCGAAATCCGCACTCTTGAAGCCAGTTAATATGCAATAAAATTTTCTTAAAATTCTTACACTGAAAGAAATTATTAATAATTACCTGATTACAATATGCAACGCCACATTACAACTATGACAGCTAACAAAATTTAAATGAAATATCGGAATCTTTCTTCAAGATTCATGGACACTTTGAGATAAGAAAATATTCTCAGTTTTAAAATGAAGGAAAAAAGATACCAATGTTGTTCAGAAAATTCCTTCGAAGAAATAATCTTTCACCCAGAGATATCTTAAAATATTCTTAACATTTGCTTTGAAGATTGTTTGAACAATTACTTAAAATAATTTGAATAAATAAAACCGATTTTTGACAGACAGGTACTTATTTATTTTAAAACCGGATGTGCATTTAAAAAAGATTACAACAGCAGATTTCATCAATGAATTTAAATACAGTCAAATGAGCATATATAAAGAATAGTTATGAAAAGGAGGAGATCTTATTTTTCAGAGCAGAAATTTTTTATGCTTTTAATACAAGATGGTGAATTTTATTTTTTGAGTCGGTCTGTTTAAAGGAAAAGTCGTATCATTTTAAATTGTGTATTTACACAGTTAATAAAAAGTTTGATGGCATCTTAACTGTCGCTACTTTCCGTATTTCTAAAAAGCGCCGAAGGAAAATTTACACGATTATGGTTGTACAATTCAGTTTGTTGTAATTTTTATAATTAAAAAAATTATTTTGTTTATTTTATTCGCTAATTAACATTCAGCAACAGAGCAAAAAAGCTCGAGTCTTATTTCATATATTAAAAATCCCTGAAATATTCTACAAACTTTACCTTCAATTATTTTGATATCAATACAGAATTAACCATTCGTAACTTTTAATGTAAATCAGTATCTTTTTAAATAAGAAATAATAATTATAGAACATTATTTTATACAAATTCGAAGTATTTAATTCCTTTAATTTTTATTTAGCATTTTAGAAGAAGATACTGATACTGATACTGATTTAGTTGATACTGAATGATACTGAATGTTTTTACTGATACTGAAGTTAAGAAACCTATCTTATAATTTTAAACTGAACCATTTTCAGCCATTAAAAACAAATTATCATTTTAGAGATATGGAGTTTAACATTGAAATCTTTGCTATGTGCCGAGCAAACAATGGACAAACTGCAATTCTTTCCAAATAGTTTCTTGTTTACAATAAAGAAGCTTGGTAAACAATAGTTATAAAGTTATTAGTTTTTTCAATCCGAAGTATAAAAATATTTAATCATCACCATAGAAAACTAGAGAAAATGATTTTCTATGGTGATGGTGATTAATTTCAGTAAAATTAAAAGTGAGGAAATTTTCAGTCAATTTAGTTTTCTTACCTTTCTGTTAATTTTGTGGGGCCGCGGTGGCCTGGTGGTAAGATCTCGGCTTTGGAATCGAAGGCTTTTAGGTTCGAGACTCGATTCCACCGAAGAACCGTCGTGTGAGGGGATCTCTTGAATGTTAAATCTGTCAGGCCAAACGTCCTCCCGCTGGTTTGGCGTGGTGTGGAGAGGGGGTTGCCGGTTCAGGTGTCGTTCTCGTCATCTGACCATGGTTCAAAATTACGAGGTACGTCCCAAAATAGCCCTCGTGTTGCTTTAAACGGGACGTTAATATAACTAAACTAAACATCTGTTAATTTTGTGCATTTTTTATATCCAAATAAAAGTGTATATTTTTAAAATCCTTTTATTAATAATTTTTTATATTCAAAACTACGATAAAGTCAAATTATAAACACTACTGATACTTTTAGTTCAGCCAAAACTTCTTAAAAATCATTTTATCATGTGAGAATAGGGTGTTATTTTGGTTTCAGCTTTTTGAAGCATCAAAATGCATGGGTATAAAATTGGTGATTTATCATTTTTGAGGTATCAATTTTTAGCTTTTAGGGTTATTAGAAAATGATGAAAACGACAACTAAAAATAAGTTACAACTTGGCGCGAATGATTGCAGAGTAACTGATTCTCCTGTCTGTTAAATAGAAAACAGGATCATAAGAAACTACCCCTAAGAGAAGCACAGGGATGAAAATGGGAATGAACGCGAAACAAAGAGAGAGGCATTTAAAAATATATAAGTTTTTTTTAATATTCACTTTTTCCAGCAGGCAAAAAAACCCGGCAAGCCAAAAAAGTAGGTACCCGATAGATTTTAAAATGAAGAGGAAAAACATTGTTTCCCTAAATATCGATGTGTGCGTAATCTGATAGTAACGTGATTGTTTAAAATTAGTAAAAATTTTACAAAAAGTTTTAGCCTTGAGAAAAAAATATTAGAACTCGTTTGATTTTGATAATGGAAAACTCATAGGTTTACTAGCGACCATAATAATTGTGAAATATGAGCTTATTCTTGCATACAGCCGACCACCCCGCCACCACTGAAGTAGCAGTATCGACAGGATTGCGAAATATGAGCTATGTGTGAAAATGATGTTTTTCTGCTGGACTGATACTTAAAAATAATAATGTTCTCATATGATAATAGGAAATTCTCATATGATAAAACACAATTTCTATTCATATTTTTAATTTTCATTTTAGCTTTAAAGAATGTCTTTCTGTGAGTTTTTATTAAAGTTTTGCTTATAACTCCTACTTATTATTATGATTATTATTATTTGTCATTTCCTGACTGTTTTGTCTGGAACAAACAGTGACGTAGTAAAAGCTGTGATTTCGTCAATGGATTGCTGGAATTCCTATGATTTTGTAACCGACAAAATGGGAGTTATTTTTGCACACAATAGTATTCAAATATTGACTTTATTTATCATTGCTTATGTACTTAAAACCACGCCTTGAAAAAATAATTGATATGGAATACTGGTAAATATGACTGTAATGTATGTCCCCGATTATTGTAAATATAAATGCTTAGTTTACCAACACATTCATTAGCTTGAAAATGCCTTTCTTTCAGAAAATATTTATAAAAAATTCTTTTTTCTAATGTTAATTATAAATTATGCAGATTGTAGAACTTTTTATTAATAATAAATAAACTAATATCCGATATTTAATATGCTACCAACAAAACAATTAATAAATCGATGTCGTGATCAAAATGCAGAACGTTAAATACTAATGGAAACATGTTTATAACAATAAATATAATTAATCATAAGAACACGATTATGAAAATAAATTTGATATATGATAAGAATATGATTATGAGAATAAATATGATAAAGCAATAATTTTTTCTTAGAAAATATATTCAATAAGAAAATTTTACTGTTTAAAGTTAATCATTTAAAGAATAATAACTGGTAATAAAATTCTTAAATTAATTTGAATCGGTAAATGTAAAGTAACGCGAACCAATTGTGATTTGGAAAACGCTACACATTTTGTGCTTGCTACTTAAAATGGCAAAACGGTTTATTTGCTGATTAAAATGCTTCTATATTTTCTCTGATAAAATAGTTCAAATTCTTACTTAAAATATTAATATTTATATATAGATTTTTTTTATTAAATCTTAAAAACAACGCATCAGAATTCTAATTCTTAGCATTCTTGAACTAAGCCTAATCTGAAGTATAACGGCGCTTTTCAAATTTATGATATATTTAAATAATTTGATAGATTATAATTTATTTAGACTGCAGTTATAACTATATACATCAAAACGGTAGAAAAACATTTTTGCACAAAAAAAAAAAAAATCAAAAAGGACAGCTTAATGTTTTCTTTTTTAATTTTCACAATCTCAAGTTTCATATCAGACGATTTTTAAATAGAAACTTGAACTTTTTAGAGTTTTACAATAGTTATTTTAAATTGTATTTTAAAGCTGAATAATACACAAAAGATGAACAACAAAACGGTATTTTTAAATTTAAAAAGTTTTCAAAATGTAAGCAAAATAACTGTATCAAAGGCAGACCGATGTGTGATTTATCCACAGTGCAGCATTTTCTTACATGTTAAGATGTCATGATCAGTTATATTTGTCATATAACTGTGATATTATATGAAATCATTCCACAAATACGAATAAAATATATTATAGACTCACGCGTGAGATATTCTGAAATTTTGATTAGAATTTTAGTCAGACATCATGATTAAAATTTTAGTCGTAAAATATTACAAATTTAATAAAAATCGTACAAAAGGATTAATTAAAAATATCTTTTATTTTTCATTCCTTTGTGTTTTAAATTCAATTCATAACTAAATTTCGAATATTTTCATTGGAATAAAAATGCTCATGAGCAAAGAGCATATTTTTTCAATATGAAATTTGTCAGGAGTTTTAGAGTTTACTTGAAAACATTTGCGAAGTGAAAAATAGAACTGAAATAAAATTAAACATTTTTTTGTAAATAATACTAATACGAATTAATTCATTTTTATTTATACTACTTTGGGAATCATGACATTTTAATATAATGCAAGCATAAATTTTGTTTCTTTTACTAAAATAAAAATATTTTTTGAGAAATTGAAAGGAGATTCGAAACTCTTATCCGAAGCATTGTGTCATGAAATTGTTTTAAGATTAAATTGTTTCATTTTATTTTATGTTTTAAATTTTATGTTAATTATATGGCAGGGATAATGGATATGCATAATGTTGTTTTAAAATCTAATTTAAATTCTAGTAAATTTCCTAATTTTTATCTTCTTTATAAAACATTCTCTTATTTCCTGATACAATTACACTTTTTTATTTAATTAATTTATCAAGCACTTTTGAGGACTGCTAATTTCAGCGAGTTCTCAAGTTCTGAGCGAAGGGATAAAAATCCCTAATGATTAACCACGTTCTTTAAACGATGTCTAAAATTCCCTTGCCTAATTCTACACATATCAAAGAAATCTCAATCAAAATCTCATTGTAAGATCCCTAAGGGAAAAAATCTCTGTGTCTTCTGCTTTT
>JAPMOQ010019400.1:0-10615 GCA_026543055.1 Argiope trifasciata
GAGAGAGAAAGCATTTAAAATTTTTTGAAGCAAATGACGATTTAGAAGACAGAGAAGAATGCATTTTTTGACGTCGTTTTATTCTCTCTCCCGGAAACAAGCATGATTACATACAAGCGGTGCTGAAAAGGAAAGTCTGCCATAGGGCGAGACAAGAGCAGAAGTGGCAAAAGGCAGAAACTAATTTTCCACCGTCTTATATACCATGCTCTGAAAGGGAAAATATTGTTTACAATGCTAATATACTATTAAGATTCGGTGAAGGATTTCAAACATGTCAATCACAGGTAAGGAAAATAACGTAGGAAATAAGGGAATAATTTAGAATGAGTTTGATATGGTCTAAATTAAAATAAAATTTAAAAAATTAAAAAAGATTTAAATTAGATGTTGAAATATTATTACACCCCCCATTTTGTGTGTGTGTGTTTAAATGTTTCTAGGTTATAAAATTTTTAATAGATAATTGGTATGTAGATATTCCCAAAATGGGATTTTAGAGCTTGTTTGGTCGCATGATTTGATTTTAACAATAAATAATTATTTAAGTAAAAATATTTATAGATTATTTTAATTTATAAAAAATAGCAATAACTAAATATCACATTTCTTTGGAAAATTTTTGAAAAAATTGGAAAACTCAGATTAGTACTTAATGAAAATAAAAGAGCCGAAAAAGGGAAATCAAATTTTCCAAGCTCAATTTCAAAGCAGCATTGATGAGAGTTTGCTCATTAGCTGAATGTAAGAAAAGTTGAATGCTATATCTATTCAAAAATCTATAAGTGAAATTTCAATAGCCGAAATTTCAATTTTTTTTAAATATTAATTTTTACTTGTTTTTTTTATATTTTTTGCATGAAATTCAGACTTAATTTCCATGAAAAGCATGATTCATTCATTTCGTTTCAATCTTTCACAACTTAGAATCTATTAAATATATAATTTTAGAAACTAAAGAGTTTAGAAACACTTTCAAGATTTCTGTTATCAAATATATCAATAAAATGCAACATAATTTGATAATATATTTCAATTGGTAACATATTCTCCCATGTTGAAAGCATTCTTAAAGAATACTTAACATTATATAAAAGAAACCGATGATTTTTTTCATATATATGAAATAAACTAATTTATTTATATTACCTAGATGCTGATAGTCTAAAAAACAAAATGAAGCAAATCTTTTGTAAAATGCCAAGGAGTTGTAAAAAAAAGTCATGGTTGACAAAGAGATTGATTAATATGATGCGGAGTAGATTAGAGAGTAATTTCTAGCTGAACATGCACATAATGAACTTCACAATTAAAATTACTCACAATTATTAAAATAATAAAAATTACTGTTTCTTAAGCAAAGAGAGGTATAAAATATGGAAAATATCATCATATTTAAGAAATTATTAAATTCAAAATTACCGTTCCGAAAAAAATATTTTGATGCTTATAGAAAAAGTCTAACATTAAATTTAAAACATATATTGCCATCATGATCATGAGTATCTTAATGTAATAATAAATAAAATCATTATTTTAATATATTTGGTTCTGTTTAGGAATATATATAAAATAATAAAATATCGATATATATTATTGTCATGGTGACCATCTAAAGAAACTTAATAGAACAAATTAAAATTAATTGAATTATATAATCTTTATTTTAAAAAATGTAATGGTTAGATTTAAAACAACAAAAAAAATTGAGAAGCAATGCCATGATCACGTTCATCTAATGAATATAGTGATACAACATTTTAGCACTAGTAAATTTTTTTGCTGTGATATATATGTTTTACTGCAAGATGAGATAAGTAAAGAAAGTAAAATATGTCACCTCGTTGGTGGTCATCTAAATAATAATTAAGATTCAAATTATCATTATTCGGAAAGAAGTTTTTGTGTATTTTTTCTAGATAAATAGAAACATTAAAATATATTACCATCATTATTGCTTAAAGATCGCTTATGGAGATCTAAAAAGTAAAATATAATGAAATTGTTAATCAAAAGAGAATTTTTTATACTTATAAATAGATTTAATCTTCATTTAAACAGCAACAAAAAATAACTCTGAAATGTCTATTAATATTTTTTGTTTTCCACATATTTTTCTATTCAAATATGAAAATAAAGCTCCATTAAAAAAAATAAGCATAGATTTACATATACACTCCAATACTTTTAAAGAATAATATTTATATTTGTATATATATATGTGTGTATGCTTACAAATAATTTTTATTATTTTTCTATCTCTCTTAATCCTAATATTTTTCTCAATTATGTTTAGTGTTTCTTTTATTTATTTTGAAAATTCGTCAACAATTCACTGTTTACAATATCCAGTTTCCTTTTTGAAGTAGACTGTTTCATTGAAAATAGAGCAAATGTTATGTTTTCATACATTATATCTTTTTCCCTGCATTTATATAGTTTTTATTACATTTATAACTCGATGCAATAAACAAATAAGTAGAAATACTGATTATGGTATGAATGTACGATACGATGTCCTATGTCTGCTGTTGCAAACTATGTTGATTAAATAAAATCAATTTTGATGATGCATTGCATTCGTTAAAATTATTAACTTTATTTATCAATATTCATGCTAAGATATATTTTTATACAAAATAAAACAACATGCAAATATATTACCTATGTGGTGTTCATCTAAAAAAATAAAATTATTCCAATTATCAGCAAAACCGTTCCAACAAGTATTATAAAAATAATCTTTGATGACAGTTATTTAAACAAGAACTTTATTTGAAATTATTATTTGAAAAAAAATATTTTGATTTTTACAAAAGATAATCAAAATAATCTTTAATGCAAAAAATACTCTTAACGTTTGCGATCATGTGCATACTGAAATTTAAAATTGCACTTTTTGTACTAAGAGAAAAAGTGAATTAATAATATATAGAATTAAATTACTTTCATGATTTATGCTTGTTTCTATATTTGCATATATATATTTTTATTTGCAATTCCATTAGATGCACATCAGTCCTTTTTTGTGTAATATAGATGACATTTTTCCTTGTGTATTCAACTGTTAAGTAGGAAGAATGAATATGGATATGATAGTATGTTACGATGTCCAATTTCTTCTGTTGCAAACTAAATTGTTTAAATATAAGCGAATTTCGATGATGCACTGCTTTCATATGTAATCAATACTCTTCGAAAATATTAAATTTATTGATGTTTCATATAGAATTTTTTATACAATATAAATAATATGCAAATATATTACCATCATGGTGATGATCTAAGCAATAAAAAGAAGCCAATTATCAGAAAATTATTATGACTAATGAAAATTATTACAAAGATATACAAACAATAAGAATGATTAAAATTATGTAATATAAATTATAAAAACTCTAGGGATCTAAAAAGGCATAATGATTCGAATTATACAAAGTATTCCCCTAAATTATTACTGTAATTAAAATTAATAATGAGCAAATATTAAAAGCAGCAAAAATGTAAAAGATATGACTGTGATGACATTAATTTAAACAATCATTTTATTTGAAATTATGCTTCCACACGAACATTTTTATTGGTAGAAAAAATATTCAAAACTTCAATGTAAAAAATATTATTACGATTTTTGTCATGTATGTATAAAAAATGTTTTTGTTATGATTGGATATCTATGAATAATTCATATTATGAATTGCATTGTCTTCATACTAATTATATAAAGAAAAATAGCGGAGCCATTTATTAGCAATATAATTACCCTCATTTTTGTAACAAAACTTCTTAAATATACAAAGTAAGAAACATTACCATGATTATAATCATTTAAGCAAGTATAATAATATATTTTTATCAAAATTACAAATGTTACCATTATATAATGAATAATTTATTTCCAAACAAAAAAAATTTAAAAAATTTAAAAAGTATTTATCTGAGAGCAGATATAAATTAGATATTTATCCAACTTTTTACTGTGGAAGACTCTTTTAATGTGCTTAGAAAAATTTAATTTAATGATGAAAAACAAATAAAGTTTATTTTCATGGTATTTAATTTTTATTTCATTTGAATGCAGAATTGATCGAAAGAATGAATCACTTATGGGGGAATATACTTTATTGATGGTATAAAAATTGTTTTACCTTCATGATGTTCATCTAAACAAAATGGAGAAAAGAAGTTATTAGCAATAAAAATTCAAATTATGATCAAAATCTTTTTTATGGTAAGCTTAAATTAATTCTAAATCAATAAAAGCAAAAATCATTAACGAAATTTTGGTCATTTAAACAAATGTGAGGACTTAAATTTTTATGATTCAATATATAATTTCATATTTTTCAAAGCAACCAAATGCAATCAATTTTAAAGACACAGATTTGTAGTTTTCTTAAGTAATTCATGTAGAGATTATTTTCTCCCATTGATCTCTCAATCGAAGAAATATTATGCTTTGGGAAATAAATAGTAAAATCTTTTCATTAATAATTCCTTTCCATGATTTAAAGAATTTTGCTCTTTATATATTTCTCCACAATAAGGAAAAAGATTAAAGCGCGATTGAATCTTTTTGGAATGTCTAACATATCTCTGTCTTTATACAATTAAAATCATAAAAATTCCAAAATTCATAGAAAAAAAACTCAGTGCATAGAAATTTCGAATTACTGAAATATATATTGCAAAATTTTCATCAATTTCTCATTCAAAATTTAATTTCCATAAGCAAAATTTTAGAGTTTAATAAAACATAAAATAACTTCAGAAAATGTAAAATTTTGGGATATTGCTAATTTGTACATATCGAATTTTTATATTTGTGCATGAAATAATTTGTTTTCATTCATTATTCCACCCATTTTTATTAATATAAATTCCTCTTACACATTTGAATATTTCCATTTTAATGTCATACTTAACTAGATAATGTAAAGTTGATTTGAATTTAAAGTAAAAATCTGTCTCCAATTAAGATATGTACTCATAGAATAGATGACAAAAATATTCAACACAATTAATTGTGTTTGTTTCTATGTATTCAAAAATCTCCAAATATTACATTTAAAGTAAAATTTGGTAAAACAATTTTTTGTTAATTTATAACAATTCAAATTAAATAAATTCATGGTCTCTTTTTAACAACAAACATATTTAATGCCAAAAAGTTTATTCGATACTTAATAATTTTATTCAAACATCTTTTATAATTAGACAAAAATTGTTCTGTACGAAAAATTGAAGTAATAAATAAATAACTTCAAAATGTTAAACGCTAAAGATACAGAAATAGTACTATGTATCTAAAATATTGGATTCAAAATTCCAAAATGCAATATAATCCTATTTCAATAGTAACTCAATGTTTCAAGAATATCAGCTATTATATATGAGTATCAGTTAAGTAAATATACAGTTACTGGGAATATTATCCCTGTCAATCTTGCCTCTTTTTGATTTATAAAATTAAAACAGAATAAATGATAATTCGAAAAAATATTTTTTAAATAAAACTAGAAAATAAAAAAGTAACACTTCATAAAAATTATATAGATTAAGAAATAAGAAGGTATTATAAAACATCGAATGAGAAATGTGTGATTATAAGATGTAAAAAAGACTATTGGATTTCTAGATACACATTCAAAGATTTATTTATAACACAGAGTTCAATATTCTAAATTTTAAGATTTAAAAAATATTTTCTTTTACTTTGAATGCTTTATTTCTTTTAATTGCATCTTTCTATTCAGCAAACGTGATATTCTATTTGATTTCCTATTTTTGAACTCAAAAATCTTTGAAATAGATGTCCTTTCAGAAAATGATTCGTATAGAGAAAATTTTTGTTAAGAAATATTTAATGAAATAAAAACGAATTTTGATTTATTGTATGCATGTAAATTTCATTTACATATAGAAACATTATTCTAAAATTTTATATATTACTGATATTAGCAATGCAAATTTTTCACACAAGAAGAAAAAAATTGAAAATATAGTACCGTGATCGTGATCTTCTAAACAAAAATAATGTAGAAAATTATTAGTTAAAAGAGTGGATTTATCATCATAAAGTTATAAAATGTAGAATGGTTATAAAGTTGTAAAACATATTATAGAGATAGTACATAATGTCAGAATACCTTAAGCACAATGTTAGAATATGAATGACAATTTATAATAAATTATATAAAACATTCTATTGAGTTCATTTTGATAAGTATTGTATGTGATATTATATTGATTATCAAGTTTTTAGTTAATCTTAAAGCGGGTGCGGCCGTCATACCAACACGAAAGGTCGCGCGTATCTCCCACATACGCTGTAGTAAATTATTAATTTTCAATAGCATAACTGTTAAAATTATATTGTAAATAGCTTAGGATTAATAACTACAATCACTTTAAACACTTTTTACTTAAAAAGAAGCAGAAACAATATAAACATATATTGGAATAACAATATAAAATGACCACAGGTTAACTGAATTGATTAAAAAATAATATAAATGAAATTGTCGATATTTTGACAGAACAATTTGCTTATAAAATATAGAAGTGAAAAAATACAGAATTTATGTACAAAAAAGAAAAAGTAATTGAATATATGAAAAGGAAGAAAATGGTTTCATTGTTATTTCATTGCAGCGTAGCAATTTGAGCAACTGTGTTTTTTGTGCTCCAAACATAAAAATTTCTGTGAAATCTCACAACTAAACGAAAAACTGACGTGAATGGTCTAGCGTATCTCTAAAATACAAATATCTGATCGGCAGAGACCTATTAACGCTACAGTCTTACGATGACAACTGAAAATAGGTCACAGGGAGGGGGACAAATAGTCAAGAGCAGGCGTTCCCAGTGTCACCAGATCTAAAGTTATAAAACGAAATTCATCTCTAGTGTATCTCTCACATACGCGCACCCGCTGGAAGGTTAATAAAATTTATCCAGAAACAAAGTAAAGTAAGGAAATTATCTACGGAAATTTGTTAAATGTTTAGAAAATATTTAGAAAAATATGTACATTGTATTTAGTGAGCGCTAATGCTGCTACTACTAAAACACAAATGAACTGAATACCTTTAGAATAAATGTTGGAACGATTAAAACAATTATTGCCTAGGAATCAAAATTAAACAATTAAAAAAGGAATCTGGTCTAAGGACTTTCTCAAAGGTCACCCTCGGACATGGATTCAAACCAGGGATTTTTTCTGTAAAGGGTCTGACTTTCGTCAAGCAATTGACCCTTCGTGACCCGAAAATCCCAGAATATTGAGGTTTTGGAGATAAATTAGTATCACAAAAGAAAAGACATCAAATTTTGAACAATGGTAAGTCAAAAACACAGCAAATCAGAAAAAACATGAAATCAATAAATCATATTCGTCAATAAAATTGAAATTTCACATAACATATATTGCAAAATAGACTTAGTAAAATAAGTCAAACTAAAATCGAATAAAAATCACCGTAAACTGAAAAACACAAGAATATAAAATCAAATTCAGAAAAATGAAAAGGTAGAAACAAAACACTCACCAAACCGAAAAAGCACCTTCATATAGCAGTTGAGAAGGAAAGCGAACGTATGAAGCATTGAAATCCCATATCTGTAATTGTATATTCTAATACTAGAATATTTTACCCACGTTAAAAGTTAAAAACGCCTATCTTGTTCGGTCATATATAACGTCATCAAAAGAACTTTAGGAGCGCCATCTTTTGAGTAAAACTAGTTATTTAATTAGAAATTATATAGATGTTTTCTAATTAATGATTTGATATTGCAAAAGTTTTTTGGAAATTCATTATTATTTAAGTTTTTTTGTAGATTATTAGTTGCTGTAATGTAAGAATTCTTATTGTTACAAATTTTTTTAATTCTGTTAAATTGTGAAAAGATTACGTTTTTGAAAATTTTAGAGTTTAAATTTGAATGGTAATTACTAAGTTTTATTATTTTAAAATTAAAATCATCCCTTTTATCGTAAATGCCTATTAAAGTTTTTTCATTAGATACTTCTATATTTAAATCTAGATAGTTAGCTTTATTTTGATCTTCATTTGTTTTAGTTAAAACTAAGTCTTTTGGGTAACAATTAATTACTACATTAGAATTATCTACGTTTATTAGAAGCAAATCATCTACCGGGTGGCCAGAAATAAAACACCCCTACTCTGACCTCCCTGGATATCGAACTACTCAGTGTAAAGGCTTGAAAATTTGTGGACATACTATTCAAAAAATGGGGAAACGGATTTCACGAAAAAAAAATTTAGTTCCAGAAATCACCGATAGGTGGCGCTGTACCACTGGACGTATGCTGAAAAGACACAAAAACACGTTTTAAACACATTTTATTTGAAAGTACCAAGCATACATGAAACAAGGACGTTATCGATGCAGGGAATGCTGCTCAATATGGTTCCCTTCCTGAAGATGTAAAATGTGAAGTCTGTGGACAGCTTGTTCAACTGCGGATCGTAACTGGTCATCTGAGATGCTTCTCACATGCAGACTGATACTCTCTTTCAAATCTGCCAAGGTTATCAGACGTTCTCGATAAACAAGGTTTTTTAAGTGTCCCCAAAGCCAAAAATCACACGGATTAAGATCCGGTGAACGAGATGGCCAAGTTGTCGGAAACGCGCGACTGATTATTCTGTCAGTGGTGAAATGTTGGCGAAGAAACTGTTGCACAGGGAGTCCAATGTGTGGAGGTGCTCCATCTTGCATAAAAGTAATGGTGTCAAGGCATTGGCGCTGCTGCAAATGGGGTACAACAAATGTTTCGAGCATCCTTTTGTACCTGTTGGCCGTCACGGTACATGTCTCAAGGCCATTGGAAGTAACCTCTTCGAAAAAGAACGGTCCAAGGATGAATGTGGCTGTGAATCCACACCAGACTGTAACTTTCGGTGAGTGGAGTGGAATCTCTTGGAAGGTACGGGGGTTTGTCGTGTCCCATATGCGACAGTTATGGGTGTTCACTGTTCCACTGAGGTGGAAATGGGCCTCATCGCTCCACAGAATCTGCCACGGCCACGATGCATCCACTTCAACTCTAGCAAGAAATGTCAATGCAAAGGTCAGTCGCATCTCCCTGTCTGTGGCCAGCAATTGTTGATTAGGGCGGATTTTGTACGGGAAAAAATGCACCATTTTTCTGAGTACGTTCCACACTGTGCTATAGGGAACACCCAAGTGTCGTGACACTGCACGTGCACTACTGCAGCCTAAAACATTATCCATTGACTGTTCAACAATACCGGTGGCAACATCTTCAACGACATCTGAACGAACCGGTTTGCGTCCTCGACCAGGCTGAACTCCAAGATGTCCAGTTTCCTCGAATCGAGCGATCATTCTCCTGAGAGCTTGTGGAAGCAATGGTCCCTTACGCAAATCCTTAAGTCGGCGAAACTCTCGAAGTGCTGCTGGAGCATTTCCTTTATTCTCGTAAAACAACTTCACAAGCAAAGCGCGTTCTGGCAGCGTGACAGCCATCACTAATAAGAATGACATTCCCCACCTTTTAACTTCTTTTATACCCAGAACATGGCTTCTAACCATGCTTTATGCAAATTTTTCTGGTTACAGTATGAAATTGCAGTTACAACGGGAGTTCTAGCTTCTTTACTATTTTTATTTTCCATAAGGGGCAGAAAAATTAAAAAGGAAGCATGGAAGCATTCCATTCCGCATAAACATTTTAATTTTTATTATTATTTGTGTCTTTTGATCATAGTTCCAGTTGTGCAGCGCCACCTATCGGTGATTTCAGGAACTAATTTTTTTTTCGTGAAATCCGTTTCCCCATATTTTGAATAGTATGTGTACAAAATTTTGAGCCTTTACACTGAGTAGTTCGATATCCATGGAGGTCAGAGTAGGGGTGTTTTATTTCTGGCCACCTTGTATATATCTCCAGCCTTTAATTGAGTTGAGTTTAATTAGATTTTTTCATAGTGATGTAAGAAAATGTTAGCTAAAGCACTAGAGAAAGCTGTTCCCATTGGTATTCCCTTTACTTGTTTATAGAACTTAATACCATTAAAAACGTAATTTTCTTTGATGTTAAATTTACATAATTCTAGCCAATTATTTTTTGTGATAATATCTTTATCTAAAAATTCTTCATATATTAAGATGCATACATCCATTAATTTTTTGTGAGGAAGGTTAGTGTATAAATTTTCAAAATCAAAGGTATTAATTTTTTTAATATTGTTATCCTTTAGAAAGTCTAAGATATCTTTGTTACTATTAATTATAAAGTTATCTACATTTTTAATTTTAAGATAATTTTCAAGTATTTAAAAAAAATTTCCCATGTAATAATTATAACTACCTGTGCTACAAGTTACGAATCTAAATTTGATTGGGTTTTTATGAAATTTTACAGTTGGGAATAAATAAGGATAATTTAGGGAGCAAGTTTTAATTTTGGTTTTTTTAGCGAAAGCTAGCATCCTTTTATCTAATTCCTTTTTACTGGTACTAATTAAACTATAAGTCGAATTAGAGTTATATTATTTAATTAATAGTTCTTTATAATAAAATTTGCAGATTCGACAGAAATTATTTGCCGATTTATCTATTA
>JAPMOQ010019403.1:7634-27133 GCA_026543055.1 Argiope trifasciata
CAAAACATAAAGAGCCAGGTATAAATGCAAAACATAAAGAGCCAGGTAAACAAAATTTGGCACATAAGTTTAACACTTAAAATGTAGAATCTTATCAAATTTTGAACCAAAACCGTTATATTATTAACTGTTCATTGATCAATACTTTTGAATCTTGCAAATACAAGAATTCAAAAATAATTCCTATTTAAACAAATTTTACTAAAAAATTAAATGAAGTTTTAGATGTGATCTTATGATTTCAATTGTAGTTATCTGTTAAATTTTGGCTTCAATCGGTGGGCAATAACACTTCTAAAACACGATTTGCACGTACTGATAAAAAGTAGATGTTAATCGCCCGAAAATGTCGCCAAGAGTCACACGATAAGTACAGAAAAAATGCTAAAATAAAGTCGAACATTAAAATTTCATAACTATTGTTCGTCAATGCCATGTAAGAAAACCGTGACTTTACTCAAAATTCATAATTTTATATGGTGAGTGGGAGGTGATACTTTTGTTGTTGTTGATGATGATGTCGTGTCCGTGTTTCTACGAAAAGCGGGTGCAGTAGCTTCTGAGGGTAAAGACCCCTGAGCACCCAAAGGGCAGAAGTCTGACTTCTAGCTCAAATGAAGGTGACACACACGTTCGATTGCACAACCCCTTTTTACAGGGGGGAACATTCATAAATCTCACAGATAGAGCACAGAACAACCATGCCCGAACCTGTACTCGAACCCGGGACACCTAGATCACGGGGAAGATAGGGATACTTTTGTTTTAGAGTATATAAGAAATTTTTGAAGTAACCGATCTTGCTGGGGGTTTTAACAGTCTTTAACTAAAATTAAACTCATAGTCAGTGTGAAAGCTATATTCAAGTTAATTCAACATGTGCTATAGGAAATACCATATTTCAATGCCCAGCGTTTGCTATTTTTTTTTCAACGTTCACTATTCCATTAACTTTATTTGATAAAGCAACTCATGTTTAACTTTTTGCACTTTTTAAAGACTGTAAAGCTTTATCCTTTCGTCTCAATTTTGTAAACATTCTAAAAAATATTTTTACATTTTCCTTTTTTTTATGCCGATGAGCTTTCGCCAGTTGTTCAGCACAGCATAGTCAACAGCATGATTCATGAGCTAGAAAACTCTAGAAATCAATCAATTAAATTAATTATCTTTTTATTACTTTTATTCTTGGATAAACCTTAGATTAAATCTAGGTTTACACTGGGCCAGTTATAATACGGCCAGTAGGAAGCGCATGCGTAGAAAGGTTGAAAAATGCTGCTCGGGTCATAGTAAGTACTTGTCTCGACGGGACAACCATACTCCTCTACATTGTTTATTTTTTGTTTATTTTACTGAACGTACGTTTGTAGAATTTGTTACATTTTTCGATGCGAAAAAATTAATGACTTTTCATAGATTCATTCCGATATTTTTTACTCTTGTATCAATTTTTTTTTCATTTTTTTTTTTTGCCATTTTTTTCAATAGTTTTTAAACTTTAAGTATCTTGAACATTTTATATTTATTTCACCATGTTTTCTTGTATAAATATTTGCCATTTTAACATGATACGCGTTGAAAAAAAAAAGTCAGGGAAGCTAAAATGGCAATTTATAGCGGAGCATAGAATGCCTGAACCTATCTTATGAAATTGTGGCAAACATAAACCAGTTCCTTTCTACGCATGCGCTGCTTACTGACTGTCGTATAACTGCCCTAGAGTAAACCTATCTTAACTGTTCATTAGTATCATGATTAACAGATTAAAAATTTCATTTTATCTGTAATTTAAATAGATCTTTACTAGATAATAATGCCCATGGTAGGTGATAATCTCGGAATACGTCCAATTTTTATTAAATGCAAAACAAATTCATTTGTGAGATTATTTCTTAAATTGATTTGAAATAACCGTTTAATACTATGAGAAATGTAATCACCACAAACATCAATCTAAAATCAAACCTTCTGCTGATTGCTATTGAATGCGTAACTTATGCCACTGATTGATTCTTTGATTTATTCAATAACTTTAAATCATTTTAAAAAGGTCATATCAATCAAACAAGTGATATGTCACATAAAATATTTTACATTAGTCTTGTAATTCACCTTTTTACCGGAACAAATCATGCAATAATCACTAACAACAATTTTATTTATCACCTTTCAAAGCTTTCGTGTATTAACCGTAACGGTAGCAAAAGAAAAAAAAAGCTATATCATTTTGTTTTTCTTCCGCAATAAAAAGTGAATAAAAATGAAAAAAAAAACCCAAAAACATTGTAACAACCAACTATCATTAAAAAAATAACTTGAGATACGGTTGTAAAAAGTTTGATACTCCTACACTATTAGAAACATCAGAAGGTGGGAAAAAAGATATGCTTCATTGATAAATGTTGTTGAGAATCACGACAGAAATTAAAGATCTTCAACTCGGTGTTTCAATGTCGGTGACACACTTGGTTATTATTTCGAACGTAGGCTTGTTCTATTTAAAAGATTGCTTTTCAGGAGAGTTGGTTCCGGTCAAATATAAAACGAGATGGCCCCGTTGTAAAGTCAAGTAAACAGCAGCAGAAGAAAAAATCGTTTTCGAAGAGTTTTTGTTAACCTTTTGTGTGCCATTGAACGCAGTACCATTTGAATTGTTAACCTTTATTTACTTTGGATAAATAATAACACAAAAGTTACTAATTGTTTTTTCCTTTGCTCATGATTCTAAGAAAAAGTAAAGTAATAATTCATCATTTAAATGTCACATTTTGTTGAATTTTAATCTTCCATTAATTTGAAAAAAAAAATGCTATTTAAAATTTTATTTGTCTGCTTCTTAATTCAATAATTCAAAAGCGAAAAAAATGGAATTTAAATACGGTTTTTATATCATGGCCTTAAATCTCTATTAAAAATTAATCGTGAGAAAATATTATGTTCTTTTATGTACATGTGAACATACTAAATCAAATGAATCACACTCTTAAAAATATAAGATTTGTAATATTTTTAAACTTGTAATATATTTTGCATAGTTTAAAGTAATTATTTGAATAAAAGAAATTCCAAATTACAATTTTCAAGACAATCTGAAAATCAGTTTGGAATTAGGAAATTAATCTGTTATGATTTGTATAGAACTAGGGAAAATCATTTCATTATTTTTATGTCTATAACTTTTAACTATAATTCAAATAATTATTTGAAAAATAGAGCCTATTAAAAACATATTTAAATAATTATTTTGCCTTAAGTCGTGTATGTATGAAATCGTATCGGAACCAATCTCAAAATCAATTTTAGACCGATTAACTACCCTCTGAAAAAACTTGTATCAAATAGATATGTAAGCGAGTTAATTGTCGTTCAATTCTTAGCTAAGTTTAAAGGCTCGATTTCATTGGGAAGTTAATTTAAAATTAATTTCAAAATTTATGGATACATCTTTTCTTTTTAATTTCTTCGTATTATATGGTACGACTGACTGATGAATTTGATTAAATCACTCTGCTTCAAGTTACTAAGGAGTAAGGAAAAAAGATGCATACATTTTAAAATGAAAACGGAAGTAAAAATCCGACTTCGGAATTGATATCCAAACAAGCAGTTTTTTTTATCTTAATTTTAGAGCTAGTAAAAGAACGTGACTAAGCATTATAACGGATGATTATTTTGAATTTTATAGTAACATTGATTCAATTGAAACCAAAAACATTTTTTTAATATCTGTATTAGAAATAAAGAAAAGAATTGTATGGAAAATGAAACTATCATTAACACTAGATTGCCTAAGGCAGTCATTTTGACTGCTTTTGAATTTCAGTTAGAAAAACAATTGTGTTTATAATGGCACAGCTTCTTAGAATTTTGTGACTTTTTGTACAACATATAAATGCGTTTATTAATCATTGTAGCTGCCTGCCGCCTTCTTTCATTTCCGGTATATATATGCGTTATACCTGTATTGCCTAAAAGCAGTCATTTTGACTACTTGGAAAATTTTAAATAATCAAATGACTTTTATTATTGAATTGAATAAATTTCTTACATGAAATCGGAGCCAATCTGTTTATATGAAATCAGATCGGCTCCGATTTTGTATAACAGTTTATATATTTTTTTATTACCGTCACTTGTTCGTTACTTGTCATTCGAATCTTTATGCCAGGCCTGCCATCAGAAAATGAGGACCCACAAACATCAAATACAACATATTCCAACAAACGAAAATTTTGCCAAGTACGACTTTGCAACAAAAACAAAACAAATAATATATGTGAAAAATGTCAAAAGTATGTTTGCGTCAAAAGATTTCAACTTACATTTGCTTAAAATGTACAAATAATGAATAAATTATTTTTTGTTCCAAATGAAGTAATTTTTTTTTACTGTTAATACTTACTAATAATTTGCTATATGACTTTAAATAGTATAAGAAATATTAAAAATTAATTTTAAACAAATTTCTTTACACATTAGTTATTCTTTCACTATGCAGTCATTTTGACTGCTTTGGGGTAATATACACTAAGTCTCCGTCTTTCTAGTGTTAAGAAGGTAATTTTAAAATAATGCAAAAACCCTTTTTAGAAATCAGAATGATAAAGATGTTCAATGTCTTCTCACTCAATGTGGAAACGAACGTCTTTACAAAGTAACCCTAACTTTTCACAGGAGAGTATAAGGGAAAAGGAAATAAAAAAATCGAAAGAATGCAAATCCACTTTCCAAATGGATCATTAATTGCTGAGGTCTTCCTCGCAACCCATCGTTACTTTGTTTAAACACTAACCACACATAATTTCTCCCGTGAACTTAAAAACAATATAGGTCTGAGAAAGGCAAAGTTTGGTGGCCAAATTTTTGTTTGCACATTTATTTTGTTTCTGCCCAAGAAAGCGGTAGTAATTATCCAGAGACTTGAGGTATTTCCGTCATCTCGGCCATACGCGACCTCATAGCCATCGCCTCACTAAACCCGCATCATCCTTTTTACACATTTGCAAGCAAGGAATTTAGCAGACTGAAACAAGAGAAATCAGAACACCTCGAGGGACCATCTAGAGCGGAACGGAAAACAATATTCTTCTCATCTTGTGCGTCGACGGAACTAAGAAGCCCAGTCATCAGAATGAGAAACGAACTCATTTGTGTTCGAAAACTCTAAAAGTGAGGTAGTTAGCACGTTCTTTTGTTATCTATTGTTTAAATTCGTATCGGATCAAAGCGGACGACCATCTTTAGAAACCGAAACCATTTGCATTGTTCATCACGACTTTTTTAAGTTATTTTTTTATTAGATGCTACACCCGGCGTTACTCAGAATCCAACTATTTTAAATTAGCCTTCTTTGGGGATTAGGTTGTAAATAATCGTTTTGGAAGTACAATAATCAATTTTGGTTGCTAAGTCGTAGCTGTTAATACACTTAGAGATGATTAATCCAACTTTTAGCATTCAATAAAATTTTATGACTTCTAAAACTTTCTATTTCCTGAATTTTTTTAATTTTGTTTCTACTGATTGTATAGTTTTTGAGAACAGGATGAGTCCATTCTATAGGATTTCTGATAATAATTTTAGAAAAGTACGGAACTAGTGCAACTGAAAAAAAGGTAAATGAAACAATCCGAAACGTTCATATAGTAATTTGTTTGATTTTCCATTCGGTAATAATTATTAAGAGCGATTTCTGTACCACGCACATTACCTTATTATATATATATATATATCTTCTGACGTGATTAATTAGTAATTGAAAATTCGAGCTATCTTTGATACTAATGTATTTTCCTAGACAAATATTGTCTTAAAATCAATTCAAATGATTTGCAGCATTTCTAAGAATTATTGAAACCAGTGATTGGTTGATTGTGAACGATAGGCCAGATGAAACACGACGACCTTGGGCATTTTAATTGGCCCAAGCAATTTTTAAAATAATAGTAAAGAAATTTTCATAATTTTTTAAAATATTTTTTCTTTTTCTTTTTTTCCAAAAAAAAATGTATATTTCTAGTAAAACTTAGATACATATTTTTCATATTCCATTGCCATATTACTATTTAATATTTTTGAAACTATTTTTATTTCCATTCCTTGCTTTATTGTAAACTAGACGCCTTTGGCGACCAGCTGGTTCGCCATGAGTAATGTGTTTTAAAATTTTCAATTAAATCACATATTCATTAGCCTTGAAGTAATTCCGGGCATTAATTGGCCTGAAATTAATATATGATATTAATATCCTTAATACTTTAAGTTGATGGACGGAAAGTTCTAAAAAAACACGTTTTCCTAATAATTTTCTTTTATTTTTATAAATCAGTCAGTTTTAATGATTGATTTAGAAGACTGATTGATGTAGCAACTTTTATTTAAAATATAAATAAAAATATTTTGTAAAATATGGCTCATAGAGCAAAGTATGAAGAAATCTAAAACTCATTATTCATCAATGCATTGTTTGACTCAAGGTACATAAAATGTAACTATTTACTTCGTTTAGATCAAATTAATGGTATTAAACAATATATATGCCTATTAATAATATTTTACAAATTAGCCATTGGACCGGAATTCGGATGCATATCCTGTATAAATAAAGATAATTTATTGAATCAATGTTTGAAATATTGGAAACGATCATAGAAACCTTTGCCTTGCATTTATTTTTTTAGAAAATATCCCTTTTTATATTTATGTTATTTTATCCAGTCACGTGGTAAAAGTTGTATTTCTTTAGATTTGATTTGCAATGATAGTTGTTTTTTTATCTGAACTTCCGTCATTGTTTTCTTTTATTTTATCCGGTCACGTGCTAAAAAAACATAGTTAAAATATTTCTTTAAAAATCCATTAAAAATAGAAGCTTGAGTTATACATTAAAACACTGATACCATTAGAAAGCTAATTTTTTTTATCTTTAAATTGATGTAAAAAATCATGTTTGTGCAGTAATATTTTCGGAAGTTATAGCTGAAAAACGTCGAAATTTCGCTTAAATTTTAATTAATTCAAATTTTAATTAAAAATTCGAAAAAAGGGCCCCGAGGTGCACATTCTCGACCTCCAAGGTATGCATGTACCAAATTTGGTAGCTGTAGGTCCAATGGTCTGGCCTGTAGAGCGCCAACACACACACACACACATTGAGCTTTATTATAAGTATAGATTACATTGCATTGTTTATTTAGGATGATACTAAAAAAATTGCTTATTCCTGATGTAAGCACTTTTCATAGTAATATCCCAATAAATGGAATGTTCAACTAAATGAGAAATCATAGAAAATATTGTAAATTATCAGGATTAATTATCTACTTTATACTAAATTCTATAATTGTTTTACTAAAATACTTAAAAATTAATTCCTGAAATAAACCCATAATGTAAAAAAGTCCATAAATTGAAATGAAGAAATATCCAATATTACTTAAAATCTTGTTTTAAGTTTTTACGCATATTTTATTTTTTTATTCACAGAATTTCAAAAACAAATCCTCTTTCCCAGGAAATATATTTCAAATCTTGGTTCACGAATTAAATTAAACGGAAGAAAAGTAACTATAAATTCATAAAAAAAATAATAATGAATATTTACAAAGTCATAAATACATCCAAACCGCTTGTGGTAACAATATACGAAGTTTTATCTGCAATGCAATTTATCTTTGGTTTCCACTTTCTTTTCTTTTTTTTCAGGTGAATGAAATCGCACTTTTTCAATTTTTCTTTGTGCAATCAAATAGACAGTAGAAAAATTATATATTATTATAGATATTAGAAATAATGAGATACGTTAATTTTAATTCTTAGTCTTTCTTCCAAATTATAGCGACCTTAGAAATTGCTTTCATTAACGTTATACATAAAATCACTAAAAAAATTTTTTTTTATCTGAGTATCGAAAATTTATACAAAACAATAATTATATAAATAATAGTAACTATAGCTAAAAATGTTTCTGATTGAATATAAATAAAATATTTTTAAAAAATGCCACTCTTGTAAAAAAGGAGGGGGGTTTTGTTAATTTTCAGTCACTATTAAATAGAATTATTTAAATGTCATCTGAATATTTTTTAAATTAATTATATAGCAGATACATGAACATTTAAAAATTAATAATAATAATACAAAACTATTTAAATTTTGTCTCTTTTATAATTTTTATGTTAAATAAATTGCGGAATTGCAATATTACTAAAAATCAACCTAACATGCATTAAGTTTCACTGAACCGAATCAGCTTATAAACACAAAACACGATTTGTATGCTAGCGTGTCAAAATATACATAATAAGTTCGAACTTTTGCTATCAGCGATGCACTTTACATTAAAATTTGCCTAAGTAGTTTTCGAGATCAGAATGAAATAGTTTTATGATTTAACACGCAAGTTTGTGTTAATGCAAAGATAGCGTAGCGGACTTGCGACTAGGCAGCTTAGACAACTGCCCAGGGCTGCTAAGCAGATAGAAGCCGTCAGAAAGAGTTAAAAGATTTTTCTTCTCAGTTGCAAAATAAATTAGTTTGCAAAAAATATTTATTATTCCCGCAATGATAAAATATTAGGATGACACCAACTTATCAAATATGATTGGTTAACTTTCTATATATTTTATTAAATTCGCTTAATTTAAAAGATTTTTCATAAAACTAAGTACGCATTTCAAGGATTCTGTGCACAAATAAGAATGATGTTTCCACGTGCAGTCATAATAGATAAATAAGAACAAAAACATATGTTTTTGTGGTTCTAACTGCACTTGCCATGGACAAGCTCGCTGACGAAGTCAGTGATTTTAAACCAAGAATAAGCCTCTTGTTTTCGTATCGCTTTCTAGAGCCAAGGGTACACCTTAGCTACTCACGCATCACATTCACTAGCACAGCCCCTTTTTACAGGGGGAGGGGGCACATTCACACATCTCCCAGTAGAAGAAAAACCATGCCCGAATCGGAACTCAAACCCAGGACTCCAAGATCACGAGGAGGACGCGTTGCCCCTATCCAGGAAGCCGAACGTATCCCGCTACGTATTGGACATACTCGGATTACCCACAAGCACCTACTTTTCGGAGAAAGGGCGCTAATGTGTTCTTCATGCCACACTGAATTGACAGTTAGTCATATTTTGATTGAATGCCCAGTTTTTGACTCCAATCGCCACCACTTTTTTCACTCATCAAGTGTGACTCTCCCAGAATTGCTGGGAAGAATTATCATCCAAACATCTTTAAATTTTTAATTGGTATACACCTTTTACCAAATATTTAACTGAAACAATTTCGTTCTTGTTTTTTTTTAATCTTTGTCTGTTTTAGTTTTTTTTCACATTAAGTTTTACCTGAAAATATAATTTTATACGACGTTTAAAGAATTAACAAAAGTTTTACCTTTTACCATAAGAATGGCCCTTGTGCCAGAAAACCCAAATTAACCAACCTACCCAAGAAGCTGGTACAAATACATATTCGCAGAGTTAGTAAAACAAAAAATATTAATATTAAATAAATCATTAGCATGTAACTACACAGACTACTCTGCCAGTCTAATTAAAGACATTAGAATTAAATTTGATTGTCGAACAGTCAGGCATTGACTGGAACTGAAGTTGGGTCTAAAAGATCAACACCAGCCATGTTACAACACTTCCAGTAGGAAGATCGTCCCATCATCGATTGGAGGTAGCCGATACGTACCATTTCTGTACTTATCAGGTTGGAGAGAACCATCATATTCAAATCTGAGGTCCCCCCCCTCATCAGCCCGGAGGGAGTTTTAACCTGAAAAGAGGTGCTGAAATACATTATATTGACCACGTCATTAAAAGAGAAGACCCTTTATCACAGTAAAGAAATGATTATCCTATCTTTTGTTTCTTTAGCATATAATAGGCTGAAAAGCCTAAATGTTTACACTTAGGCGTGTAAATCTAAGAAGCAATAATTTAAAAGCCGGCGTCCTGGCACAGAGGTAGCGTGTCTTCCCCGTGATCTGGGCGTCCCGGGTTCGAGTCCTGGTTCGGGCATGGTTGTTCTATGTTCTATCTGTGAGATGTATGAATGTGCCCCCCTGTAAAAAGGGGTTGTGCAAGCGAATGTGTGTGTCACCTTCATTTGAGCTAGAAGTAAGACTTCTGCCCTCTAGGTGCTCAGGGGTCTTTACCCTCAGAAGCTACTGCAGTCCCTTTCCGTGGAAACACAGACACGACATTATCAATAATTTAAAAGATAAACATCTTTCTTCTATGTTCTTATATGAATTGATATAGCAAAGTATGTTCGAAATTAAAGCTGTATTCTATGAGGCACACGATTTTAAAGAAAGTTTGAACCAAAGTAACACAAAACATTTTATAGTTTTAAAAAATTGGAAAAGATCTTCATTTAAATTATTAACATAAATATCACTCAAAATGAGGAAGAAAAAAAAAACATTTTCAGCCAATTTTGGTTTTAAGATCGCAGTACTCAGTTCATAAAAACAATACGGTATCATCTTTATGCATTATTTTCTGCTTTTTCATGTCTACCATATTGAATCTGAATTACAAAAAACATATCCGCAACAACTAATGCATTTATAAATTGATAAACTAAACAATGTTAAATTCATTTTATTATGTATTAAATATATTTGAATTGAATTAAAACATCTCTTGGAGATAAAGTCGTTAAAATATATTTATTTCTCTGCCGTAAATCATTTTCATTTTATTAAACAACACATTTTATACTACTACTAGCTGGTACCCGGCGCGTTTCTGCCGCCGAAAAAATAATATTAAGTGCAATCAATTAATAATTTAGCAATGTTTTATCGAAATAGGATAAAGGGTATGACAGAACATAAAATACAAACAAATATCCTTTTTTATGCATTATACACTGAAGTGACAAAAGTCATGGGATAGCAATATGCAAATATACAGACGGCAGTAGTATCGCAGCAAAAAAGTATAAATGCGCAGTTCGTTTTCCAGAGCTTTCATTTGTGTTCAAGTTATTCATGTGAACAGGTTTTTCGTGATTTATAGCTGCACGACGAGAATTAACAGACTTTGAACGTGGAATGTTAGTTGGAGCTAGACGCATGGGTCATTCCATTGCAGATTTCATTAGTGAATTCAACATTCCGAGATCCACAGTATCAAGAGCGTGCCGAGAGTATGAAATTTCAGGCATCACATCCCATCATGGACAGCGCAGTGGGCGACCACCTGCACTTAACGACCGAGACCGCCGACGCCTGTGTAGAATGGTCAATGTTAATAGACACGCAACACTTCGTCAGATAACTGCAGGAATCAATGTGGGACGTACGAGGGACGTGTCCGATAGGACTGTGTGGCGAAATTTGTCTTTCTTGGGCTATGACAGCAGAAGACCGACTCGAGTGCCTTTACTGACTGCATGACATCGCCTGCAGCGATTCTCCTGGGCTCGTGAGCATATCGACTGGTCCCTAGACCAGTGGAAAACCGTGGCGTGGTCAGATGAGTCACGATTTCAGTTGTTACGAGCTGATGGTAGAGTTCGAGTGTGGCGCAGACCCCACGAAGCCATGGACTCAAACTGTCAGCAAGGCACTGTTCAAGCTGGTGGTGGCTGCATAATGGTGTGGGCTGTTTTTACATGGCATGGACTCGGTCCTCTGGTGCAACTGAACCGATCATTGACTGGAAATGGTTATGTTCAGCTGCTTGCAGATCACTTGCAGCCATTCATGGACTTCACGTACCCAGACAACGATGGGATTTTTATGGATGACAATGCGCCATGTCACCGGGCCAGAACTGTTCGCGATTGGTTTGAAGAACATTCCGGACAATTCCAACGCATGATCTGGCCACCTAGATCGCCCGATATGAATCCCATCGAACATTTATGGGACATCATCGAAAAGTCCGTTCGTGCCCAAACTCCTGCACCATCCACACTTTCACAATTATGGACGTCTATACAGACAGCATGACTCAGTATTCCAGCAGAGGACTTCCAACGACTTGTGGACTCCATGACACGTCGAGTTGTTGCACTTCGCAGGGTAAAAGGAGGACAGGCATGATATTAACAGTCATCCCATGACTTTTGTCACTTCAGTGTATTTGTGTATTCTTTTAGAATTTTAAATCTAGTGTTGTTTCAGAATGCTAATCAAAGAAACTATTTAATGTATCTCTTGATTCGTTTAATATTTCGTTCGGAATTCTCAAACTTAATTTTAGAAAATGTGATTAAAATATTTTCTTTCAAAATTCATTAAACATAGAAAATGTATTTACCATAAAATCGTTAATATAGTTGAAAAAATAACTTTTAGAAAATTAAGATAGTACAAAATTATTTGTACTATAATATTTTTTGAAGTTACTTCATTAATAACATTTAATTAAAATTAAAAACTCCCAAGTTTTGTCTCCCCAAAATTTTCTCTGATAAACTGTGATAAAGTTGTTACTTCTGAGAATGACTCGCATGACATTTCTGTTCATGTAGCTATACAATATCAGCCTTTAACTTAGTTATTTGGAGATTATAGCTATTTGGAGATTTATCCTTTGTAAATAGATGCGGTTGCGATCCGAATTTTTATTTTGGATAATTGTACTATGCCTATAACCATCCGTAGATGTCAGCAATAAGTTGACCAAATTTCATAGCAATCGGATGAACAGTTTAGGAAGGCATAAGCAACATACAGACATTCATTCATATTTATTTATATAGATTTTAGTTCAATATAGGCGTATACTTTTATGATAAACCAACTTTTTCATTTTTCTTTTTGCTTATTTCAAAGTCCACCGTCTGAGTAATGAAATCAAAATCATATGTCAAATTGTTCAAGTATGAGAAGGCCAAGTTTCCGAACAATTCCGTCTTTGGAAATAGAGAGTCATGGATTAGATGCCCAATTTCGCAAAAGATCTACCATTTACGTGGCTCTAATTTTTTCGAGTTCAAATTATACTGATGTGGTATAGAAATATGAAAAGGGAGTGTCGACTCAGGTGTCACTTCCATTATTCCACTACAGCTCTTTACAGTCTGCCTCGTTACATTTTACTTTAAAAAACAGAATACAAATATTTAATGAAACATGGTGCATCGTAGCTAAATCCATCGTGTACTGAAAATAACACATAAAGCATATTAGCATCTTCTTTAGACCTGTGAGCAGAGTTTAGCGTATTGGACTCAAATTTTTGGCATATAATAGATAGATCATGTAGCATATTTGATTTGTCCAGAATGCTTCCTTTTCAAGTTAGCATAACCCTATAGATTTAAGGAGCAAGCAGTTATAAAATTAACCCATGAATGGATTTCTTCCAATGTTTGATATAGCTCTAAAATTTAGATGTCAAGAGTTTGTTTAAATTACATTCTTCTAACTAAATGCGTTTTGGACTAATCGTATCCACAAATGTATACACGGACAGAAGATATTTTTTATGGATTATGAGGAAAATTTGACTTATACACACACGAATCTATTCTGTTGTTGAGCCAATATTTTCACAAATAGTCAAATATAATTTTTTAAAAAACCTAAATGTAAAAATGTGACGATTATCATATAGCCGAGTTCAACGTATTTTGATAATTTCGGTACTTTCTGTATTTCGCGTACGAGAAAGTAACGAATAATTTTTCCCATGAGGAATTTTTTAATAATATTTATAATTTATTAATATTTTTTTATTATTTGTCTATACTTGATGAATTTTTTTTTCTCTTTTACTACTAGGATACCAACTTTAATTTAAATTATTCCATTCTAAAAAAAAATTTTTTGGAAATACATTTTTATTATACTACTACGAAAATATTGAAAATAATAACAACGAATGAATTATTTTTCTTTTAATTGATTTCTATTTTTAATCTTTCATTTATAAATGACGTTGCTGCTACAGAAGAAATAATTTGGGAAATATCGTTTGAAATTTAAAATAACTATCTTGTTTAATTAGGAATAATATCGAAAACGAGTACATTGATTGAAGTTGGATGATATTTAAAAAAGAAATTTAATTAATTTTTATTCTAGTCTTTTTTTATTTTATTATTAAAGAGCTTTAGGGTAGACAATTTTTTTCCGTCTTCAGTAGAAACAAATTAAAATCTTGACTGTCCGACTCGTAGTATCCAGCATACAATTGGTTACGTGGAAAAATTGTTGTGTCTCCTTGGCGAGTTAATTTGACAATAATCCTTGGTTAACAGATGCGATAAATAGATCCAAAAATAATTTTTAAATATTACATAATTTTACTATGCCTATAACCGTCCCGTAAAGGCAAGTAATAGGCATTCAAAGTTTCATAGCAATCCGATAAGGGGTAATAGACATACAGACAAACATTCATTTTATTTATATAGATTATAATAAAAATTGTAGATTCCTGAAATCGACGATTTTATGAAATTTACTGTAGGGTGTCACTATTTATTTAAAAAAATCACAAATCGATTAACTGATAAACAAGCTCTGAAAGAGTTGATATATAATTTAATAAAAAACACAAAAATGAACGAAATTTCGAAATTCTAGCACACAAGGAAATAAGTTAAAAGATGATTGCAAAATTCCATTATAACGAACACGAAACAAGTCAAATTTAATAAAATTTGCATGAAAACGTTTTCTGAATAAAATCTGCGTTGATATTCAGATCAAACACAAACAGCATAATTTTTTTTTTGTATTGAATTGTGACAGATGCATAAAAGAAAAAGAAAAAAAAAGCGGATTAAACCGCGAAAAAACCCAAGTTTATATCTAAGAAGAAAAGAAAATAGACTCAATAATTTATTTATGTCATCGGAAAATAGATCTCTTCAAATTCTGAAATATTTTCGGACGTGCTTTACTTGGTTCTGTCACAGTTGGCCGATGAAGCAACACCGCAAACCACGTGCAATACTGACAGTCGGACATCCGTCACGCAGTAATTTGTTTTAGATTAAATTTTTCTCTCTCTTTTTGCTGTCATCGGTTCCGCAAAATTTGCGTATTAGGTCAATAGTAAATTTCGTTTCAACTGGGAAATAAATAACCAAGATGATTGATATTTTCAGGTGGCAAGGTATGTATTTGATTAAATTAACAACGTAAATTTAACAAACGATTACTTAAAGATCAAAGTTTATTTTGTTGTTAACTAAAAGACGCTTTAAAAAATAGCTTTTTATTAATTTTGAAATTCATGTAATGTGCCTTAGTTATGCTTTAGATGAGCTATTTCTATACCAGAAGCTTTTCAAACTTTTTAATTTTTCCCATGAAATATAATACACTTCTGAGTATCCGATTCGCGATTAGTTTTCTTTTAAAGGATGTTAATGAGCAAGTAAACGAGGAAAGCAATGCGTTGCAGAAGCAATCGTCTATTTAAGGATTTTTTTTTTTTTTTTCGAAATTACATTACCAACAACATTCGACATGTTTTTTATCTTAGAGTTATCTTTTCATATTCATGTAATCATTTATCAGTGAAAAATAAAATCAGTTGGAGCCAATTTTCTCTTGAATCAAGCCTGCTATTTACTTTAAAGTTTTGTTGATGTTTCTTGCATTTAAGTTGAACATTACAGAATATAGGTCAAATTATTATTGTCAAAATGTGTACCTTTTATATTCTTTAACATACCCTTTCTCTAATCAATTTTTGAAACGTGCAGTACAGTATATATACATATACAAACTATCAGTACAGAGCCTTCTGTTTTAACGCGATACGTTACCAACAACAGCTTCTATGATTCACCGGGCCGCAGTCTAGTTCACATTCTACGTTGCTTGAGATAAATGGAGGGCTTAGCTCTCAATAAGTGGTAAAATATGTATTAATAAATAAATATACCTTCTGGTATTGGTGAGCAAAGAATAAGTTCATAGAATTCTGGCCTTATCCGGCATACCTTTCCTCCACAATAGGCCGGATACTTGGGAGTGTACTGTACATGCTTTTTATTTCACTCGATTTCTTTCGAATGCATAATGGCGAAATTTTACTAATGTTTTGTTACTCATTTTCTCATGCTCAAGAATTCTACAGTTCTATGCAGCTGCATGATCCTAATAAAAATACAATATTTTGATGTTATCAGAAGTTAATTATCCATTAAACGATTGGCTTTAATCGATAATAATCTAAAAGAGCTTCGATTTAAAAACATCTTCTTAGTCGCTAAATAAGTGTTTTAAAAAAATAATACAAATTTAATTAAAGGATGAATTATTAAAATAATGTTGATTCTTTGCAGGAAATAATTCAATTTTTATGTTTCAAGGCGTTTATTTAGTAATTAGTTTATAAAACTGAATATCTGCGTCCTGGGGAAAATAGCCATTTTCGAAAGAAAAATTCTGCGAGTCATTCGTTGTGGGATAGAAATCAATATTTGGAGAGCATATAACTTTGGGCTATGTAAAATCTTGAGAGAGCCATATATTATTAAGTTCATAAAAATATATTTCATAAATTTAGAGTGATTCCATATTAAAAAAATAGACCTAAAATGAGATGGATGGATGGAACCAGTGGAGACAGACTTCCTGACTATTCAGGAAAGAAACTAGCGCATAAGTGTCAAAAGTAGAATGCTGTGGAACATAATTCATTGGAAAGCACTGGCGCACCCTGGGCTGTCTAGCCAAATACGATGATGAATATCTACTTCAATAATAGGTGCAAAAGTGCACGACAGGCAGTCCCGAGTCATAATAAAAACAAATGCATATGAACAAATTTAATAAAAATTTAAAAATTAATTAACATGTTAAAAATGTGCCCAAATATGAAACTTAATTGTCCGTCTTATTAATAAAGAGCTTCATAATGTGCACTGCATATGGCCACAATGCATCTATCCCCTCACTGTATCTCGTCTACACTGAGTGTTACCAGGCTCTGATAACAATCCAAGACTCAAAACCCACAACCGAAACATGCTTTCACTGAAAATCAATCTAATAAAGGACTTAATGCAGATTCAGTCCCTCAAATTTAGATATTCTCCCTTGCAGATTCTATTCCAAGTGTCGTCTTCGTCATTTAACTACGATTCAAAATGAGATGTCACTATTTTTAATAAGTGAGGTGCAATCGGTTTATTTAAATAATTATATGCCTTCGAGGACCGGTTCATCTATAGCGATTGATTGTATTCAGTTTCTATTAAATCTTATCAAATTCATCAATGAAGTACATTAAGAAGCAGACTGATATTCAATTTAAATCTGCATTATTTTAATAACTTTATGCTTGTATTGTGATCTTAAATCTTATTGAAACTAAATTTTAAAACCCTCGTGTAAATTAAAAATGTAACTGTTAGGTTTTTGCATATTGTACCGTAATTTCACATCCGCATTCTTCATACAAGCTCCGAAGATAAATATCAGTCTTTATCAAAGGATTTTCTGTTAAAAGTTATGGTAAAATATTTGAAGTCGGTTAGAATCTAGAAAATGATAAAAGGTACTACTAAATTTTGAGCAAAAATTTTAACTTATTATGCAAGTTAAATATCAAGCAACAACTTTACAATTTAGTACAATTCAGTTTTTTTAATGTTAAAGCAATTTAATTTTTAAATGGCTTTTAATTAATTTTTTTGCTATAACATCTTTGGATGTTCTCAGAAAAATCTAAAAATATCATTTATTAACATTTAAGATTTTAATCCATATTCCTACCCTTCATTGCTTATTCAAAACATATGTAAATTTAAGCCCAACAATCTAGTTTGAATAGTGCTAACACAGGCACTCGGACACACAAGAAGGTAAAAAAGGCTATTTAAAAAAATCTAAAATTTTTTAATTTAGCTTTAAAAGAGAAATTAATTTAAGATATTAAACTATGAACCGAAAAATCCATTCAGCTCATTAAGTACTATTATGACAGTATGTAAAATTTTGCCAGCAAGCAATTTGATAAAATTCCTATTGAAGGGGGAAAAAAACTTATTTTAAGTGCTCTAATATAAATGCATTTTAAATTATTAAAGATTAAATCTGAAAACAATACATTAACATTACAGAATTTTAAAACCAACGCAGTAACATACGCGAAATGGATTTAAAATGTTTGATTATGTTTATATTTTGGTTAAATTTTTTTAAATTACTATAAATTGTAGAGATTTGTTATTTTTCCAAAAATTTAACATTTACATTGTAGATTGAAGCAATTATTTCGCAACAATTAAATTTCTGAAATATGAAAATAGACGGTTTATTATGGAGTAGATAGGTGCATAAAATTTGGAATTCTCGCACATCGGAAAATGAGAACGAATGAACAAATTTTTATCTTTTCAAATATTTCCTTCAAATCTGAAATTAATGGAATTAAATAGGTTTGCCTGATATAATTTTACCTTATAATGAAACTATTTGTATAAGACATTATTACTGATATAGGATAAATATATTTTCAGGCTTAACTGAAATTGAGAAAAATTATACACACTTGGAGTCGATTTTTTCCCCAGACTAGTAAAAGGAATAGTAAATGGATAATTCTTAAGAAGCCCTCCACTGTACTGTACAACTACATTATACTAAGGACTACGCATTTTAAATAAGCTAGAAAACTCAAATACATTGAAAAACAAATAGAACTGTACCATCTATGTTTAATGTAATCATGACATGTTAATATTTGCTTATACCGATACAACCAACGCAAAGATTAAAAGTTTTTAAAATTTTGAATTAAAAAAGATGTTTAAATTTTGTCAATACACAGATGGAAATTTATAAGTTTAATGGAAATTCAGCTCACCCCAGTCCTGGATTAAGAGATGCTGTTTGAAACTTGTTCATCCACTGAATTTGATTTATGCTCTCAGTCACCAAGTGACCATCTTTAACTTTCACTGAGGTTATTTTTGCTCTTAATAATGGCTTTCTAATTGTCATACAGCTATGGATATTATTTAAAGTATGAAGAGGAAAACTAAATGCCATATTTAACACTAATCAAAGCATCTTTCGGTAGTATCAATTGATAAATTCAATTTTAAAGATTGCAATTCATAGTATTTATGAATGCAGTTCTTCGAATCCTTCAACAAAAGGAATATTTGCATAAATTACAGCTTAGAGATTTATTACAACTAGATAGATAAATAAGCCAAATAGGTTTATTGACAAATTTTTATTATACAAGTCTTAAAACTTAGTAAACAACAAAATAAAATTCATAACAATATGTCTATTTCTAAAGGAATTATGGCCGATGGCGAAGTTTTAATAAAAAATAGCGCTTTAATGTAAATTTAAAATAATAAGAAAAATGCACCAGTTAAAATATTTAAATATAACAAAAAATAAACATTCATAATTTGATAATATAAAACATAATGCAATATTATAAAACAATCGAAATACAAAACATAGAACAATATAAATCCTCATACCATAATATAAAACAATTAAAATACAATGTAAAGCATAGTACAATATAA
>JAPMOQ010019403.1:35505-54449 GCA_026543055.1 Argiope trifasciata
CACATAACCCACTCTTCACACTACACTCCACCACGACCTACCACACATAACCCACTCTTCACACTCCACTCCACCACGACCTACCACACATAACCCACTCTTCACACTACACACCACTACGGCCTATCACGCATATATCCTGCTCTTCACACTACACACCACCACGACCTACCATATAAACACGTATCCCGCTTCTACACAAATCCGAGTCAGCATATACTACCATGATAGATATGCCACTTCATATATTGCCGCAAACATACCGACTAGCATTTATTCTATACACCACCCAACTGTAAGACAGTTCTCATCTAACCCTACTATATAATGTACTCAAATTTCTAAACATGTTGGAAATGATAAACAGATCAAGTTCACTTCACACACCGCACACATTTACTACATCACAACATTCACTTCTTTACATTCTACAACTCATACTACAAGTTCTGTGATTAAATGAAAACTACAATCTGCAGCGCATATTCAAAGGCAACATTACATCCCCAGAATTTATTTCAACATACGAAGACCCACTTGTTTCACAATTTAATATAGTTCACTGTTCGCTTCTATCACCCTGTAGAATCTGGTCTATGCTACATATTCTGGGTATTTTACATAGTGATAATTTTTATTTCGATATTATGACACTTTTCCTTCAATATAACAATTACTATATTCCGAAATTTCCCCCAATAATTACACATGGTTAAACTAATTTAAAGACTGGTGATATTTGTATGATATTTAACTAGGAGAAAACTGGTATGTCAAAATTTAATATAAAATCATTTAACCGAAATGCGTTTTCTTCGACTAGAAATAACTTAGACTCCATAGCATTATAGTCTGCCCCATCACCTAATGCATTCCTCTATAGCAATTTCAAAACTGAAATTTCAAAAACTATTGTCATTTATTGTCATCATTTACATTAAAAACTTCGTCATCTGATTTCTGTCACCCTCTTCAACACTCCAAACAGCTAAAATGTACATCCTCAAGTGAATCTTCAGTGATTAAGTGATAAGTGATTATTAATTATGATAAAACACCGAAGAAACTCAATAAGCCCGATTTATTTAAAATTTATTTAGTTTAAAGTAAGAAGACAATTGCTTTTTTGGAAAAAAAAAATTAATCGAAATTGTTAGTATTTAAAAAGAATTTGTTTTAAATACTGCATATGGAATCCTTTGATACTAGAAACATTTCTATATGTTAATATTTTATGTTCAGCTCTTCAAAATTTAAACGATAGAGCCTATTTGTAAAGTTTAGAGGGATATATATTTCCTACTAAGTTTAAATCTGAATTCATTAATAAAATTTACAACATATCTTTTGCCAGAATTTTCAGTAAAATAATTTTAGCTAAACAATTGAATTAAAATATTTTTTATTTGGTATTTTAAAACATTTAATATATATTAAAATGCCATTAAAAGAAAATGCCTGATTTAATATAAATAGTTTTTATTTTTAATATATTTGTACTTTAAATAATTTAATATTTTTCAAAATCCTGCATAAAATTGCTAAATGACCTCTTGCAGATTTTTAAGTCAAACCATACCAGTTACAAAGCAAACTCCCATGAACGGATCTTCAAAATTAGTTAAATTCACTCCCTAATCTTAAAAACGGACCCCAAAATATACGAGTCGAAAAGCCAAAAAAAGAATCTAATTCATCCATATCAAATTATCAGTTTTTATCTCGGATACACCAATGAAAACAACACTTAACAATATCTTCTTTGATTAATTCTAAATATCTGCTAATGAATTGTCCAACTAATTTAAATAGGATTAATATATTAACAGATCAAAATGTTACATTTGCTTTATCTTTCATATAAATTCAATTTAGACATTTGGACGAAAACTTTTAGCATTGACATTGGCATGTTGTTGAAAAGGTTATTTTTTAATTTTAGATTTTTCAGGATCATAACTGAATATTTAATGTGATATTATAAAAGTTTTTCCATATAAAAATTTCCATTCTAAGATTTTATAAAATTCAACTGATTAGCATTTTTATATAACATTTGATACTGAACATTAACTAACGGGAATTTAATCTCTATAGCATGGTAAACGGGCTCCAAGAAAATTACAGCGATTCATTTCATATAACAAAAAATTGCACATAAATAACATCCTCTATGCCTTCCGTTAGAATTTAATAGAAATGAAACGATTGCGAGATTATAGAAACAAGATCCAATACAGAACCACTAATTAGAGAGAATTTGTTTTTCGTAATACGGTTTATAGAACCAATGATAAACGCAATTTTTTATAGCAACATTCGTCTCTTCCATCTAGAAGTGAAAGGTAAGATTAAATATCTAATAAATTAATCACACCTTCAATATTTGTATAAATGCTGAAAACCTATGATGACTGGAAAGATTTATATCCCAAAATTGATAATCATTTAAAACGAATTAGCTGAATCATTTTTCTTAAAATTCTTCGTTATTTTCCATGCTTAGATTCCAATCTTTCCCATAATTTTGGAAACTTTCCTATTGCTAAACGAATGGATATATTTCCAATTGGTTTGTTTTCACTATACGCCTGTATATGACAAGTATAAACAATTTGTAATATAATAAAGAAACAATGGAAGAATACATAAATATTTTTTATTTAAAGGAATATTTAACGCTCTGATTTTTCTATGCATTATTAATATTAGCGTTTTGAGTTCATTTTCGCCATACAATTAGAAGAATGCAGAAATATTCTGGAATTATTCGAAACCGTAATTTGATGCGCATCTAATATTTTTCATAATTTTTTCGTAAAATTACCAAGGTTCACTGATCTAGCCTATCATATTTCGAATCACTGTACTTCAGTCACTCAAACTTATCTAGTTAAAAAATTTGAATCAGATATACAATTCCAGCCTATATTAATTCATCTATCTGATGATTTCATTGTGATTTGGAGCCATGTCCTAGCATAATTCCAAAAATACCGACTTGCCAAATTCTAAATCATACTCGTAAATATTTGGGTTTTTTAACGATATGGACAATCTTTTTTATATACGAGAAAATTAAAAAGTTAACTAAAGCAGCTCCGAATTGAGCGTTTCAGATAGTTATTTTAAGAATTATCTTAAAATAAAATTTTATATGCGAAAGGGTGAAGGATGCTAAAAATTGACATCAACTTTTTTTTGCTCAAAATCACTGTTTAAATAAAGCAGTTAAATGCTTGTTGCTGAAAATTTTATCTAAGGAGTTCAAGATATTATAAATACTTTAATAAAATACTAATTTAAATTGAAAGTATTTATGACAAATGAAAATGGATTTTAACAAATGAGTATACAAGCTTTAGCCTAATCACTTAAAATACAGTCTTTCATAATTTAAATTCATAATTTAAGGCACAATTTTAGAAATTTTATTGAATTGATTAATTATAGACTGCAAGAATGATCCTTATTTCAATTGTAGAGGAATTGTCCCTAATACTATGAAAAATCTTATCCGAACTTGGTTATTGCTGATAATTAACTTTTCGAAATTCATAACGGTAATATGAGGTATTGGGAATTAACAGGGTGAAATTCTCTACGAATGTGCCCTAGAATCTGTAATGAGCTGAAAAGATTAAAATGATGTGGTCTTACTTCGTACATAGTTTCCAATGTGGGTGTTGAGTCAGCATTAAAAAACCACCAGTAAATAAATGGATTAGTATCAAACTTCTGCTTTCACCAGCAATTCGCATCAAATACTAAATTACAGTGGATTCAGAAACACGACTGATTTTCCTATAATAACATTGGCAGTACTTGAAATGGAATGTGCAACTCTGCACAAATGGCGACAACAATTTCACTGAAGTCTTTAAATAACCAATCTGAAAATAAATAAAAAATCCGTTAATACATTTAAAGATTTAAATTAAAAAATTTTAAATAAAGACGTATATGCGATTAAACGCTACAGATGACGTGGAATTGCTAAATCTGGCACAAAAACCAAATAAAAGCATTTTAAGCAATGAATTATTTTGCTCAGCTTTTTAGAATTGATTTAACAATTGAACATAAATTAATAATTTACAACTTACTGACAAATAATTCAAAATGAGTTGGCATTAATATCTAAGTTAAAAACCTTCCTTAACCCAGCAAATGACTTTCTAATATTCAAAATCTTTGAGAATACAGATAGAAAAAACCATTTAGATTAGGTATTAATTTGATTGAATCTGATTAATATACAGCGAATAAAACAGTAATTCATTATAATTTGAGAAGCTGGAAAGCACAGGTTCTATTTAGCATAAATATTTAGTGAGAAATTACGCCAACCTTTTTTTAGAATTAGGCAATAGTGTATCACTGAAAATTTTAAACGAGATTTTACTTAAAACCATACTGCGTACTCAAAATGTTATATTTATATTTCGGCTTTTGTAGCCAGTATCCCTCCAGCTACGTATTCCTCGGGTAGGCAGTCTGTTCATTTTCTATAGCATCCCGCGTTTTTCGTAGTTTGGAATGTTTATTTTTACGATTACCGACATTATATATCATAGAGTAACATATCAATTCACTTTCTTGAAATACATTTGAACTTATTTGCAAAATTACATCTAAATAGTTATTTTTAAAAATTGCACATCCAGAGGGTTAAGTACCATTCTTCAAACTAGTGTAAAACAGCTTAACGTTGGTACTTTCCCATAGCCTTAAAACTATTTGGCTGCTGTAAAAAGCAGCGTTTCTGCATCTATTCAGAGCAATGTCCGTATTAAGAAAATGGTATAAATATTTATATACCTTTCTATGATTAATATTTTTCTTCTAATGGTTAAAAAGTTTAGTCGGAAAAAAAGCATTTTGCAATCCTTCAATTTATGAAATCGGAACTAGAAATTTCTTTTCCCACTATCAATTTGCAATGGAGAAGCAATTTGCAACTATAATAAACTGACTTGGTTAAATTTCCCAGAAATTTGCTGTTTTTTTATTCATTTACGACCAACAAGATTTTAGAACTTTGGATAAGATAGTTTAACAAGTACCATTAACCCTCTTTTTTCAAATTAAAATTTTTTTTGTAACCAATAATGAATTGTTTGCATTTTTTCCCCACATCTAAGTATGAATAAGAACATTTCACACCTGATATGTAAAGAATGTAAAATATTGTGGATATGCGAAGTCTTTCTACATCTTTTTTCACGTGAGTTTATGTAGTGGCGCTACGAATTACACGATGTATATTGCAATTCACTTTTAAACTGGCACAAAATTTTAGGAATGGCATTTGAATAACTGCACTGCTGTTGGTATCACAGAGACCGAGAATTTACACACAAAAAAGCATTTAAGCGTTTAAAAAATTAAGGCAAAATGATACATTCATTGCTCATTTATGAATTATAATGCAAATCTATTTAATCCTTTATTTGCCGAATTATGTTGCCATCAATTTTTCTACTTTATTTTTGCACCAGTAGTTTAGTTTTCTTGCAGAATAATCCCAGGGAACCCAAGAAAAAATGTAGCAGAAATTTAACAATTAAATATTTTTAATTCCTACTTTTAGCTTATATTAACTTCATGTTATTTGGATTACATTATCTGTGTTCTTTAGAATACAATCAGCAAAAATAGTAAAGATATAAGCTACTTTTAAAGGTTATTTTTAAGTACCGTCTGTAAATAAAGGGTTAAAACAGTTTCTTGTAAATTTCAAATATTCATGAGTGGTTTTCGGTAAACTACTTTTTAGATGAAATTTGGTCTTCAATATTGAATTCATTAGGCATTGCTCCAAGTGAAATACATAGTTCGGCCTCTATTATATAGATTTAGACCCATTTTGTCCTTACGTTTGAAAAGCAGGTTGCAATTTAAAGATGACGCCAGCATTCTATTCGCCATGCTTCTACGCTACACCAATGTCAGGTTTAACCCACTCCAACACATTTAACTATTACTTAAATAGCCTACACATAGAATATCGTTACAGAATTTGAATTCTTCATTTCAAACAAACATACTATTTTTGGCGTTGTTTTATTAGATCAGAATTTGTGTTCAACAGTTAAAATTCTTTGAAAGCCATTCATTATGTTAAAAAACGTATTTCGGACCATTTTACACATCCATAATTAACTGGCGCTTCATATTGCTTTTAACGCTTTCAAATAAAAATTATAACTTAATAATAAAAATTATATTTTCACATGTTTTAACAATCCACTCAGTTAAACGATAGAAAAACGATAGCTCAAGTTTTGATTATTCCAGATTATCTAATGTTGTCGATATCCTCACGGAAGAAATTGGAAATAGAGGAATCAGACCAAGTCGGGTGTTTTTATTTCGGATTTTGCTAAAAGTGCATATTTAATATATTTGATTTGTTCGAAGTCAAATTTAAAAACTTATTTTTATTAAATTGTTTTGGTTAGTTAATAACGCCAATATTAAATGCAATCAATTTTTGGAAAAAGCTTTGAAACTTTTGCATGTTTTATTTAAATTGAAGTTTTATAACATTTATTGTATTCAAAATGGTGAGTACTTAATAGAAATATTTAGAAAAATTGTATGAAAAATTGAATTAATATTTGTTTTATTAATAATCAGAAAGTAATATTAAATTTTGGGTTATTTTTAGACTGAAAATGACTATTGATATCTAGCTGTGCTAGTTTTTAAACAAAGGTTTCTCAATTCGAATTTTTGAATGCAACAAACTTTTAAGAAAGCCAACTTCAAATGTAATTCTTGCATACTTTTGCAAACGTTACTTGTTCAACCAAAACATCGTGTTGGTTTAGTTTAGTTATATTAACGTCCCGTTTTAAAGCAACACGAGGGCTATTTTGGGACGGACCTCGTAATTTTGAACCAATACTAGATGACGAGGACGACACCTGAACTGGCACCCCCCTCTTCACACCACATCACACCGGCGGAAGGACATTTGGCCTGACGGATTTAACATGCAAGGGACCCCTCACACGACGGTTCTTCGGTGGAATCGAGTCTCGAACCTGAAACCCTGCGGTTCCGAAGCAAAGACCTTACAATATCGTGTTGGAGCTTAATAGTAATATATTTTCCCTGAATTCATTCACCGACATCTTTAGGAATCACTTAAAACACAGTTTGAGAGTTCTTAACCCAATATATAAAAATATTTTACTTTTTAGTCTTAAAAACGCTCAATTTTATAGTATAAAAAAGTATTGCCTAAATAAATTTATATTTATAATTATATAAATAATAATTGCCTTAATTTGGTCCACTTATGCACAAAATATCAGTTGGAAAATAGTCATTGGATCAGTTATGATAAGTTTGGAGTCAAAAGACGTGAATTGTTTTAAATTTTATGACATCAAAATCAAATTTTTTCATATCCTGTAGCACAGAAATTTTTTAAAAATTGAATGTATAAATAAGTTTATGTAGTTGTTTAATGATTAAAATTTAATCAAGATATGGAACCATAAAATATTTCTAATCGTCCCATTGGTGTAAGCCTAGCCACACACCCCAATATAGAATTCCCATTGAAACAAAGAATAAAATGTCTTAATTTTTTCTGGTGTAAAAACAAATATTGTATTTAAACACTAAGAAAATTAGCACTGGAAACTTTATGAAATACAGAGTAAATCGAACAGGTAAAAAGCATTTACGAGAATATACTTGGAAGCTGTACAAAAGTATTTAGCAGGCATATCGAACACAAATTTATTCTTAACTCTTTAATAAGATACTCAAAAATAAAGTTAATTTAATATTCTTTACTTGAACTTACAAGTAATTGTAAGACAAACTTGTACTTAAAAATCTATTTGAATATTTATACAATGGAGAAGTAGCAAAACTCGGGGGTCTAAGAAGATACTGAAGATATTTTAAACTTCAGTATCTTCTTAGTGAAAGCAAATAGATGTACGCATTCTACCTGCAGGATTAGGCATTAAAAATGGCAATAACAATTAAAAGATAAATTAATTTTAATGACAAAACCACTTGAACTTACTTTGTCGTTTTGGATATCTTAAAAAAAAATGGGCTGAGTACTCAGAAAAAAAAATACTCTTATACTAGGAAGTAAAAGACGCTTCATCAATGGGTGAGAGAATCTTAACTACATCAAAGTATGATAGTACGGATTGGTAAATTAAATTCCGATCGAATTTGTTTGATTGATTGATTTGTTAGTTGGATCAACGTCTAGATTTGAAATTTTCTAGAGTGAAAATAATTTTATGATGTCTTTAGGTGATTTAAAACATTAAATTCAAATTTCCAAGACAACAGAAGAAATTAAACTTTCAATCCATTATGGACATTAAATGTAGGCAATTGTAGCCCGTATTCAGGTTTAGATTTTGGTGGTCTGCTATTTATCACCAGATTCAAAGCCAGGATTTAAAAACTATGCCAATAAGACCTTCCATAAAATTCAAAAGTGCACACTTTCAAATAAAATAAACGGAGAAGAAATTATTGGTCTAATTTTCTTCAAGTATATTAATTATTTCCAATGGATGGTTGCAATGAAAAACGGTGAAGAATGCTAAGCTGAACTATATTATGGAGGTAAGTGGTAAAGTTCTTCCATATTTATAAACGCAATCACCCAATTGCTGCAGAGAAATACAAAATAAGAACAGATTAATGATCTCTAATCGGAATATAACAAAAACTTAGCTTATACATCTTCGTTCCTTCCCTAAGAGACCCCTCAGTAGGCATAGGTATTAACGATGATCATAACAACATCAAATAATCGGATTTGAATCCAGATTATGAAGATATTTAGAAAGGTGTTTCTTTATTTATGCCATCAGACTAAAACAAAAAAAATAATAAAATGAAATACAGTATTTGGAAAGGCTGGCAATATACTCTAAAATAGGGTCGATCTTATTTTAGCCCACCTTTGGCGAATAATAAGAATTTTTTGGCGAAAGGTAAGAATTCTTTTTTTTAACCTTTTAATTCAAATACTTTCAATTTGGCAAGATTTTGAAAAAGTCGCCAAAGGTGGGCTAAAATAGGATTTTACCCTAAAATAAATAGATTGCCCGGGTCGATCTTATTTTAGCCCACCTTTGGCGAATAATAAGAATTTTTTGGCGACAGGTAAGAATTCTTTTTTTTAACCTTTTAATTCAAATACTTTCGATTTGGCGAGATTTTGAAAAAGTCGCCAGAGGTGGGCTAAAATAGGATTTTACCGATTGCCCTTTTTGGAGAACAAAAAGGTTGTTGAAAAAGACTGCATTTGTTCAGCAAACTTATTGATATAAACTTAAAATTTCTTAATATAGATTGTTTTTTTCAAAGTGTTCAAAATTATTGGTCCGGCAGCATAGAAATCATAAGAAGAATATGATGCAAAACTGAAAGATTCTTTTGAAATTTTATTGAACATTAAATATTTAAGCAAAAATTAGTACATGAATGTGATTGTTACATTGTTCGAAATTGCTAATTATATGATACCAAATTAAATTTTTTATAACCGTTCTTTATTCTCTTGATATTTTTCATTTCTTTAATTCATAGAATGATCAGAAAGTAATTATAGAATATTCTATTGAACTATATTGATGACTTAACTGATTCGACTGCACATTGAATTATCTTTTAATTTCACATGCAAAATAAACTTATTTGTAAATGTTATATTCCAATGCAAAGTATACTTAATTTCCATCAGTGATTGGCATATATAAGGCAAGATATGCATTAAATCAATGATATGAGATTATGGTGGTAAGTTCATAAGCCAAATAACATCTATGGGGCAACAGCAATTTCTTTTGTCAATTGGATATGTTACAAGGCTTCTAATCAAAAAGGTCCCGAGTTCTATTCGGAGCACATCTCTTGCTTTTGCTCCGTAAATGTTAATTTCTTATGAACTTACCAAAACAATATCGAAGATCTTTACGTGTGGCAAAGAGATTCAAAAACCAAGATATTGGATCATGCATTTTCTAACAACAATTCAAACTTCTACATCTATCCAAAGACCTCGTATGGCTTCAAAAAGAAACAATTTTATCCATAATTATCTTTGAATAAGTAGGTTGTGCTGCTGACGTTCTAAATACTCTGACTATCAAGTGCGTACCGAATGATATAAGAGAAGCCAATGCTAAATAGACTTTTAGAATTTTAGGTTTAAAAGACGTTATGTTGAGATTCTTTTAGTTGGATTAACTTAGTTTTTGTGGCTCAGATGCATTCTTTAACTAATTTATCGCACAAATATTTATAGCTACACTAAATAATGGCGAAATCTAACTTGCTGCTTTTGTTCAAGTAATATTCCAGGAAATCAATATGAAAATGTTAGTCATTATGAATGCCATAAGAGATTTGTGGTGATATCTTAATAATTCAGAAATAGGAACTGGACATTGATGATCACTTTTGTCTAGCGGGATATGTTACATGGCTACAAGTCGTAAGGTCACGAGTTCGATCCTTGGTCGAATTCAATTTCCACAATTAGCGCGATACCACAGTTCAATGAATTCAGGTGACAGTTCTAAAGCAAAAAAATTTTTAGTGAAGGATTTTAATCAAAAAAGAAAGGAAATTCAAAGGATTTGAAGGAAATTCATAATAAAATGTTACAGGAACTGAAGCAAGAGAAAGAATTTTACCATATTTACATCTCCTTTAGAAGCAACTAAAGTTATTTTGGGACAAGTCTCATAATTTTGAATTCATCAAATATAATGAGGTTGGCACCTAAGAAGGCATCCTGTCTCTAAATCATCATATCGCATTGAAAGAAGAGCATTTGACCCAGAAAGGTCGTAACATGCACTACCTTCAAAGTTTACTGATTCTTGGCTATATATTTCAAAACCAACATCTCGCCCAAAATAAACTCTCCATAAATTACAGTCGCACCAGCGAAAGGGCATCCGGTTCCACCGTATCAAGACAAGCACCAGAAACATTTGTATGGCAATTCTTTAGTGAAATAGAACTTTCAACTTGAAGCCTTCAACCACTAAGCTTATGCCTTGTAACCAAGGTAATCATGGCTCAAAAAGGAGAGATTTAGGTGCATGTATGCTAGGTATTAATTTCTTTATATTAAGATGGTATTAGCTAACATAGAGAGAAAAAGAAAACAATATGTTAATGTTGGCACATCATGACATCACGAAAGACAAAAATATAAAATTTCAGATCATAATAATTTTTTGTCAGTTTTCGGGAAGAATTGGAATAATTCGTAATTATATTTTCATTTTTTCCCCCTTTTGGAAGGTATATGCAAGTTGTGGGCACTCATTGATGAAAAGAACAATCTTCCTCTAATGCGTCCATTATCTGAACATGTTCATGAATTCTTAAAATTTTTTTTAAAGGAAGTCATTAACATTCTAAAGAAATTCATATATTTCATAAAAATTTATTGTATAAGCATCAACTATATTAAGTGTCGTAAATACAGCTGTTCAAGTGGTAATTTTAGGATATTAAAGCATTTATTTATTGTAATTTTTTTAGTGTAGCTTGTGCCTTAATTGTTTATTTTTCCCATTTTATCTTATTCTTTTTTATGCAAAGATTTTGTTCAGCTGCAAATCTCAATCTAATAGGTTCCCTATAGGTACTATGATACCACTGCTAATAATTTTTGCAGAAGATAGGAATATAGAAATTGAAACACATTTAAGAAAATTCAAATAACTCCAGACCTTTCTGGGAAAAATCAACTTGATCACCAATCTGTTAGGGCAAATAACATCATGTACAATCAGTTAAAACACATAAAATATTCAAGTTATTGAGGTAACATCAGAAGAAAAAAAAAGCAAACTAGTTATGTTTTATCATAATGATTTCATCTATCACTGTGTCCGAACTCTCAAATGCTTTGATATAAATTAATAGCAATCATTCTGCACTCAGAGAATAACAGCCTACATCTCATTATTCATCATTCCAGAAATAGTAATAATTTTCGTTTGCTCAGTATTTGCTACTGTGTGCAATAGAAAAGCCAATTCCTTTTATAACATAGCAAATTTTCTATTTTTATATCACAGCAAATTCACTAGTCCGTTTTCTTTTCTTTTGGGATGCTTTGGAAAGAGGCAATGTAAGGTTATCGTAAAACAATATATTTTAATGTGAAATGCCTTTTTCTAAACAAAAACATATTCCTATAAGTAATTTATGAAGTCAACAATCACTTAAAAAAATCTTGAATTTGAATATCATTAATCTGAGCAATTCAGCAGCATTAAATTAGATATTAATGATAATCTGTGATGGCAATTAGGCAGACAACAAAAGAATTTCACAGCTCTTCTCTTCTGAGAGGAGACAAATATTTATCATTTTATTTATTAGTAAATGTATAACAGCTTTTTAAATTATGAATAGTGTTTTATTATAAGTCAAGGATATTTTAAAAGTTCTACTTCTTTAAGAAACCATAATGTTTTTAAAAAATAGTAAATAATATTAACTTCCTTTTACTTCAGTGTTTAATTTTGCAATTACAATACATTTTGATTGACAAACATGAAGTAACAATTTTTTTTCAAAAAAAAAAAAAAAAAAAGTCAATAATGGAGAAAAAAAAAGTTGTGCTAGTCAATATAGCCAAATAAATCGATACTAGAGCATTAACTACATGTCAGCAATTAATTGCCATAGATATATTAATAAATTGGCTAGGATCTGTACATATGTCCGTCAATGACATGCTGTTAAGCGAAGGTTATACCTGCCTCAGTAATGTTTTTTCATCTTCATTCAACTTTAAAAGAAATAGTTATTTTGAGTTGATTGAGTGAATTATAATCTATGGTCAGTTTACAAAGGGCATCACATAATACTGCTTCGCTTTATTGAATGATTTTATGTCTGATTAATCCACATCATGCAATATTATTAAAAATATTGATTCAATTTTTTAAAAGCTACTTTGTACTAATATTATCTTACTGTTCTTTTTTTCTTTCAATTATTTTAAATCAAATATCTAAAACTAGTTATGTTTGACATGTCATTGCCTGTAATTAAATTGGCCAATATTTACGAGATTAAAAAAATTTCTTTCTAATTATTCAAAATATTATATGCAAACTATTTATCATTTTAAATGTATGATTAAAAATAAATGAAAACAACACGCTAAAAATATTTGTAAAAAGACAAATTTATTTTAGATCTTGAAGCTGAACACAAACATGGATGAGTTTCATACATTGCATGTATAAAAAAGGATGCATCAAAAAGCATCTCAGCCAACAGCTGCACAGTAAACATCATCAAACACAGAAAACACACTGCATTTAAATAAATGATTCAAATTTACAGCTAAATTAAATACTAAAACTTCTTTTTTAAAAAAACCATATATGAAATCACACTTCACATTGTGGCGTTTGAGTATAGTAGATTTTCAACTACCAATTTAAAATAGAAATATCGAGCATATGGCTACTAATTAAATAACATGTAAATGCACTTTTTCTTTTACTACCTACCATCATAAATTCAATCAGTGCTGGTCCAATATCAAGGCTCACACATGCATGCCATAAAAAATTCATTGCACTTTCTACATTTTACACAGCAGCAGTGCATTTTACATGAAGCATAATACAGTACATTTTTAATTGTGATTATAATGATAAATAAAATTTACATTCAATAATTTTCTATTAGCATAATTCTTTTTAATAATTAAAATTATTTCTGAAAAAGTATTTTACACTTTACAGCTATAAAATAAATCTCAGTGTGTGTACAAACAACTAGCCTTCATTATTATCATTGAAATAAGCAATACAAAATTTCATAAAGTAATGTATATTAAAAATAAACAAATGAACAAAATAAAAATCAAGCAACCAGTGTTCAATTGGTTACATATGGTTCATTCAGAACCTGTTTTTTAAAACATCCTTTCACTCTTTGAGTGAAATTGAGCCAAAGGTTAAACTTGATCAACCAAATAAAACAACAATAGCACATTACTGACAAAATATAATTTCTTATCAGTTTAAAAGAATTTCAACATCAAGTTCCACTGAAGATACAAGTTCTTTCAATGTAAACCTCGAGGTAGCTGTCAACTTTGGAAAAGTAAAGTACATAAAATACCTGAATATAAAAGGAAAGAGGTGAAAATTATTAATATTTTAAAGCATATTTATAATCAAACATTAGGGATACTTAAATAGAATAATATGTTTGTAAATTATTAATTAACACTAAGAATTCATCAAATGAACTTTTCAAACTAAAATGGCTCAAATAACAAATAATACGTTCATATCGAAAATATGAATGTTTTTTTCAATAAAAATAAATTTAATAGCTATGATTCGAGACAAAATGCTAAAGAAGTTACTGATACTTATATCGATACTGATGAAGGATAGAAATAGAAATACTAATTACCCCAAAGTTATAGTAAATATAATTTATAATTTTTATACAAAATCATTAATTAACATGATACTACAATTATTTTTTTAAATTTATATATAAAAATGCATTAATCTATAATCATTGTTCAAATTTTGATTTCACTCTCATGCAAAGGTATTTTATTTTATATCTCTCTTATATACTGAAGAATTTGATAATTTTTCAGTATATAAAAGAGATATAGTATACAATTTTCAGAAAAAAAAACTGTTTAATGAATTATCTGAATAATTTTATTTTTAAAAATAAAAGCTATTATCTGGTATTTCTTTTTTTGTATCTTTATGGAATATTTATAAAAATTTTCAATCACTTAACATATAAAAGTACAATTGTGGAGAGAAATGGAACCACCCAACTTCTTTTTGTAGACTACACACATATGTAAAATAAATCATCATTTTAAAGATAATAATGTAAACTAAAAGATCATATACCTGAAATATTCATAACGGACTGTGTGCATGTTTTAAATCATACAAACTTTAAAATTTCTTATGACACCACATCTTTTTCTTCGTGTCATAAACAAGATTCCTTGTGGCATTGGGAGATATTTAACATTCACTATCAAGGAATCATTTCCATATTTAAATTTATAAATAGATATTCTCTAGGCATCTGTAATAATATTTTTATTCTTGTGTCACTTTAAAACATTTGTAAAATCACAATTTGCAAATTATAATCAACGGCAATTTAATACTGGACTGAATATTACCAAGAAAATTTCAGGTAGAAGTTTGAATCTTCTACCTGCCAAAAAAACATTAAAATTGTAGAAGGTTCTGTCTGTAGTGCTTCAAAGTCTGAACATGAAATAGTTCATCACATTATTTTATGGGCATATATCTAAATGCTCAGTTATCTATTTTACATATCTATACATTCCACTATTGTAGCACTTTTGTTTTTCAAATTAAGCTTATGATTTTGTCATATATTTTGCCCTTCAGACATGAATTAAATTTGAAAGGTGGATTAATTATATAAAAGTAATTATTCCACAGGATCCATCCATCAGAGGACCAAAACTCATAATTCAAAAGCAAATGTACTAAACTAATGAAATGAAGCTCCTGAGATTTTTGAAATTTAATCTGAAATATTAGTCTAAATTCTGCTCTTCTCTACTGATAAAACAGATATGGGTGCATTGCATTAGGAAGATGCATGGTGCAATAAACAGGATTGTGTAAATAATAATAAATAATTGGCTTAGGAAGCCATTAAGACATAATAACATAAAATGTTTATTTGAATCAATAAAAACTAGCAAGCCAAATGATCATCAAAGGCAGCTAGTAATTTAATATATAGATCACCCTTTATAAAAATTTTTACAGTACAAATATCTTTAAGAATACATTAGATCCTTTTTAGTTACACTGTATGTATGAGGAACTATTCAAGAATAAAACTTAAGTTATTTTTTTCTCAATACTTGAATATATATAGAATACAAGCATCCAAGGCAAATTCAATATACAGAGGGAAAAAATAATGAGACTGAAAATTCCATAATGATGAGTGTTTTTTCCTTTTTTACTGAATAAAATAAACAATAGAAATTTGGATAGCAATATCCCAATAAATATCAAAGATCACGCAAAAAGGAATTTTAAAACAATCTGTAGCAAATTCATTTTCAAAAAATCAGAAGTCCCTTTATGCTTTTTTTAAATTAATATACAGTGGGTAAAAAAAGTCTCCGTACGCAGATACGAATGCAAATCAAAGCTTAATTTGTCACACAAAATTCATAATGATAAAAATGAAAACTTAAAAATGAGTTAAAACTAATATTATTTAATATTTATTTCCATTAAAAGGATGATAATACTGACAAAATTAAATAATAAATCTTAAAAACTCAAAAAATGCCGTAAACGTGAAACAAAAAAGTCTCCGTACGGTGGCCTGGCACACGAAAAAAGTTTACAAAAATGCAAAATACATTCAACAAATATACATTTAATGATCAGTGGGCCCTCCTTTGGCCTTTATCACCTCTTTTAGACGTTGAGGCATTACCCCTACAAGTTTTTTTGTTGTTTCTGGAGAAATATTACACCAAATACTAATGGCACTTTTGAGCTCAACTTTGTCTTTTATGTCATATTTTTTAAGTTGTCGGCCAATTTCTTCCCACAAATGTTCAATGGGGTTTAAATCGGGCGACTGGGGAGGGCTATGAATGTGTTGCTTAACATGGTAAAGGCACTACTCTTGGCAAATCTTAGAGGTATGTTTAGGATCGTTGTCCTGCTGAAAAGTAAATCCAGTTCCTAGTGATAGTTTCTCTGCATTGGATAACACATTTTGTTTAAGAATATCCAGATATCCATATCGATCCATATTTCCCTCGATGAACTGCAAATTTCCTACTCCAGAAGCACTCGTACACCCCCACACCATAGCACCGCCACCACCGTGCTTCACAGTTCCGCATAAATTCTTAGTTAGCATTTGTTCGTTTGCTTTTCTCCACACCATTACTCGGCCATCTGACCCATGAATGTTAAATTTTGATTCATTGCTAAAAAGAATGGATTCCCAAAAAGATAATGGCTTGCTTACATGCTTCTTTGCAAACTCGATGCGCTTTTTCCTGTTGTACAAACTTATATAGGGTTTCTTCCGGGCCGCACGTCCATGATAACCACTTTTTTTAATGACATTTCTCACGGTTTGAGTGGAGACTTTAATTTTGTAACCAACCATTAAAACAGCTGCCAACTTCGGTGCACTAATTCGTGGATTTTCTTGAACTTGGCGTAAGATGTTTCTCTTATACACGCGATTTAATTTTGACGGCCTCCCGGATCGATCTCTATCCTCAAGTGAATGAAGTTTACGATATCTTTCAATGATATATTGTACAGTAGACTTCAATTTTTTAATCCTTTCACTAATGCTTTTCATGGATTATCCATCATTTCGCAATTTAATCACTAATTGCCGAATAGCTCTGGGAACTTCCATTTTGAGACGATCAAGAACAAATTTAAACTCAACAACCGTCAAAATGTTGTTTTCTTATCAGTGATTAACTTTCTGACGTCAAAGATTTACTGCGGGCCTGTTTTAAACACTTCAGAAAGAATTTGCATAAAGCGTACGGAAACTTTTTTTGCACTGCAATTTTCAATTTACCTTTGATATTGCAAATAATATGGTTTTCTCGTTTTTTAAAAATGAAAATTTACAAAAATCTCTTTCTGTAGACTTATATTAAACACATATAGAAAGTATTTAAAGAAAAATTGCAATATTTTACAAATTATGCTCATTTATTCTTAAATTTAGTGACCGTACGGAAACTTTTTTTACCCACTGTATATATTAACCCAGTGTGTTCTATAATAATAAAAATCTGATTTGGAAATGTCATTCATATGACTGAAAGATGTGACTGCTATGATGCACATAAACATACATTATTTATAAATATATGAAATAATCAGATATAATATGTTAAGAAATAATAAGTTATAATTTTTTATTATAATTCTTATTTATATAGATATGTGGTTTAATTTCTAAAATGCTGGTTCATTATTATCTGTATTTAATACTGACTTTTCCAAAGTTTCACTTTTTAGACATTAATGTTTGAATTTTTAGATATTTTATTTATCAATTCTGTAATTTACTAATAGTAAGTAGTTTGTTTGGATGTTGTGTATATTAATTCTTCAGGAGCCTCAATTCCAAGGGAGTTTAAGGTCCCAAGAGAACTAGTTGGATAAGTCCTTAGAACCTTACAGGAAAAAAAATACTCAATTTGAGTCTCGGCCTGAAGATGACCTTAAGAAAATCTTCAGGCCAGATACCTTTATTTATATATTATTTTTATTATTAATAATACATAAAAATCTTCAGTTCTATTTGATACTAAATAACCATGCTCATATTGGTGTGATGGACAATTAATACTAGTTTATAAAAATTTCAGACTTAATAGATTTCCAAGGTATTATGACATTTTTGAGCTTAAATTTTCAGTATTTAATTAACTAATATAAATAGGCTTATTACCAGATATGGATAGCAAATTTCAATATTCTGAAATATCTACAAATTAATCGCATCCTTTATCTTAACAAAGTGAATTACATATTAAATGCATGTTGAGACTTGCTTTGGTATATATCAATTGCACAATGCAATTGGTATTAGTTACCTCTACTTTCAGCCCAAACTAAAAATTCTGTATGTTATATAAGCAAGTGTTCCAATTTGCAAACATTTTGGATGAGTGTGATACCAAACAAAAGAACTTTTGAAAAAAATTTCATCAAAATCTATACATGATTTCAAAAAGAACAACAGAAAAAAAGGAAAAGTTGTTGACCTATTATCAAACAAATTTACCAATTTATCAGTCATTTCAAAGATAACTTTGTTAGATAAATTTAAATACAGGCCTAAAAGCTTCA
>JAPMOQ010019406.1:0-42256 GCA_026543055.1 Argiope trifasciata
CAAGCTGGTGGATGAAATGAATACAATTCTTTCTGGAGATAACCCTTAACAATGGTAATAGAATTTAATAAAGAATTCTCACCGCGCCGTCTCCGGGAGACGAAAACAAAAACTCAGATGGAAGAATCAGGTTTGGGCGTAAACCATGCATGACAAAAGAAGAAGGAGAAACAAAAAAGAACCTGAAGCTTCGCTCAGAGCTGCGGGCGGTGACCTTTGGTCGAGACGCTTCGGATCATACCCCTTGTTTTTCGCTTCAGACTCTCATTGGTGTGTCTTCTTTTCCCTTTTTGCAGGCGATTCCGTGACCAGAGTGGCGCTGGTCGCCCTCAACGCAAGGATCGAGCAGGAAGTGACGCAACAGGAAATAGCCTCCAGCATTCAGGCGGCTTTCCACTCGCTGGACAACCCTCAAAGGATCGGTCCTTCCCTCCTGGCCATCAAGCAGAGAGGTGGACGAACGCCGAATGGCGCAGTGACACCCCAGGACCGTCCCTTGTCCACACCCGGTGGGCGATGCCCCAAGGATATATCGCCTCGACCGCCTGCATATTCGGAATCAGAGAATCGTGCAAAGGATGTCTCTTATCCGCTGCAGAAGTCAACGGCTAGGTTGAGTTTGGATGTAAAACCACCAAAAGATAATAAAAAGAAGAAAAACATTTCTTCTTCTCCTAAAATTCCTGCTGTTGCCAGCTATGAATTAAGGGATGACGCTAAAAAAGCATCTTGTGACGTACAAAACGCAACGACTAAATTAGCTTCGGACTTGGAATCAAGGCATAACGTTAAAAACTCAAATTCCCCTATTCTTCAGAAGTCATTGACTTCGAATGTGGAATTAAAAGAAAGAGAAGAGGATTTATCTTATTCTCTGCAAAAGCCATCGACACCACTGATATTAGATTTGAAAGATGAGACTGAGACCTGTTTAGAAACATTCCTTCCCCCTCCCTCTGAATTTTGTGGTGTAGATAACGAAGCTTTTGTTGTGGACGAAGAAGTTGCACCTGTGTGCAGATCTCCAACTCGATCCAGTTCGTCGACATCCCTCAGGAGGTCCTCGTCCCTGCTGAATCTTGCAGAAGGTTCTCCAGGCTGTGTCAGCATCAAATCGAAAAAGGCGAGGCACCTGCAAAGATCTTTGTCCGATCTTAGCTGCGACGACAAAAAGGAATTTGAAATCGAGCAGGAAAGACTTCAGCGTGAATATATTAAACTTCAAAGACAATTCATCAGGTGGCAAGAACAGCTGTTAAGCAACCACGCCATGTTGCGAGAAGAGTGCATTGTTCCTCAATATGCCAGGACTCTTAGACAGTCACACAGTCTTCCTGAAGGGGAAGACTATTCAGATGATGCCCCAACCTCTTGTCCTTTAGTAACCCGCTCTTTGTCTTACGAGCCCACGAAATGTTCCACCTTGCCCAGGTCCACAATAAACATACCATCCTTGGATTTCGGTCCTGTGCCTATAACTAACGGATCCAGCACTTTGAGATCTTCAAAGACTAAGAACTATTTCAAACCACCACAGGTGAGGATCTCCACCAAAAATCGCCAAAGATTGCCCCCGGAAATCAGGAAAGATGGTGATTTGGATATCTATGACGATTCAAAAATTTTGTCTACTATCCTCCCCTCCTTCGAGAGCTTAAAGTTGATATCGGAGACCAACGATGACGACGTCGATGGAGGTATTTTGAAAACTAAAAACAATGCTCCTGCACCCCTGGTAGAAAATTTGCGCAACAACATAAAAAAAGTCCCCCCTCCCGTCCCCACAAAGTCAACCTCTTATCAAAAGCCCAGCCTGAAACAGAACAATGAAAAGAATCTGAATGGGCATCTGGGCTGTCCTAATGGGAGCATCGGTCAATCGACGCCGCGAGTGAATGACCCCGTGACTAAAGCTGCTGGACATTCTGAAATGCCTGCTCCTCCACCCCCTCCTCCTATGCCAACAGGTGAGAGGGCCAAAGGATCTAACAAAACCAATGGACTTAAGAGCATTAGCCAGAAAAGAATTATCGAACCGCAGATGGATCCGAGGGAACAATTGATGCAAGAGATAAGAAAATGTGGCGGCAGGACTGCCTTACGGAAGGTGAGTTCTCATAAAAATATTTCTTTTATCATTTTTTTATTTATTACATTATTGTATACGTATGGGGATATAAAATGATGCCAAACTATTTCAGAGTATTATATTGTTTCTGATAATATATCACTCTTTTATAATAGCAAAGTTTGAATAAATGGTTACCAATATTTGGAAGACTTTTTCTGTGGTTTATATATATGTATATATATTATTATTTTGCTTCTCATAAGATATTGCTCACTTTTAACTTTTTTTCAATAACTGATTTTAGGGGGGGGGGTTCTATGGAATTTGTTCATTTGAAAATACTTTTTATATTAATTATATGTCCCCATTTATTTTTAAATCATACAGTTTTGTCATCGTAGACTTTTTTTTTTAAATTTTGTTTCAATAAATTGGTTTTGTCGAGTTCTGTCTTTATATATTATCGCAGTTTCTCCTTTATTATTATGTTTCCCATAACCTGATCTACTGCTAACTACCATGCTAATCGTAATTTTTTACTTGTTTTCAAAACAGATATTTTAATTTTCTCACTTCAGAATATTTTTTCATTTTTATTTTGGTTTCAAGTTAATTTGGTGTTTTTTCTCATTTGTTTTATCTGTCTTTTCCACTTTTTTGTTATTTCACTTCCCATGATGACATGGTATATATTGTTCCGTTCTTTATACTAAAAAATGTTTTTTTTTTAATTTTTAAAAACTATATTAATTGCATAAAATTAAGATATTTCATCTAAAGTACTGCAATGAACACAAAACAAAGAAAAATAGTAATTACAAAAAAATTAAATATTGTTGTGGTATAGTTCAAAACAAACGAATGTTGCCAAAAAGATTTTTAAAAGTACAGAGGAGAATGGAGATTGCAGGCGAACAACTTACTTATTTATATAATTTTTCAGCCATCGAAAAATTTTAATTACAGACGCGATAATAATAATTATTAATAATATTTATTTTTGAAATAATATACAGCTTAATAACAATTAAATCATTTCTGTCCAAGTACTGTATAGAAAAAAAACTCAGTGATCAGAAGACTATCAAAATTTGGCGTTATGCAACAGGGCAATCAAAACCAAATGACCCCCCCCCCCTTCTAAAAAAAAGAATGACGATGAAAGATATTTATTAAAATCCTAATTTACTTAAAATGCTAATAATAGAAAGTTGGCTTTAAAATTACGATTTACACTAATAACAGTTCTGTAAATGATTCTATGTACATCATAGAATTTTTTAACCCCAATTTTCGGTCTTGAAACAACCCCCAAAAATTGCACCTTAGTGACAATTGACGATTACATATTCAAAAAATACTAATTCCTTCAATAGTGTCTTGTCTACCTGTCTTTAATGTTAGTTTTCTTAACTGTAACGTAATAACTGTTGTTAACTGTAACCTGATGACTGTTTTGTTTTTGAACGTGCTATGATTTTCATGAACTATGAACGTGAAAATTCGTGCTATGAACGTGTAAATTTGAGTTTTGTGTTCTGAAAAATAAACGTAATGGATGCAAGAAAACGCCTGCTTATTTCCTCTTGAACTTTCAGCTAACATTTAAAGGTCTTTCAAGTTTTTTAAAACTATTCTCAGTAACACAGTTCATAAATGCGCTGGTAGCGCAATAGAGTATTACTTTGTGATAATACAACACCTAGTTAATCTTAGCCTAATTTTAACCACAGTCGTCCCCCCCCCAAAAAAAAATTTCTTAGAACTTTTAAAATTATAGTTATTTCTATCCCTTAACGCCTCCGCAAACGAGATTATTGCAATGGAGCGTGAAATGCAGACTATAAAAAGACACAATTTAAAAAAAAAAAGAAGAAATGATCCTTCTCACTTAGTTTCGCTCCCTTTTTTTTGGAAACATATCATTACATCACCTTCGTTTAAAATTGAACGCTTTATAATGTCCTCTTTTGGAATCATTTGTGCTTTTCGAAAAGTTTTTAGTATGGGACGTTGAGAAATTTTTAGCACTAAAAAAAATAAATAATAAAACAAAGTGGCGAGATAAAAAGTGTCATTAAGAAATGCCACTGACACACTAACACTTATTCCAATTCCCAACTAGGATTTAGAAACGCTGTTTAAGAGTTTTCAACGAAAGTAGTTTGGAAGAAAAAAACAGTTTTTTTATTAAAAAAAATGCAGAACAAAAATCGTTTGAAAAAGTTGTCAATTGATTATAGGGAAAGAATATAAATGTAAACATATTAAGACTTCGTAGGACTGCAAATAAATTTCTATAAATATAATTTAATGTTGATTTTGGTTGCTAACCTTTTAAGACCTAAAGTTCTGGAACAAAGTTTCTTATTCTTTCCTGGTTTCTTTTCGAACAAATAATTAGAGCAAAAAATAATTATTATTTTCTAATAATAAATAATAAGCAAATAACACTCAGATTATTATAATAGATAAGAATTTTTTTTTTCTTATTTTATTATAAATCTATATTAGAATAACTGTTACACAAAAAAATTATGTTATGCTTAAAATCGAGTTCTTTTTAACTAGTACCCTTATTGAAAATTTCGAAATATGACAATAAGAAGGTTTTGGCGGTTGAAATATTGCTTTAAGTGATCCTGCTTAGAGACACAATCATTAACACACTGCGGTAGACCTACTTTTTGATTTTGTGGTTTTGAATGTTAAATCCTCGATATAAGCAAAAAAATATATATTTCTTATGGAATAATCGGCGTTAAATTCGAATAGACGAAACAGAATAGTTAAGAGTTTAATTTTAACTATTTACTGGGAATTTATTTATTTATTTTAGAATAGTGTCTCGTTTTTCAGTTGCACTATAAGTTTAGAAAAGATGGAACTTAATTCGACGCTTGAGCGAAGCTGTTTTGTAAAAGCTGTAAAACGGGTTTTACCGCGTTTATTATTTGTTTACGGTGAAAATATATTTTGCAGTCACCTCAAAAAAATCAGTCGAGAATTCTTGATTTTTCTTATTTGAATTTTTTATTTCAAAAATCGTTTTATCATTCATGAAAGCGTAATTTTGAATTTGGAGTAAAAACATTTAATCACTTTTTTCTTTTATTTAATTTAATCGCTTGGCGTTTAATCTTTTTTTTTTTAAATTTTAATATAATCAATAATAAATCTCAGCTTTTTGAAGCAACTTTCTATTTTAATTTTTATCAAAATTTCTTTCGATGGGTAACTTTTCGACTGTACTATGTTATTGTACTCTTTTACCATTTGCGGTATTAATAAACGTTCTATTTAATTCCTATAATGTACTTAGGTAAGAATTTTTTATTTGCTCTTGCTTTATATAGCGATGGATATTTTAATTATTATATTAATTTTTATTTTCATTATTGTTATAAATCAATAAATAACGTTTATAATCAAAATATCACTTGACATAAATTTGTTTTTAAGTATTTTTATTCCCCTACAATTTATATTCTATTCGATTTTTAATTTTTTTCTTGTTAATTATTTTATAAATATTTTAATTCACCATTTCATTTTTTAGGAATAGTAAAATATTATAAATAGATTAATAGATTGTGATTAAACAATCATATTTCTGTCAAGCCAGAAGCGTCAAGATTCCAAAGGCGTCAGCAATTAATCAAAATTTATAAACACAAAAAAAAAAAATTTAAAAATAAATAAACGGAAATAAAAATTCGTTCTTTCTAAAGTCGTTTCATGTATGGAAAGTGAATCTATTCCAAAAATGTGAATTTTAAAATGTAACTACTTTCACAAAACATAGTCTACGAAGTTTTAGTGTTATATTTTCCTAACAATTTATCATTGTATTACCAATTGCCTGCTGCATAAGGGTTCGAAATAATGAGTTGTAATTAATAAAACAATAAGTGAATTCTTTTGAATCAGTCACTATTTTCCTTTCATAATTGAATTCAAAAAAATAATTCTATGCTCACTTCACACGCATTGAATTCGCCACCTTAATTTGTGAAGCCAATTACGCGTATCAGAAGAGTAAATAGTGCATGTTGTAGTAGGAGTTAGGTAATGGCTTTTTTAAGTAACTACTTGTCTTTGGTGACAAGCTGGTTTAAAGATATATTGGTTATATTACTTGAATCATTTGACCATCATGTCCCTGATTTCATCAAACTGTCAGAAATTAAAACCATGTTATTTCTATTTTCTTTCTTATTTTCTGTTAATTGTTCACATGGGCCTTTCTATAGGAGACCAGCTTTTTGACTTAATATTGTAATTTCACTTTTTTAATGGTTTTTGTAAACTATACACATATTACACAAAAACTTTTTCCTTTAGATTTCAATAATGGAACGCCATCTGACCGCTGTTCAAAATTACGAGGTCCGTCCCAAAATAGCCTTAACGTTAATATAACTAAAAACGGCATGTTAATATAATTAAACTAAACTTCAATAATGGAAGAAAATATCACAATTAAATTACATCAGGGCAATTATATAATTAGTTGTTGAAAATTAAATAAAAAAATAGTTGTTTTTTTATAAAATCCAAAGTTAACCAAGAATTTGCACGAGATTGAAAAGATAATTTCCTGAGTTTTAAGATTATGTCAAAATCGTTTTGGTACTGTAATATTTTCGAAAGTTCCTGTAATTTTTAAGCAAAAAAAAAATGTTTTGACGCATATTTTTACTTTACATATACAGACACGCTCTCATATATTGATCAATCAATACACATATTCATGTTTGTTAGCAGAAATAGAAATTTATGCTCCTGTGGTGTCACACCCTATGACTCCACTTGAATCAAACAGTTTTCTAGTATTTGTTCAGATCATTGCTTAATGGCTGTTGCTGCATTTAAAAATCGATTCATCGCAATTATTACAGTTATCTATATTTATAAACTTTAATGCCGGCTTGACATTCAGCCAGTTATAAGACGACAAGTAGGCAGCGGATACGCAGAAAGAGACTGATTTATGTTTGCCATAATTTCGTAAGTGTATTCAGGTATTCTATGCTTGGCGCTTTGCCTTTCCTAAATATTTCTTTTTCACTGCGAATCGTACTAGATGGATATTTACACTTGCTGTCAACTGAATAGAATTTTTCAGCCTTTCTGCGCCTGCGCTGCCGGCCTGACTGTCTTATAGCTGGTCGAGTGTAAATCTGGCATTATGATGGTTACAAATATTTGTAATCATAACGTCACTTGGCGTAGAGTTATCGATTTTTATTCTTGTATCAAAAAAGATCAAACTACATGCTTACATTTATGATAATTAGATTCGATTATAACTTATTTTCCTAACAAACTGTGCTGAAAAAAGTCTTTTGTTTACACTTTTATGAGTATTTATTTTCTGAGATGTCCATTTTGATATCAAAATGCTTTGTTTTTATTTTTTGATTATATTTTATTTATTTAACCGTGGCTAAATTTTCTTGTACAGTAATTAAGTACAATATTCTCTTTTGAAATGTAAAGGCCTATTTTAAACATTTAAGAATTGAATTATTTGTTTACTCTGTTTTTAAAAGTTCTTACTTTGATTATTAATCTTCATCTTTTTCCTTTCATAAATAATTGTTTCGTGATATCAATTATTCAATGTTATTTAATTGGCTGGGTCTTTTTCATTGTGACTTATTACTCTGTAATAAGTAGCTGCTTTCAGAATTCGACTAGTTATTAACAATTGTTTGCATTCGTAATATTATATTTTTGTACAAAATTATTAATATGATTGTTTTCTTTTTTCAGATTTCCCTTGATATTGTCAGCTAACCGTGTCCTCAAGAATTCCAAGCCCTAATCTCAGGGATATTAAATACTATGATTTCGTCCGCCAAGACCATGCTTGATTTTGGCTACAGAACTATGAACAATTCGCCAAATGGCATTGGAACTGCATACAGCAGAATTTGCATAACGTGGGTGAACATTCTACCGACTTTCTACGGGGAACTTGGAAATTCCGATTCTACATATATTAAAGTCTATCATCGTATTAAGTGCATGGAGGATCAAAAATATATGCAATGAGGTTAAAATCTAGAAGAGTGTACCCTCACACCTGCGGGTAATAAGCCAAATGGCTAAAAAGGAGCCAATATGATGGTAATTTAAACAGGTGCTTTATCATCCTATTTAGGCAGAAATTTATACACAAAATCGTTTTTCGCCAAAATATTTGTATGATGGTATTTAGACAAAAGGTATTTTAGTTATATTTATGACGGATTCAAATTAAATTATTCCAATAATACTAAAATGATGATTTTCACTTACATGAAAGAGATATTTGACGATAATAAAGTGATGATTTTTATGTATATTTTAGAGGGATCTGGCCAGAAATTGTGGTATGTTCTTCTAGATTTGAATCTTTTACTAGGACAATATTGTATTTTGAATCTTAAACTTTCTTGAGGGGTATTAAAAGTCACCCTTTGATTCCGTTTGAAGCGGAAACTCTTGCTTCGCTGGAATTTGTGTATATTCTTAGGTTTTTGTATGAAATGTGGAAACTATTTTGAGAGAGAATTAAATTGTAATAAATTTATGGTTACTGGTTTTGATCTTGTGTAGTTCTTGAGTGTGATTTACTTATTTCTTTAATTTTGCCACAAAGAAAAACTTTTTTTTTCCAAATTTACTGACACATTATTAGTTACTAGCCGCTTTTAGAGACCAGCTGGCTCGCCTTGAGTAATGCATTCTAAAATTTTCAGTTAAATACTTACACACCTTGCTCTGTTTATAACTTATCAGTCAAATATATTTAAACTTCAAACTCCGATAGTCACGTAACTCGTATGATTATAGAAACTTTACTACCATTTGTTCATTGTACTATATATCTCTCTGATTTGCAATCAGCTGTTATGGAATTATGTTGAAAATATCGCATCTAATACTTATCCTATAATATTACGCTACCATTTCAACACGTGCTCGTGCAGATTAAATTTTATTGTTTTGTACGAAATGTATTGTTTAAAATATGGTTTACATATTTGTTTAAAAATTCGTTAAAAACAGAAGCTTAAAAGTTATACGTTAAAACACTAATACCATTAGAAAGCTAATTTTGTTTAACTTGATTTAAAAATCATGTTTGTGCGACCATATTTTGGGAAGTTATAGCCGAAAAACGTCAGAATTTCGCTTGATTTTTAAATACTTCAAATTCTAATTAAAAATTCGAAAAACGGGCTCCGAAGTGCACATTCCTGACCTCCAAGGTATACCTGTACTAAATTTCGTAGCTGTACACACACATTGAGCTTTGTTATAAGTATAGATTTATCTACGTTTTGTACTTACCATTGTACTACATTTTGTACTTGTTCACCTGCACTGAAACACCCATACAGACCTGACGAAAATGAATTTAGTTCAAAATTGATAGAAATCTACAAATTAATAAAACAATCATAAGCCAAATTTATTATAAGCTTTATTATAAGTATAGATTAATTCTATAACTCCCACCTGAGGACACCTCAAATGTGAGGATGAAAAGCTTCCAGCATAGTGGCTAGATCTCTCCACCCGAGTAGGTACAAAAATACTGGGGGCTGACTTTCTCTTGCCGATGACGAGACATTTTTCCCATGGGAAGGTTTGTACCATAGCCGGTGATGGTCTTTAGGACTGAACCTTAGTTCTAATCATTGTTGCTATCTTGGCAGTCCGGTTTATTAGATGGGCCGCGGTGGCCTGGTGGTAAGGTCTCGGCTTCGGAACCGGAGGGTTTCAGGTTCGAGACTCGATTCCACCGAAGATCCGTCGTGTGAGGGGGTCTCTTGCACGTTAAATCTGTCAGGCCAAACGTCCTCCCGCTGGTGTGGTGTGGAGAGGGGGGTGCCACTTCAGGTGTCGTCCTAGTCATCTGACCGTGGTTCAAAATGACGAGGTCCGTCCCAAAATAGCCCTCGTGTTGCTTTAAAACGGGACGTTAATATGACTAAACTAAACTAAACCGGTTTATTAGATAAATCCATGAGTCTAGTTGAGGGTCGAAGTGACCAATTAAGGTTAATACTATGATTTTTTCTTTAAAAATATGTTTTTTCCCCTTTATTGAAATAGACTTTTAATGTCTATTTAGGGTCAGGCCTAGAAATACAACAGACATATAAACATTTATAAAATGTATTTTGCTTTTCTTTTTAAAGAAAACTGCTAAAATATAATTTCAGTTTGATTTTTACAGAAAATATTAACATCAGTAATCCCCCTCATCCTCATTAGCATTTTCAAATCAAATAAAAAATTGTAAGTATTTTAAGTAACTTAGCACAGTAAAAGCGATCTCAACAAAGGCAATATTTTAATGCAAATTACATAGTTACATTTCATTCAAAAATCAGATTTATTTTTCCTTATGCATCAGGAGAGGAAGCTTCAATCACATTTTAAGCATTAAGTATACAATAAGATTGCGAGTCTGCTTTACATAAAGCATAACAGAATATTTGCATATAAGTCACATAATTTATGTGACCTTTTTCTCCAACTTGTATTTTTTTCTTTTTATCAACATTTCATTACGAAATTTCTGAACTAAAGACCGATATTTTCTAATTTTTCTAGAAATAAAGATGAAATACTTCGTGACTCAAGGTAATAAAACTAAATTTGTATTTTTAACAAACTACAAACCATAAAATTAAAGCAATATTTATGAAATTAAATTATAAAGTTATATATTTCCTGAATCTAATGCTATTAAAAGGAGAATGCATTGTATTTAGAGAACGCCAATGTTGCTGCATCTAAAACACAAATGAACATATCCGAAACAAAAAAATAGCAAGTTTAAATTGAAAAAAATGAAGAAAATGATGACATGGCCTGAAACTTTATCCCTGGTTTGAATTCCTGACTGAGGATGATCCTTCATAAAGTCTTTTGTCCATCAACAGTAACAAAGAAACTCTGGATTTTCTAAAAGATAACAAAGTTAATAAATTTAATACTTTTGATTTTGAAAATTGTACATAAATCTACCTTATAAAGAATCAATAGATGTCTGCATTTTTATACATGACAAATATTTAAATAGAGATATTATTATAAAAAATAACTGGTTTGAATTATGTAAATTTAATGTTTCCGAAAAATATTTTTAACGGAATTAATTTTGTATAAACAAATAATGGGAACAGTTTTTTCAAGTGCTTTAGCTAATATATATATATATATATATATATATTACATTGAGAAAAAAATAATTAAACATTATCTAATAAACTACTGGAGATATACTAATGATTTACTTTTGTTAAATATAGATAATACTAATGTTGTTATTGATTTATTATCCAAAAAAATTAAGTTTAACTGAAACGAACGAAAATCAACACAAAGCTATCTATTTGGATTCAAAAATAGAAATTTCTAATAGGTATTTACGATAAAAGGTATGACTTCCACTTCAAAGTAATTAAACTTTGAAAAAAGAAATTACTACTCTAATTTATAATCTAAAGTTTTCCAATTTTCGATTTTCTCACAAAATGATATAAAGCAATAATGAAATTTCTTATATTGAAGCAACAATCTTTTCAAAAAGTTAGTTTTTAGTAATTTCCCAAAAAACTTTGCAATAAAAAAGTTTTTACATGGGAAGGTATATCTATTTTTTTTATAGAAGTATACATGATTTAGAATAGAATTACATTATTTAGAAAGAATACATTATTTTTTCAAAACTAAAGATATGCTATCTAATTAATTCAATTTTTTAACTCAATAGATGGCGCTGAGATAGTTTAATTTATTTTTTTATGACGAAACATTCTTATGACCAAGCATTGTAGGCGTATTCAGTTTTAAACGCGGGAATTTGAATTCAGTTTACCATTGTGGATTTACAATGTAAGGTTTTCTTCCTCAATAATTGGAGTTTTTGCTTTCAATTGGTATGTTCTTTGCTTTTATATTCGATTGATGTTTATTATTTTATAATTTAATGGTCTTTTTGTAGTTTGATTTGATTCAATTTTGCTGTGATCTTGCTTAGATTTAAAATTTTGAAATAATTAACTTATTATTGTGTCTTTGATTTTGATACTAACTTTTGTCTCCAAAACCTCGATTTCTTGGATTTTCGGATCACGAGAAGTCAATATTTTGGTTCAAAGTCAGACTCCTCACAGACAACATCCCTACCTGAGGGTGACGCTTGAATAAGTATTCAGTCTAGATTCATCGCTTCTTTTCCTTTTTTTAATCCATTTTTTGCTTTTAAACTTAATATTCATTTCTAATTTGGTTAAGTTCATTTGTGTTTTAGATGTAGCAGCGTTAGAGCTCTCTAAATACTATGTAGCTTTTATTTGTTTTTGGTTCAAGAAATACTTACTTTTAATTTCAATTTTCATTTGATAATTTCATACTTCTGAATTTCTCTCCCTTTTCGATGTTTAATATTGAGCAGCAATAACGTGCACCTAATAGACTGACTTAACATCCCTATCTAGAATAATAAATTTTTAAGACAAACTATTACAGTGATTAAATAGTTGATAAACTCATTCGTTACCGTCACTGAACCTAGTGATTCGGATCTTCTTTTTGGACTCCGATATAGTTGAGAACGAGTCGTTTAATTAAATAATATGTTTGAATTACATCCATGAGTCAAATAGTATAAATAGTCAACATGTTGAAGTATAATCAAAATAAAATTTAAGTTTTCGTTGCTATTCTGATGATGATTAAGTGTGTGTCCAGAGTGGCGTTACACCGGAGAAAAGCTTACAATTACAATTTTAAAAAATAGAATTTAAATAGCTATCAAAAGACTCGCTATTCAAACATAACTTTCCCATGTATGTGTACTAGATGCAAAAGAAGCTAAAGGCAGCGCCAAAAAAACATTGAAATAAAATAAAAGCAAAGAGAGGAAGAAAATAAAAGCATAGTGGGAAAGACAAAAAAATAAAAATAATAATAATAAATAAATAAAAACATATAAATAAATATAAAATATAAATAAAAGAATAGTCCATTATCCGGAACAAAAAGCTACAGGTACAGAGCTCTTTCTGAAATTTTCCAAACAGAATATTGTCCACTTTTAGCAGTGCTTGAATTTCTCTGCGCAACTTTGAAGAAAGGCAAACAATAAAGTCCATTTAAAGTCTGAAACTGACGAAAAACATTTACACTAGAAAAATTGATTTATCGCAAGGTATAACAGAAAGAGTACTTTTCCTTTTAACAAAAAAAAAAAAAAAAAAAAAATGGAGTGCAAAGGTTAGTCTAGATAGGCGATAATGGGACAAATTATTATTCCGTTCGGAAAATTCTGCTTTCGTTGTAATATAGAAAATTCAAAATATTTTGGGCTTCTAAAGACAGTTTATTATTTGACAAAATTTAAGAGTTATGTTGTTGAGGTTTAATAAATTTTCTGAGATGATTTTTCGCTGCTATGATTCACTTCTGTGATTCAAAATTTCTTTACGATCTCAAATATATTGAAGTAATCGCCTTTCAAATAGATAAGAAATGTGAATCGCATTTGTGAGTAGAATATTGTAAGCGGTAAGCAACATACTAAAGTAAAATAAAAATGAAACTTTATTCGTTCGCTGCTATGATTAACTTCGAAATTTCTATATTTAGTTCAAAATTTCTTTACGATTTTAAATATGATAGAAAAAAGGCCGTTTAAATTGATAATAAATGTGAATCGCATTCAATAATCAAATTATATAAACGGTAACCAACATACTAAAGTATTATCGAACTGAAACCTTACTCATTTGCTGCTATGGTTTACTTCGGTGATTCTAAATTTCTTTACCATCTCAAATGTAGAGGAGAAAGTGTCATTCAAATAGATGATACATGTGAATCACAAACGTTAGTCGAATGGTATAAATGGTAACCAACATACTAAAATGTCATCGAAATAAAACTTTACTCATTTGCTGCTATGGTTTACTTCGATGATTCTAAATTTCTTTACCATCTCAAAAGTACAGGAGAAAATGTAGTACAAATGGATAATAAATGTGAATCATAATCGTTAGTCGAATAGTATAAATGGTAATCAACATACTAAAGTATAACAGAAATGAAAATCAATTTCTTTGCTGCTATGATTCACTTCTGGCATTCCAAATTTATTTACGATCTCAAATATAGTAGAGAAAAAGTCATTTAACTAAATAAATGTGAATAACTTTCCTGAGTCAAATAATTCAAATGGTATCCGACATACGAAAGTAGGAGTGATAAATTCACCCTCATTAAAGAGTTTTTATTTAATTCTTTGAAGTTAATCAGTAATTCAATATAAAAAATTTTTTTGAAAATATAAGAAATCAACATTTAAGTACTAAATTATTCGAGTGTTTAGATCAGGGGTGGCGAACGTGCGGCCTTAAGGCCGCATGTGGCCTTTTCTTGCCCAAGTTGTTGCCTTTTCATAAATTAAAAATTATAAAAATATAAAAAAACCTATAAAACTAAAAAATCAGTTGATCAATTCCCCCATTGATTCAAATTACTATCGGCCATCTTTAGCTAATGCAGCTGCTTTACCTCGTAGACCTGCAGTTATTTATCCTCGTCTAAGACAACACGCACGAAGAATTCTTTCATGTTTTGGAAGTACATATTGTTGCGAGGCAACATTTTCATACATGACTCAAACTAAAACCCACCTAAGAAGTCAAATAAGTGATGTTCCTTTGGAAGACCAACTTAAATTACGTACAACGTCAATTGAACCAAATATTTCTTTTTTGTCATCCAATAAACAACCACAGAAATCCCATTAAATTTTCTGGATCGTAAATTTAAATGTCAAATTTTTTGGAATTTATTAATTGTATGTCATTTTAAAAAATAAACTATTTAATTGCAAAGAAAATTATGTATTTTAATTTTGCATATAAATCCCTTTAATTAAATCGTATATATATATGGATGCGGCCTTCTCAAAAATGGTAAAATGAAAATTGGCCTTCTAATATAAAAAGGTTCGCCACCCCTGGTTTAGATGCACACAAATAAAAAAAAATCAACATTTAATAAGTAAATTATTCTACTGTTTAGATGCACACAAATATAAGAAATCAACATTTAATTACTAAATTATTCTAGTGTTTAGATGCACACATAAATTACATCAAAAATCAGCTTCTGATCGTGTTTCTGTGCAGCTAAAGTTTTTTATAATTGTGACAATATAGAAGCATATCTTACAACAGAATGTAATAAAAAAATTATTGCATTCAAACTCTCTCTTCATAGATACAATAAAACTCATGGAATTTTAGTAAATTTTAGACTTTGAAACGATCTGAATGATGTTTATTTTTAACAAAAAATTGAAATTTACGAGAAATCTAAAACTCATTATGAAATGAAATTCATGTTAGTTTCACTTTAGACCAGTGATGGGGAAACTACGGCCCGCGGGCCAAGTCCGGCCCGCGGAAAGGTTTAATCCGGCCCGTTTAAGAGTGACGTCGTGAGAATGTTTGAACCCATTTTTACTTCGTAATGTGACGACCCGCATAAAAACTACTTGCGGTGATATTCAAAACACAATAGTATTCTGGACAAATCCATCCGACCCAAACAGCTAACTCCTCTTCGCTCGAAACTTCCAGACACTCTCGCATTTTCGATTCATTGTTCTGTTTTTCCGAAAGAACCGCAAATATCCAATTCCCGAACAGTTCTTGCAGGTAGGTATAAATACAAGCGAGGCCGCCCGAAGATCAGTTAGTTAGCGACTTAGTCATCTGCAACGACCTGCTGTGACTCGAGTAATTGTTTGTATAATCCCCGAAACTACTTTATTTAAAGAAAAACCTGTGTGCTTACTTTGCAATACAACTGTTGCAGTTTTAAAAGAATATAACATTCAACGCCATTTCAAGAGCAAACATGAAAACCACTCCTACTCATCGTTAAGTAAAATGGTGAAAAAAATAATTCGAAAGATTTAATAAAAAATTTATCAAGTCAACAACAATTATTTCAGAGAGCTAATCATTCTCAAAGATGCGCTACGAAAGCCAGTTATGTGTTGGCTTATAATATTGCTAAATCTAATAAAGCATTTTCAGATGGGGAATTTATAAAGCAGTGCATGATAGATGTGTGCGATATTATGTGCCCTGAAAAGAAAAATGATTTTCGGACACTGTCTCTCTCAAGAAGAACAATCACCGAGAGAATTGAAAATATTGATAAAAATCTAATTTCACAACTGACTACAAAAACTCAAAAATTTATTTTTTTATTCAATTACCATGGGTGAAAGTACAGATATCAGCGATACTGCGCAGTTACTCATATTTGTAAGAGGAATCAACGCCCACTTTGAAATTACAGAAGAACTTGCAGGGCTGCTTCTAAATAGGTAAACTTCGTTTACCTATTGATAAGTTATGTAATGTAACTACAGATGGTGCTCCTAATATGGTTGGAATCAATCAAGGATTTGTTGGGAAATTTAATTCTAAGTATCCGGAAAATGATGTTGCTTTTTTGCATTGCCTTATACATCAGGATGCTCTCTGTAAATCGGCTTTAGATATTGACCATATACTTAATATTGTTGTAAAGCTAGTAAATATGATTCGTTTCAGAGAATTATTACATCGCCAATTTCAACAGTTTTTGGAGTCCGTACATGCTGAGCATTCTGATATCCTGTATTATTCAAAAGTTCGTTGGTTAAGTGCTGGAAAAGTATTTGAAAGAATTTGGGATTTAAAAGACGATATTGTGAATTTTCTTCTTGATAAAGACATTTATAATCAATTTGACGTCTTAGAAAACGAAACGTGGCTTTCTGATTTCGCTTTTTTCACAGACCTCCTCGTACACATGAATGAACTTAATCTCAAACTGCAAGGGAAAAATCCGTTTCTTCACGATATTTGGCAATACCTGAAGAGTTTCAAATTACAGTTATTATTATTTGCTAATCAGATCTCTAAATCTGGTTTTTCTCATTTTCTAAGAATACAATCTTTAAAATTCACTCTATCAAACAATAAGATTAAAAAATACGAAATTAATTTGAGAAAACTATCTTCAGAATTTGAAAAGAAATTTCAGGACTTTAAAAAATGGAACCTTAGTTTAGTATTTTTGCCACCCCATTCAATGTTAATTACGAAGAAGTTGATGCAAAATTTCAACTTGAATTAATAGAACTGAACTGTAATACTCTCCTGAAAAAAACTTTTCATACAGTACCATTACTAGAATTTTATAAAAATTTAAGTCCAGATAATTTCCCAAATCTAATTACTCATGCAATGAAGATAATCACAATGTTCGGCTCATCTTATATATGCGAACAAATCTTTTCAACAATGAAGCTTAGGAAAACTTCTTTAAGAAACAGAATTACAGATGAGCACCTTTCATCAGTTTTAAGAATTTCTGCTTCGCAAATGGAACCGGACTATGATGAAATTTTGATAAAACAATTTCATTTTTCTCATGCACCATCAACCAGTAATGACACCAGAAAATAAAGTGATAATACTTCACATCAAGAACTACACTAAATTCATTTTATATTTTGTGCTTATAATTTTCTTACCTTTTGCTTTTTTACTATTAAAATAATAAGTGTATGTAATAACATATGTATATGTTTATAGAACACATAAATTTTTTAACGATTAAGCATTGTTCTTTGGCCCGCTACGATCGTCAAGTTATTACAAATGGCCCGTCTTAAAAAAAGTTTCCCCACCACTGCTTTAGACCATCTAAAGTGCATGCAAAGATACAAACTTTCAAACAATTACACACTGTTAAAATTAAAATCATTAATTTTAAGTTATCAAAAACTAATAAATAATGGTTTACTAAGTTTTCTGAAATTGATCGAAGTTTTTATTTTCCCTGAATTAAAAATTGTTAATTTTGTTTAACTTGCATTTTTAATGGGTTAAATTCTTAGGAATCAATCTGTTTATAATTTTTATAGCTTTAACTAAATGCTCAACATGTTTATGTGTATACAATCAATACATTAAATATCATAATCTGTTGGAAAATACTTGATTTTGAAGTAAAGAAATTTATTTTATGGGAAATTTATCGTTGCTACAATTAAGGGCGAATCTTTAAAATAGTAAAAAGATGGACTAACCGATAAATTATTATTTCACGATTCATCGGACTGGAGTAATATCTTTTAATTTTCCCTCCTATCCGTTAATTTCTCCTTTAATTCAGTTAGTTCTCTTTTAATATTTTTAACAGAGATAATACACTGAATTCCTAAGGATATTAAATAATGTGATCTGGACGTCCCGGTTCGAGCATTGTTATTCTGTGTTCTATCTGTGAGATGTATGAATGAGCTCCCCTGTAAAAAGGGGTTGTGCAAGCGAATGTGCGTGTCATCTTCATATGAGCTAGAAATCAGACTTCTGCCTTCTGGGTGCTCAGGGGTCTTTACTCACAGAAGCTACTGCACCTCCTTTCTCCACGACATCATCATCATCATTGAATAATGTATTCTGGCAAAAATGCTTTGATTTTCCCTTAAAGAAATTTTTTAAAAAAATCATTGAGCATTATTTAATTTTGAGAACAATTGTAAAGCAATAACGAAAGGTAACAAATTTACCACAGAATCTTCTTACCCAAATTCACTTTTGACCTTTATTAACCACAACCATATTGATTTAGTTCGTTGTAGCGTCAGCATGACCATAATGCAAAATGGCTAAAAAATGAATAAAAAATGAAATAGAACTCAAATGTGGCAATTTTATTTCATCTTTCGAATAAAATCTAAATAAAATTTTACTTCTCATTTTTGAGAAAGATTTTAGTTATTTTGAAAGCCTTCTAAAATGCCTCTAAGAGACCTTGCATGTCCATGACTACGTACGTCTTGAATATTCATGCAGAGGCACTTCTGAAATATGGCCAAATCCTTCCCACCACATCCCCCGCTTTCTTTTTGACCGTAAAAAAAAAGAAACCCAAAAATCTTTTGCGGATTTAGAACGCTGCAACTTTCGCTCCCTTCTTCCCAAGCCCGAAGTCTGACAAGTGTCCGAGGCTGGGGCACTGGTGGGCTTCTGCCAAAGAAGATTGACTACTCGAAACATGGCCGAGGAGACCACCTCTGGCATGATCGTTTGCGACGAATCTCTCAGCTCGGAGACCAGCCCCGCACCAGAGCTCGAGAACTTGTTTGACGACCCCTTACTGTTGGAGGGAGACTTTTGCTCGGAAGAGGAATCGTCCTTCTTTGGTATGTAGTTGCATTTTGGAGGGAGAGTTGAAGTATTTACCACAAAATGGTTTGCATATATATATATAACCCCTTAACGGTCGCATAATTTTGAAAAAAATGGTCATAAAAGTGCCTATTTTTTTATTAGTCTTGAGCAGTCATCTGGTGTATATATTGAATAATAAACATGATTCTGGGCATAAGAAATAGATTGTTTTAATATTTTTGGCGCATTCCTTTTGAATACGCCAGCCCGGAGATATCACGGGCGCGAGAAATAGAGGTAGAAATTTCACCCCGTCATTTTCACGGGAGCGAGAAGGAAGGAGTTAAGATTTTAAATCCAATAACATAAGTAAGCTATGGAGTTTGAAATTGCATGCATGAATAAAATAGAACTGGCAGCATAAAAATATAACTTACAGCATAAAAAGTGCAATTTGTGGCATATTTAGAGCTTACAGAATATGGATATTTGTGGCTGTATTTTCTGCATCTACGAAATAATTTGCATTCGTTGCATGCATTAAGTGTATTGGCGCAAACTATGGCGCTAGCTATCGCCAACTTTTAAAAATAAGAAAATCAAATTTGTTTTGGATTTAAAGTCTATTATTCAATGAATAAAAATGTTTTGCGCTAAACTTCTAATCTAGAAATTAATACATTCATTGTATACATTAAAAAATTAATGGATAATAAACCACACCAAATTTCATTTTTTTAAATTCCGAAAAAAAATTTCGAAAAAAAAAAAATGCCGATAATTTAAAAAAACTAAGAACTTTTATGATTGCAGCACAAAATTCATAGCCAACATTTCGAACTCCTGACGGTGACCCAGCAAGTCGTAAATGAATTTCCATTCACAATTTATGCATTACCTGATTTAATGTCAAATGTTCCATCATTTGATATTTATTGTATGCTTATGTAACTAAATTCTTTTTCAAAAAAGATTTGAAAGTCAGCAATTTCGGGTATTAATATAAAAATCCAGGATATCAAATTTATAAATTACATTAAAATTCAGGTCATAAAAAGCCTTATGTTCCTTTAGAATTCAAATATTTAGTAAATAATTAATGAACTTGATTCAATAATTAAGTTTAAAAGATATATATTTTTTATAGTTTGAGATTTTTTTTGACATTTATAAAAACGCCAGAATACCTAATAAAATCTTCCATTTACTTATCTACATGAATTTAATAATTTTTATATAAGTATTTTATAGAATTTTTTTACATGCTAATTAAAAGTTTGATTTTTAATGAAATTTATATGAATAATAGTACTTTCTTGTGCTACTACTACATAAATCATGTTGCATAACTCACACCTTAATAGTATTGCTAAAGTTAGTTTCTTATTTATATCAATTAACTTTATTTTGTCAATTCAATAGTACTGGATCACAATTTATAGTTCTAACATTTTTAACCCTATTTCGATTTTCAGAACTTGGCAGCTATGCATTGAATTTTCCACTTCTGTAAATATTCAAATTTAGTAGTTTCATGTAAACTTAAAACTGATTATTATCATTAATATTTTAAATTTTAATAAAATACTAGGAGTTTAAGATGAGATTTCTAACCTACAATTTTTCGGTTGAGTAAACACGCAAGTTAGAATTGTAATATGATAAATTTGAATAGCTAGGGGATATTTTTTTTCGTTTTTCCTTCTGTTTTTTTACTGTCAGACCAAACGATTTTGATCAGAAAATAATTTAGTCAATGCATACGAAAACATTCCTGTATTTTAATTCTGTCTTTGAAAACATCATTTGAATACGGAAAATAAATTTGTTTCGTGATCTAAATTAATGCAGATTTCACTTTGCATATCTTACAAACATTAGTAGGGAAAAAATGTCGTCTGCTTCAAAACATGTACATGTTTTGTTTATCTGATAGATGTATTTATATCCAAGAAAACTGATCGGCTAAAAGCACAACGCTTGACGGTTTGCAATATTCATTGGTATGAATACAAATATGACAAACTTTTTTAAATCTTTCATTAAAAAAATTCTAAAGTTAGGATTATTGTCTAAATTCAATAAAAATTGTATTATTAATTCCTGGTTTATAATTCTATGAATAAAAAATGTTATAGCAGGACTCACCCGGCTTAACAGAAGAATTTTATAGCATAAAATGCAGTGGCAAAAAAATGAAAAAAGAATCGGAGAGTCTTTTCATTTAACAAGATGGTGAAATTAATTATTTTTATTTTTTGAGAAAGTGAATTTTTTTTATTTTTTTGTCTTATAATATATTATAATACCTGGCTTAAAAAATTGTCAAAATTAGGATTTGATTTCTATATCTGGTTTGATGTAGACAAATAAATGGCTTATTGAAATTGCGATTTTTTCTGAAATCAATTTTGTGTCGTATTGTTATGTTAATTTTTGCTTAAAACTCTCTTTCTAAATTTTTAAACGGTAAGATTTATCATTATATAAATTTATTTGTACTTCCTATTTCTTCTCGTAATTGAAGTCCAAACAGAAAATAAGCACAAAATTATTGTTAAATTAATGCAAAAGTGTATTCGTATCCAATTTTATTTACTGGTGTCCTTTTATGTATGAGCGTTCCGTAATGTTTACGTAATTTAAAGTGATGGTGTAATTATGCATTGTGTATAGATGTATGTAAATACGTGATAGAAATGATTCAGAGAAATAAAATTACATATTTTATATATCTATCTTTTTTTTATTAAAAAAATTCTTAAAATATTTTTTCCTGTAGATAGTAAAACCTACTTTATTGCTCAGAACCATTGCTCAGATATGATATAGTTCTTAATTTCATCAGTCTAACTCAAAATGTTTTTGATTTACCTTTGACATAAACAGACAGACGGACATCTTCCAAAAAGGTGTTTATTTGGAGGTTCACCAAAATATCAAGTTCAAAATTTTTTTTTTTGATTATTGTACTTTCTTTATACAGTGTATGTGAAGAAATATAAAAAAAATTCGAGCTTCTTAAAGCTATTTCAAAATAAAACATTGTTGCCAACAATTGTGAAGAAAGTGGAATATACTGTCACCGGTTGTCCAAATTTAATTCATTGATCGTGTCTCAATAAGAAAAGGAAATGCAGTGAATAGTTTTTATACATCAATTCAAGAAAATGGAAATTGAATTGGCGAATCATGAAAAATAAAATCATCACTTCATTGAATTGATATGGAAATCGCCCTTTCTTTATATCGTGCCAAAAAGAAACACCTGAGTAAGATCAGCTCAAGTGAGACAGAAATAATCTTGGGAAAGAGAAGCTATGATTCATATGAAACTATATTATGCATAAATAAATTAATATTTAAGAAATTCGCTTCAGATATTTAATCAAATATTCCTGGACTGAAATTTCAGATTTTTTCCATTTCACAATATGCTGGTTGTTTTGAAAAATGAGGTGGAGTGGTCTGCTCAAACCCTTCTTGCATACAGTCTAATAAAGGTGCTGTCTAAGTAGCATTGGCGTACAATAATTGCAAAGTATTTTGGTGTGAACTTAGTATTTTTATTGAACCTATCGTGTAATGTGAATTAATTTTAATTAATCTCTCATGTAGGCGAGTAATTTGGCAATTAATCCCTGGCATGATGTTAATAATATCCTAAAATTGAATATAGATTTTAGATACATTTTCTAATCGACTAAAACAAAAATTTGCCACAAAACTATACTTGTAGTCATAAAATCGCGTACAAAATTTGATACATTTAAGTCATTACAGCTTTATGTCGCATGTTTACATGTTTCTCAAAGTACAGAATGACAGATATTCAGTTTCATTTTGTATTTGACTCATAATTTGATAAGTGTCCACATTAAGGATTTTAACACTGTTTATAGAATTTTATCTGTTCATCTCTTTTTGTTCTGTAGTTTAAGTTATACATTAAGTACTCGGACGATCGGACAAATAGACTTCTGCACGAAATGTGCTCAAAATTTGCTAGAAATTAACAATTTTGGTTGAAAGAACCTATACCAAATTTCATCCGCCTACTTGAAAAGCCTTTTTGGGTTATCTTTGTCGCAGGCAGGCAAACGGACATTTTCTAAAACGGTTTTTTAAAACTCAGGACCTTTTAGAATGTGAAAATTCGTGAATATCTGGAATTCGAGTTTTTTTGACGATTAAATCACTTTCTCTATACTTCGTATACGAGAAAGAAATAATTCAATGATATATTTACCATTAAATATAAAACAAATTCTTATTTTAACATAATTTTTATAGGCTTAGATATCATATGTTGAGTTTTAAACGTATTTGTATTTCCTTATCTTCTCAACATAGATTATAAACCAAGTGAAAGCAGTTTTTTTAAAAATATTTATAAGATGTATGTAATAATAACGAATTCCGTCAGTCGGAATATTCTTTTTAAGTAGGAAACGCGTTCAGCTAGCTATGATGTTTGTTGGTGTTGCCATTTAATCTATAAAAGCTCGACGAATTTTATTTATCTACAGGTATTATATATTTGAGATATACGACATTCTTTACAAAAACATTGTTCAGTGGTATCAGATCGTTAAACTTAAAACTAATGTATTCGGCACATAGTTCCTGCTTGGGTGATAGATGCTTATGATAAAGAAAATATTCTCAAATATGCAATTACATATTTAAATTTTTTTTTTAAAGAATCAGAACGCTGATTTTTTTTTCTGTAACCTTGGTAACATTCAGCTGCATTATTGCAGAAAATCACTTTTTTATCACTGAAATTTAAAAAAGTAATAATACATTTTATTTCCATTCAGCCTTTTCTCAAATTCAAATGTATTTAAAAATGCTCAATTTTCTTCTGTAGCGTTCTACATAACTTAAGAATTTGCATTAATGCACGTCTCCGTTAAGATATTATTGCATACATTATTATTGCCATATTTAAGATTAATTTCTTAAGATAAAGCACAAAAAAAATTATCTGGAACACATCATGCTACGATAATTTAGACAAAAAATTAGAATCTGATTTAACTTTTTGGGGGGATGGGGAGTAATTGTTTTATTGAAACACATAATCACAATAAATATGATCTATTTTATTAGCACGATTATAAAGAGATTTTTTTGATAGAATAAAAAGTATGATTCAGAATTTGTCTATTAAATACACTTCATGAAACTGAGAAAAAAATCATTTTTTGTTTTGCTTTGTTTCTGTAACTCTAAAAAAGAGCAAACTATTAAGATAATCACATTGAAGACAAAATCAGCATATATGGAAAAAAATGCAATTTCCATGTTTTTTCATGGTTTTTTTAAATTTGAAATAACACTTGTAATTTTTAAAAATTTCAATGTACTTAATAAGATATATTTCTTAATTATATAACATTACTTTGCTTTTAATTAATAGCAAAAAAGTCGAAAATATTGAAAGAAGTTGTGAGAATCCAAATCAAGTAAATCCATAAGATTTATGTATGTTTTATAGTTTCATGAGAATTATGTTAAGTGAACTGATCATCTTTCAAAATTTAATGCTTAAGGCTGAATTTGAAATAGTTTGACTTATTGCATTCAATATTTTTTTAAATACATAAAACCGATAGAGCCAACTTTGGTGACGTCATAATCGCATGATCGGAATAATTCCAGATATAATCAATCTAACTTCTTACGCAGAGCCAATACAGTTTGTTTTTGTCATTAAAAAGCGAGCTATTTATTTCAAACTAAATTAGAGCAACTCAGTTGACATTTTATCATCGAAAGATGAATTCAGTTCATTAATAAGCAGATATTAATTTTTGATCCCTTTCATATCATTTTTAGTCAAAAATAATAGAATTTTGAATCTAAACACGGAGCTGAAGGTTTGCTCTATTTAACATTGTGTACCTACCATCCAACATTGCATGCTATGTTCAGAATATGTGTGAAATGCTTGAAAAGAAATAATACTTAATAATTTTGGGTTTTTACTTGCGGAAACAGAAAAGAGAAACTACTGTTTTACAGGCATGTTTCCTTTTAATGATAGTTAATTATCAAAAGCATGAAATGTAAACAATTTGGGAGAACTTTTTAAACCACCATCCAACATTATGTAGATCTTTTTTTAATATCCAGTGGCTGAAGAAATTGAAAGTACACTTTAATTTTTACGTGATAAATACGACTTTCAATATAAATTACATATTACCGGGAATTACAAACAGGGTTTTATTTTTACACATAACAGATGGTTTAATTTAGACTAAAAATAAAGAAAAATCAACGAAAAACTTCTAAATTGAAAAGTTTCGAAGCATTTTTAAATAAACATACGTAGACTTTTGTCTCAAAAAATTGAGAGTACACCAAAGAAGTTTTTGCAATATCCATTATCGAAACAAAGTGCCACTATTAAGTTGCATGTCTTTTGGTCGAATTTTCATGTATTTTGGTATATTGAAACTTGAATTTATCAAGTAAAAGTATGATGTACTCTCAATTTTTTGAGCCACTTATGTTCGTTAATTAGCTAATAAAAAGTAAAAATAAATTGTTCAAATAAAAGAAACAGTTTATGTTATAATTAGAAGTTGTAGTTATAATTTGCATTAATTTCATTAATAATGCAAGAGAAAATAATTTTATTAATGAAACAATAACGAGACAATGTTCAATATATTTCATAACATATTTTAAAAAGTGCATAAAAAAATCTTTTTTATTATAATTATTTGATACTTTCCAGTGTTTTATATGTTACTCATTATCATTGATGTTATAGTATGTCTGAAATCAATTCTTTCTAAAATTCCTTAAAAGATAGCGCCTTAAAAATGAAATCACAATTTGATTAAATTGATAAATTAATTAATCAAAAAATCTTTGAAAACTCATTAGTAGTCCACTCTTATTCAAAATTTATTCACATAAGAACTATCAAAATCCTAAAGCATTAATAAATAATGAAATCAAAATTCAACCGCTTGAAATAAATTTTTAGCAAAAATATTATATTAAATGCAAATAAGTGCTCTACAATATTAAAATTTTTACTGGCATTATAAGTAGTATACAGTACATTTTCAGATATATATAATGTGTGTGTAGTATGCTTTTAGCTTTTATCCACCAAAATAGAAACGCAAAATTAATCTAATAACATAAGTGAAACTGATGTTATTTATTTTTCAGTCAATTTCTTAATAAGCACAATTAATCACAATTTTTTTAATTTTTGGATTTTCCTTTAAAAATATAATTCATAAAATACCGTTAACTAATTCAACTTAAATATTTTTTTTAATTTAATTTTTTAAATTTATTTTTCAAAAATTTGTGCTAATTGTGACAAATATGCTGGGGTATTATAATAAATATGAAATAAGAAATTAAACTATTAATTGCGGCTTTGTATAAAATTACCAAATATTTTGGGCAGAACTTTCAGCAGAGCGAGCGTTGTATATTTAATATAAAGTTGTAACCCTGTTCAAAACAAGTTTATATGCAATAAATGCAATATCATCATTAAAATAGCTAAATTTTGGTATTGTTACACCTATTCTCCTATTGGAATTTTCATCAAATATTTCGTGAAATGACGTAACATCTGAGTTTCACTAAATAATCTTCCTATTGTACAACAATAATAAATAATAAAAATTTAATTTAAAATATCAAAAAATAATAAAAATATAAAATATTTTGATATTAAATAATTTTTATCTTCAGTTTTAATTCAAATGTAAAGATAGATTGCTTACCGCACATTTTAATCAGGAGCATGAATATTATTTCTTACATTTTTTTTAATAATTCATTCTATTTTGAGCTAACAAAATATTCCTAGCGTTGCCAATTTTTTGTTAAAAATTGAAAAAGGAAGAATTTTTTTCAAAAAAGGGGAAACTTAATTATTAATTAAATTTTATTTTTAAGAAAGGATTTCTGCTCCAATCACCAAACATGAATTTCATGTTAGCAAAATTTAAAAGTTTTTTTTCCATGGACAAACAAACAAAACATGAATAACATAATTCATAAAAGTATTTTCAATTCCCTCAAAAATGAATTAATAAAATTTTATTACTATCATTATAAATTTAAATGTATTTTAAGCTGTTGATTTTCTTTATACATTTTGATTACATGCAACAACAGTATTCCTTATCTATTTTTTTTTAATTTATGCCGCTTTTTTTCTCTTAAATGCCTAAACATAATTATTATTACTTTGAAAAATAATTTCAAGTTACTTATCTGAAGTATTACAAAATTAGAATGATCTTTTCTTAGTTAAATCATTTTTAAAGTAATATTTTATGCTTGAAAAGAATCAAAACATTTCATTTCGCAGAAAGCAGACGATAATTTTCCACTTCACAAAACACATAATTTATTAAATTACTTACTCTCTTTTGGGGAAAAAATATTCTTCTTTTTAATAACTTCAAACGATTTAATCCTATAGTGTGTAAATTAATTAATACCGCTGTTAAAAAATCTGTTATAACTTAAATAATTAAAAAAATAATTGAAATGAGTTTTCAGACGATAAATATGTACTCGAACCAAGAGATCCGAAGATTCGTTATGCTGCTTTGTTCTCTCTTTTAATCTGGAAATCGAGGGAAAATTGGATAAAGAGGTCTCCTAACTCAATTTGTAGTGCCCCCTGTATGGGGAGGACAGCAAATTAAGCCATCCCATTTCCATTCTGTTGGAACACTTGTCTGGCTTTTCAATTATTCCAAGCCAGATACTTTGTTTCTTTTTAAAACTGGATTTAACCGATTGTGGCGAGACATTTAAACGGTTCGTTTGTGAGACGAACAAGTTTAAAAAAAAATCATTTAATGGTCGGGCAAAGAATAAAAATAGCTATTTTCTCGAATTTTTAACGAGTTTACAATGTTTATTAAAAGCAATTATTTTATTTTTTTGCTTTCAAAGTGACTTTTGAGAATAGAATTATTTTTCTTCAAAAAGCTAAGAATTATCCACATTTTCAAAGTACGGCATTATATTCTTTTTAAACATCTTTGTTATATAAAGTTGGAATATTGTAATTGATTTTTTTGGTTAAGTGATAAATTTAATTAAATATCAATTCCGTGATAAAAATTCTCTAGTATTGAATTAAGAACAAGTAATTTCGAAATATATTATTTAGAATAATAAATTTTATATGAATGATTATAAAGTAGAAAATAATTAAAATGATTTTTTTTTTCCTTTTTTAGCCCACGAGCGAAAGTATGCTTTTAATAAGAAATTCTATGGTTTTTTTACACTGATTGCAATGGTTCCTGTATTATGTGATAAATTGTTTAACAAAAATAATTAAATAATTTTCTTTATGATTAAAAATTTAATTACTTAACTTTTTGAGGAGTTTGTTATATTTAAAGCATTTCTTCTTAAGAAATTTTGCTTTTAAAGAGAAACCTGTCGATTGAATTTTTATTTTAATGACTACTGCTTATACTTTAACAAGTAAAATTATTTATAACTATAATATATTCTATCATAAACATGATCAGTGCCTTCATTCAATACGTTTTAATAGTTTTGCCATTTATATGACAACAGTAATTTGCTTGTTTACAAAAATTCAACAACTTAGATAGATGAAGTCTTCAATTTAATATCGCTGAAGTGAGCTTGATGTACATATCAAATTTTTGATGCAATTTATAAATGAAATTAAATATCTGGTTTTACTTAACAAAGGATGTACTAATTTTTTGATTTTGTTAACAAATGTTAGAATTACTATGTTGAAATACCTGCTTTTAAACCAGCGTGAATATTTTGTCGAAACATCTGGATTTCTTCACGAATATGAAGAACGGCTTTCTCAACACCTATTTTTTAACCAATGGGAAGGAGCATTTTATTTAAATACTTGTACGTCCGTAATTAAGGAAAAAAAAAGAATTATGTACAAATACTTGGTTGTCTTAACAAATAGAAAAAAATACTTTGTCCAAAAATATTCTTAATCATTAAATCTCAAGTTTTAGCATCTAAAAGGTAAATATACATTAAATTTTGAACCAAACTTATCCAGGAGATGACCACCTTAAGATCTGTTCTTTCGTATGCATGTAAGCGTGATAACTCACAAAACGCTATGTCTAAAATAAATGAAACTTTGTAAATGATCTTGCCACCAGCACTGAGATTTAGCAGTCAAATTTCGGATCCAATCAGCATTATATATATATATATATATATATATATATATATATATATATTGCATATTTCGTTTTCTTCACTGCACTAAAACTCATTGGCACGACAGCCCGTGAGGGTCAAAGCCTATAGTGCCATATCCGCTTTCTTGGCAGAAGGTCTTGGCATGCAAGGCATATATCCCAATTGGATGGTCAAACTAATTGGGATATATGCCTTGCATGTACGAGCATCACGGGCAAGGCAGCCCATGAGGGTCAAGGCCTACAGTGCCCATATCTGCTTTCTTGATTGAAGGTCTTGTTGTGCAAGGCTTATATCCCAATTAGGTGGTCAACCTAACTTGGAACACCCAATGTTTGGTTCCCAAACATACTTGGTCCTCAGTTTATCGGCCGCAGTGGTCCGTTGGTAAGATTTCGACTTCGGAGGGTTTCAGGTTCGAGACCCGATTCCACCGAAGAACCATCGTGTAAGAGCGTTTGTTGCATGTTAAATCCATCAGGCCAAACACCCTCCCCCTGGTAAGATGTGGAGAAAGAGGTGTGTAGTTTAGTTTAGTTATATTAACGTCCCGTTTAAAGCAGCACGTGGGCTATTTTGGGACGGACCTCGTCATTTTGAACCACTGTCAGATGACAAAGACGACACCTGAACTGGCACCCCCCTCTCCACACCACACCAACTGACAGATTTAACGTGCAAGAGACCCACTCACACGACGCTCCTTAGGTGGAATCGAGTCTCGAACCTGAAACCCTCCGGTTCCGAAGCCGAGACCTTACCACCAGGTCACCGCGGCCCGAGAAGTAGGTGTCGTTCTCGTCCTTTGACCGCGGTTCAAAATTACGAGGTTCGTTCTAAAATAGCCCTGGTGTTGCTTTACAACAGATATAACCTAACCTAACTTCAGTCTGCCAACTCAATGAAGGGATTATAGGTTGAGTCAACCCTTCGCTATAGTCTGATTTTTTTTAAAAAAAAATTCATGTGATCAGCACACACATGTGTGAAATTAAAAATCTGAACATTCATGATCTTACTTGAAGTCCACGGTTTTTTGAAAGGAATGGGAAATTACACTTTTATTAGTGGATATGGGACAAAATTAGAAGAGATCACTCCCACTTTTTTTTAAGTCTAAGATGCTAGCTCAAAACTTATTTTCTTCATATCATATCCTATAACATTTACAAAATCTTTTAACTAAGAAATCATAAAATGGGTAAAATATTATGAAGAAACAACATTAAATAAGTAATATCTTCGTAATTTAAGGGATTAAATGCAAAATATTTTGCGTTTCATCACTCAATACTCTCAATAATTCATTGTAAAAAGTAGTTCAGAATTCAGATTTAAATTTGGAAATATTTCTAGCAGAAATTATTATTTCTTAACAAAACTTCCTTATCTTCGTATGCTGTTGAGCAAACGATTCTCTATTAGTATCACTTTTTTTATTTTTATTTTGCTTGAGCCAAAATCAGCTTAAGTAATCGATTTGTATTTATATCGATTCCAGGCTACAGCCCACAACATGTCCTCGGTGAAGCCAAACATCAGCATCCGCTGGAAGACTCTTCGCCAAAAAACTCCGGCGAAGTGACAGACTCTTCCCCTGATTTTCTCGGGTAAGTGGAGAATAATATCATAAAAATATCCTTTTAAAGAAACAATCTTTTATTAATTTCTTAAAGATCAGAAATTTTATTCTAGTTTATTATTTGCTCCATCGTGTTGGTTTATAATGTATTCTTATAAATATTATCACTGTCAGCACAAAATATTTTGCGTTGTTTTGACGAGTTTGTTCGATATTTTTAATGTCTTATACAATCGTGACGATATCGTAAATATATTATTGATTATCTTATGTTGTTAGAGATGAGATTCTAAAATTCATCACCAGATGGCGGTACTTGTGAGGAATAAAAATTTTATTAACTTATTCAATTGATTAACAATCAAACCTCTGAAAATATCAAAATTAATCATTAGCATATGAGGAAGTGCTTGAAGAATCGATTGCAAAAATTCTATTTTTACAAGTATAAAACATCTATACTTATAATAAAGCTCAGTGTGTGTGTGAGTGCGTGTGTGTGTGTGTGTTGGCGCTCTACAGGCCACACCATTGGACCTACTGCTACGAAATTTAATACATATATACCTTGGAGGTCGAGAATGTGCACCTCGGAGCCCTTTTTTCGAATTTTTAATTAGAATTTGAATCAATTAAAATTGAAGCAAAATTTCGACGTTTTTCCGCAATAACTTCCGAAATATTTTCCATAATATTTTTTAAACTATACAGGGAAAAGGAGGTAATTGTATAAACTAACGAAACAAAGCAAATATTTACTATATAAGACAACTTAAAAGTTTAATTTATGAAGCACTTAAAAAAACTTGAAATGCTTTCAGTTCTCAATTGATTTGCTATGCGGAGTTACAGATTTTAAAGATTTTGTCATTACTTATTATTTGATTCGTATTATTAAAATAAAAACAATCAGATAAGTAACAAAAAAGAAGTTAAATTTATTGCAGATGTATTAATTTACAAGCTATAAAATGTTTTAGTAACTTAAAAATCTTTTTTTTTATTACTAACCGCGTTTGATGACCAGCACGTTCATTGGGACGAATAGCTTCTAAAATTTTTAATAAAATGTTTTAAGTGCCTTACTTATGATGGTTTCCCCAACAAATTATTTTTAAACGTAGTTGATGCATGTATACAGCACTTTAACTTTTAAAAAGCCATATACAATTCCAAACAAAGTGCCTATACATCTACATAATTTTCTGCTATTTTATTTGAAGTGTAAACTGTTAAAAACTGAATGTTTGAACTTCAACAAATACAAATGTTTTGGTGAAATTAAACGTTGGTATTTAAATTTAAAGAAAAAAGAGTAGAATTCTCCAGGAATGAAGTTTTATGTCTCTACAAAAAAAATTTATAATTGTGTAATTACTTGAAGGTTTATTAAGTCAAAACATTTTCAGATTCAGTTTTTGAAAAATAAGTATACTAAAACCCGCGGAAGTGATATCACCAAAACTGCCTCACATTCTCTTTAATAAAAGAGTTATACCAGAGAACGCCTTGCCTAGCATTGACTAGAATAGTTAGGAAATATCAACTTACATTAATATTTCGTGATATAGTGTGAGTTAAGCACCTTTTTAATTTTTGAATCTATCGTTTCATTCTTGGCGAGTTATTTCACGAGTAAGCCCAGTCCTGTGATTACTAACAATCAAAAATCAAACAAATACTTTAGATGCCTTTCTCTCAATCAATTGTAACGAAAAAATTGATGCAAAACTACACTTGAAGTCACAATCCCATACCAAATTTGATACATTTAAATCATTGCGTTTCTGAGTCGTAACATGTATATTTTTGAAAATACAGTCAAACTCTTGTTGGATGTGGCTCTAAATTTGATATTGATAAATGTCTACACTATAGACGTTAAATATATATGCCGAACTTTATTATCCTAGCTGTCTTCGGTATGTAGTTGTCAAATTAACTTTTATTCTAATAGACGGAAAGACAGACGTCCTCTGAATGGATTTTGCTCACCATTGGATAGAAATCTACAAATTTGAACCTAAAAACCGTAACCCAAATTTCAACATTTATGTCAAAGCCTTTTTGAGTTATTTTTGTCACAGACAAAACAGATGAATTTTTTTTTTTTCATCAAAATTTTTTTCAAACTCATTAAGGTCTAAAATGTGGAGTTTCGTCAAAATCTGAAACTCGGATTTTTTGGATGATTACAATACTTTCTCTATACTTCGTATATAAGAAAATAAAAATGACAATATCAAAAAAGGGATATATTTTATCCATCCATTTTTAATGCATTAATGGGTTGGAGTATTTAAAAACAGAATTGCTTGCTTTTAATGCAAAAAATTGCTTGTATTAAAGTGCTTGCTTTTTAATACAATAAATTAATGTTTTTTTTTTTAACTTCTTTTGCATCTAGCACATGGAAAAGTTATGTTTGAATAGCGAGTCTTTTTATAGCTATTTAATTTCTATTTTTATAAAAATTGTAATTGTAAGCCTTTCACCAGTGTAACGCTACTTTGGGCACACACCTAATCATCATCAGAATACTTTTATCATCAACAACGGGTTTCAATATGGATGACAATTAGTACAAATGTAGTAAAAATTGAATACACAGGAACCTCGATTTACAAAAAAGTATTTTGCTTTATTAAATTTTGTACTCGTTTAATGGCAGTGCAATATTTTTGGTATATTTTAAATATATTTTGATTTAAAAAAAAAACAGGATTTCGTCTTGATATTTTTTTTCTAAAAGACAAAATTTTGTATTTTCATGAGAATGACAATTAGTACAAATACAGTAAAAAATTGAATATACAGGAACTCCAATTTACAAAAAATTAAGTTGCTTTATTAAGTTTTGTACTCGTTTAATGACAGCGTAATATTTTTTTGTATATTTTTAATATCTTTTCAGAAAAATACTTATGATTTCGTCTTTATTTTTTTTATTTTTCCAAAAGACAAAATTTTGTTTTGTCGTGAGAAAAGGTTTCTATATGATCCACATTCATAGTTCTCATAAAAAAATCGTCTGCATGTCCTACTTAAAAATTGAGATTATGTTTTTCTATGTTTATTAACTAAAATTATTTAATTATTTAATTAAAATTTGTATTTTTACGAGAAAAGGTTACTATATGATTTCCATTCATATTTCTCACAAAAATCGTCTGCATGTCTTAGTTAATATTTGAAGTTATGTTTTTCAATGTTTATTAACTAAAATTTTCAACAACAAGAAATGTTATTTGAAAACAAAATTTTTAGGGTCGGCGATGGCAGATGCTCGGGCCGAAGAAAACAAAGACGCTACCGGACGACGTTCACGTCTTCTCAGTTGGAAGAACTCGAAAGGTCTTTCCATATAAGTCATTACCCGGATGTATTTTCCAGAGAGGAACTAGCGTCTCAGATTGGGCTTACAGAAGCCAGAGTTCAGGTGAAATGTTATAATTATTTTTAATTGTAACAGCATTTGATTATAAATTATAAGATTTCACTCAATAAAAAGCATCTATGTAAATATATGTCCAATTTTAAATAATCTTTTTACTTATATTATCAATTATTATTTTGAGTTGAAAATTTAATTTCAAATGAAAATTGAAATACATATTAGATTTAAAGTTAAGGTATCCGACTGCGTTAAAAACATTGATTATCGACCACTTTGACGGATTTTTTAAAATTTTTGCTTCTTGTAGTTTAGACTTTCTTCTTTCAAAAATAGTTTATTCTTTCTAGGAAAAAGGAAGGGGGGATATCATTCAGGGGAATTTTAAGCAAAATATATTTGTCAGCTAAAAATTTGTCTTCATCTTTCTTAAAACTTTAATTTTTATAAAAATTCTTCACCGTTAACTTATTTCAAAATCTAATAGAGGTATTTATATAAAAATTTCACCATGCGTTTTAAATAATATGGGCAATGAAATGAACTAAAATGCTTATTATTGGCGAAATACTTTTCATTTTTAGGGAATTTTAGAAAAATTAAGTTGGTGAATTTATGAAAAAAAGAGCAGAAATGCTTATTTCCTTACCCATAATTTCTTTGCAACTCAATGTTTCTAAGATTTTGGTTCATTTCATTCCTCATTAGTTTCTATAACTTGTGTGCAAAGAAAAATAGGATTGCTGCATTACCATTTTGTGTAGAGTGTTAACCGTTTTAGTTAAACTTCATTAAAATTTACTACAGCTTTTCCTATTTCTCAAAATATATTACATTTTCAAATATATTTTTTGTATTTATAATTGACAATATATCTAAAAATAGTAAATAGTTTTTAAAAATACAATTTTTCAAAAAAATTTCCTTTGAATAAAATTTTTTCCTTCGGATACCTTAAGGTAAACTATTAAAACATTTTAATATATTTATACCGAAAAAAATATAATACAGTATGAAAAGGTTTGGATGGAAAGTTCTCTATTTAAATTTCTAGTATGCATAATCAAATACTTTTGCTTTCCTCCTAATTTCTACATAATCTGAATTTTCAAATCTGATACTAATATAATTTTAAATGCTAAATCTATATATCAAATTAAAAGCATTTTGCGGTTTACGTTTTGTTGTTATTGTGGTTTTCGTTCAAAATTAGATTGAAATTTCAAAATTTGATGTTGAGAAAAATCCTACACTTAATGTCACCCATCTAATTCAAATCATTTTTAGTTATGTTCATGGCAGATTGATTAGTTATTTGAAAAATGGGTTTTTCGGATCCAAGAATTTCGAATCTAAGACCTGAATCATGGAAAATCGTTAAAATATTTACTTTGATTCTTTTTTAATCGGGATAAAAAGGTGTTGCTTTGGTTTAAGATTTTTTTGAAGCCTGAAAATACATCGGTGACAAATTAGCGATTCATCGCTTTTGAGGCATTAATTTTTCTCTTTAGGGCATTAGAAAATAATGCAGAAGGTTGTCACATTTGGTGATTTATCGCCAACTTAATTTACAGCTTGATTTCCAAACAATACATTATCTGCATTTTTCGTATACGAAAAAACAAAACTTAAGACCTTAACAATCATAAATTTCCATGTTTAAATGTACTATGCTGTCACCACGATGTAGACAATCAAGAAATTGATTTCTAGATAAATTTACTTTGATTTTGCTAATCATTTCAACCACATTTTGTGGGCCGAATTTTTCTTTGTGTGTATCAAATGTGCCAAGGTTTACATTATAAAAATGTTATGTAGACATTAATTTAAATATCATTAGTTCACAGAGTAATACCATAACACAGTTGCTTAAGTACACTTTGTACTTTTTCATATAAAATACTTTTTTACATAATTTCCACAAGGACCATACGCAATACTTCTACACGTGAAGATGACAGAGTGACTGATTGCCGAATTGGAAAAGTTTCATTTAACAGTTCATCTGTTGAGTCAATTCATAGTGATTTGTAATAAAAACCAGCTGAAGTGGTCTCCCAAAAGGTTTCTGGTATACTTTCTAATAAGCTAGTCATGCCATATTTAATATTGACGTACAATAATTAGGGAATATTGATTTTTGGCCTTTTTATTGAATCTGTCTTGGAGGAATATTTTGGCGATTTATCATTGAATGCCTACAATATACAAAACTCGAATTTGTGTTTTAAACACTTTTTTTCTCAAACCAATTGGAACAAAAAGTTGACCCACAACTTCATCTGCAGCCACAAAATCCCATGCCGAATCTGAAAAATTTAAGACATTGCGTTTTGAAATATCGCATTTGCACGCTTCTGAAAAGCAGACTATCAGAAGGTTATACCTTTGTTAGATTTAGATCAAAGTAGGACAGTTATTTACACTATAGATGCTAAATCTATATACGAATTTTATTTGTCTAGCTCTCTACGTTTTGCAGTTATAGAATTTACCCCTTCCAATAAGATTTAAGAATGCAAAAATTATAGATGAAATGGCTATTTAATTTTTATTTAAGAAAACTTAGTTTATTTTATAATTCTAACTAATTTATAATTATTAATTAAAATTATATTATTGGTATGGATATAATTGTAATTTGTAAGTTCACATTCAACATTTCTTCAAAAATCTCTAGTGATTTCGCCCCTAGTTTTCGCGTTTACTCTAGGCACTCTGGTATTAAAAAAAAAAAAAAAAAAAATTAGACACATAATGTGTTTATGACTCTAGAGTATTCACAAAATTCACCTATTAGTCATTATGTGCGTTTTTTTCTTCATACTAATATTTTACTATCATTAGTTTCAGTATCAGTTAAATATATACTTATTTTCTGATTTTACTGAATCATTTTGTTTTTGATTTACATTACTCTTATTCATTAAGGTGTTTATTTCACTGCATGTTTAACATTTAGTAAGACAGATGTTCAGGCTAAATGTTTATTAGAATGAATGAGCGAATTTATCAGAATGACTACTAATAGTTTAGCCATAACTTGTAGCAAGACAATCAAACGATATATGATAGTGATCTATGATATATATCAACATTAGTAATAAAAATGCATCCGCATTCAATACACTAGAAATTTTAATTTAAATTGATTATTATATTCAACAGTAATTTTAGTCGCATGAGGAGTATAACTCGTCACACCATATAGCACAATGTCGAGTATAGCTCGTCATTGTGCTATATGGCATGAAAAATCAATGACGACCTATACTCGTCATTTTACGGAAAGAGGTTAATTTATAATCGAACATGCAGGCAGGCGGATTTCTTTTAAAAAGATTTTATTAAAAAATATTAATAAATCAGTAAATTTGATGTGAAACGTATACCAAATTTTAACCACCTTGCTCAAAGCGTTTTTGTCTTATCTTTGTCACATACAGACTGAAATGTTTCGAAAATGTGTTTTTCGAGTTCAGATAAATCTAAAACAGGAGATTTGTCATAATCTGGAGTTTTTGACGATTACATTTAATCTGTCAATACTACGTATACGATAAAAATTAAAGAAGGCTTTGTCATTTAATGTTCACTTTAGGTTTGGTTCCAAAACCGGCGAGCCAAATGGAGGAAGCAGGAAAAATTGAGTCGGTGCAAGGGGGAAATGAGCGAAGAAGATATGATCCGAGCTTACTCCAGAAGGGAGCAAGAGATGGCGGACTACCAAAGAGAATTCGGAGAACAGTCAGGTGAGATTTTTTAGAAAGACGTGCTGATATGCTTTTGTACTAAATTCATCTAAAGGCCTTATCACACGGTAAAATATCTTCGGCACTTTCCGTCAGCAAACGACAACGAAAGTGACTTCACTTTAACATTTCACATGATTGGTTAAATTTCGTTTGCGAACAATATTTCAGACGACATTTTCGTGCTGGTTAGAACAAATTATCGGTTATGAAACTTGATTGACAGGTTTTTGAGGGTAGAAACGGAAAGTGCTGATGAAATTTCACCGTGTGATAAGACCTTAACATTAATATCCTTTCCAAGCAATTGATAATAAACAAATAAATTGAGTAGTTTTAAAAAATCTCGCAAAAGCGTGCAAGGAAGCCGACAATCAGCAATTACAAAGATGGGTATAAGCTCCATGAATAAAATAGGAAATCTAAATTTGTCTGTAACTCGGTACTTTCTTCAAAAGATTTTACTTTTCCGTTGGGAGTTCAATTTAAACATCCATCGAAAATATTTTAGTAAGATGTTTTAATAGAAAATCCGGATTGTTAAAAGGGAACAAATTTTAAAAAAATCTTTTTTTTCTCTTTCCTAATATTGCATTACGAAATTCTGTAAATTTCTCACTGCTACGGAGTGATTTCGATAACAGAAAATATAATTTGAGGCACCATTTAAAGCATTTTTCCGATTAGAAGCAATACAAAGAAATAAGTTAATGGACCTCATTTAGTTTGTACATTACACTTTGTTCTATCTATTTAAAATCAATGAGACTATCTTTTAGTTTTGTTAGCTCCATTTAGTTTTTGTTAAATATTTTGTGTCTTCTTTATATATATATAAAAAATAATATCAAGGAAGGTTACATAACTTTTAAATTTTTTCCCCTTCTCAGTGATTCGTCCATGATATCCTTTTATATAATATCCATTAAAATTATAGGATCATAAAATTGTAAGATCTCGAAAACATATTTAAAACATCACAACATAGTAAATAGATGTAATTTATACTTATAAAAACAAGAAAATATGTTTATATCCGCAATGTCCAAGTAAATCTATTGTACTTACAGCCCTTAAATTTGGCACATGGTAACGTCTCGATCTGGTCCAATCAAATAAAAGATAGCTTTGTAATCAAATTACTTTATTTACAGCTTTAATTTGCAGGAAAAATACTATTTATCATCTAGGTTAAGTGAAAACTTATATGAACGACACCACAAGAATAGTTCCTCCAAATATTTCGGAGAAACTCATGAAAACAGCTAACCGGCCGTCAAAGTCTCACGCTGGTACCAGGGTTAGCTCCAGGAATCCACCGAATTTCTCGGGTGGAATTTTCTCTCGAAAGCTCTGATTTCACCGATCTCCTCTGGACCTCCTCCACCAAAAAAAAGAAACTCTTCGTCTCTCCTCTCTCTATAAAAACCTATCCTTTTCTCTCTTCATTTAACTCCACCTCTCATCCATATTGGAGCCTTTGGGCTCCTGATTCTCCAATCCTCGTTCAGCAAAAACTTCACAGGTCTACAGTTGACAGTAGGAATGTTCATGGTTTACAATGGAAAGAATCCAGGCTACATATCTGGGTCGCAGATACGATTAGTGCACGGGTGGTCCTTTATCTGGACTCACTCAGATGTCCGTTCTCAAAAAGGAGGGTTATCCACCCGTCATCTGTCAGCAATTACACTGCCATAAAACGTCGCCATTGAGGAGACCAGTCTGGAAACGGCAATTATGGAGCGTGTGAAAAAGAAACCACAATGGTCAGGCCGGGGAGAAGATGAATCATTACAATATTAGTAATCGTAATAATGACTTAATGCACATCCAAAAAGCTCGAAATTCAAAAATTAATGCAGAAAAATTTTATACAATAATATCTTATGTTTTCAAAGTTTTAGCACATGTTTACCTTAATTATCCTTGATAATGACTGCAGAGAAAAGATCAATGCATCATAAAAGTGAATAAATATGCATTGTTTTTAAAAAGTTGTTTTATAACTCTGATACAAGTACCTGAATTTTGAGAGAATTTTAAATATTACCCTTTTCTTAATTTTTTTAAGAAATACAAGTGTGCTTGAATTTGTTATTCTAATTCAATTGTGTTTGTCAAATTTTTTTGAGACTAGGGGGCTCCACCCCCTGCTCGCTTATGCTCGACAACCCCCAGGAACTGCTAGTGCAGACTCTCTTTGATCACTTCGCAATCCAAGCTCGTTTTGTTTGTTCTCCATCTATTAAACCACTTCAGTCTAGCAAAAGATATATTCAAATAGTTTATTCCAAAATGTAATAAAACGATGAAAGACATTTAAAAAAAGATAAAATAAAAAGTACATTCGGAAATTTAATCTTAGAAAAGTTCTTTGTAAATACAAATAACTTCTCAGTTAGGAACTATATACATCCATCAAAGAAACAAATTCAAGAAAAAAAAATTTTGCTTTGTTCACAATTTTTCAAATTTGGGAACTATACCACAGAAATAGATATAAAAAAAATTTATATTTACAAAAAAATCTTTGAAAGCAATTATATTTAAATTCAGTCCATTCCAAAATAGGATAAAAAATGAAAGAAATAAAAAAATATAAGGTAAAAAGGGCACTCGAAAATTGAACTTTAGAAAGTTTCTTTGTAAACACAAATAACTTGTCTTCTGTCTTTTTTCCGACGATTTCGTTTTAAAATCGATGCGGCACGACTTATTGTAAAAAATTTTGATTTCACAAACTTATTTTATCACAAACAACTCTGAGGGCTTTGCCATCTGTGTATTATATAGTAGACTGTTATTTGTATATGCACCTTTTGTTTTCTTTTTGCTCTCTCATTTGGCAATAAACAACAAAATCGGTTCTTTTTTGTTTAGCAGCAAGTTTTGTAATTTTCTCTTGCTTGGCAGGTTTTAAAAGCTCCTTCAATTCAAACTGATACGCAGTAGCCGCATTAGCAATTTGCTCTCTTAAAGATAAGACTTCGTTCCATAGACGTTCATAAAGAAATCGCCAAGCTCATTTGCCATTCTTAAACCTTCACTAAGATTTTTCAAATGAAATGTCACGTTTCCAGTGCTTGTTAAAGCCTCTTCTTCAATGGGCTGTGAATTTAACATTTCCTCCAAGTCGGTTTCAGTCAAATCTTCACCTTGCGATTCATTCAATTCCTGAATGTCATTTGATTCTATCTGTTCGAACCCATCTCGTCCAATTCCATTCGCGATTTCGGCTATGTTTGCAGTTTGCATTTAACAACATACTTTAGACAAAGTTGTAATAAAATCAATTCTACCTTTTTTATTAGTCCATTGGACGGCATTTACAAAGGATATTGGGTTGGATACCTATTGGAATCCTTTTATTATTATGTATGTACTTATTAGATCCGCGAATAAAGAAATTTTTAGCTTCGAATATAGGAATTGGGTCGCATTTTTTTAATCCGCGAATAGTGAAAACGTGAATGAAGGAAGCGCGAATAAGGAGCTTTTACTTTATTGGAAAATTTTATTTCCCGTAGCTAAACTTAAACAAGTCGAGCAGCCACAAATCAATTTATCGATATCCGTTACATTTTTTTCTTCCATTATAATATTCATAATTTAAAAAAAAATAAACCTGAAACTCATGAAGTCAAGCAAGTGCGTAACGTTTAGATAAGGTATTAAAAACACAAGTCACTTATCTATTTGTTATACCATAAATGTCCACTTTAGCCTTGTGCATAACTTACTCTTTCATAGATATTAAGATTTTAACTAGGCAAGTAATGCTTCTCAGTATAAATAATTGTTTTTAAATACATTTTTATTTATAATAGAAGTAGAAAATAAATCTCAAGAAAAGTAGAAAATAATTTTTTAACAAAAAATATTACAAATTTAAAGACAAATCGTGGAAGCTCGAGGTTTAAGAACAATATTGTTAGTGACCTAAAATTTTTTATCTTTATTTCA
>JAPMOQ010019406.1:42656-71248 GCA_026543055.1 Argiope trifasciata
ATATATATATATAAGAATTTTCTGTTTTGTAAAATTCCTTTGGCCTTAATTTCCTTTAAATTTCCCACCCTTTGTCTCTCTCTTTTCTGTTTACATTGAACATATGAAAGTCTGCTTTAAATGCTTTTAATAATCTTGGTCAATAAGGTTCTTTCACAGTTCATTATTATAAATATTGCGGTAACTTGATGGTAATTATTTCCTCAGATTTCGCTTTCAGACGGAGCCTCTTGTAAACTATCAAAATTTGATTGCATATCAATCGACTTATCGAGAATTATATATATAATATAGAACACAAATTGAGTTTTGTACCAATTAAACAGTTTTTGCTTGGAAACATATTACATTATTTGAATGAAAATTAAACAGAAACACTTCAATTGGTGTTAAACATATATGAGGCAATGTGCGAAGAGTGATTTGGATGATTTAAAATTGAAAATTGACAGAGCTCAAAATACAACTGAATACACATGACATAGCTCACAATAAATAAAAAAAATCCAAAATGTAAACTGCGAAGAATTATTTGATGAAGCAACAATGGTGAACAAGCAATGGTTGATTAATTTAGGGGAAAAATTGATAGAGAAATGTTCACATTATTGAGAAAGACATGATAAAATTATTTTCTAACTATATCTCGGAAACATGGTGTTAGATCAGTGAAAGGAACTTTTGAATTCTTGGGATATGTTGATCAATCCATCATGTTCATCAGACTTTGCTCCTCATATTATTTATTTATTTTGCTCCACTTAGAATGTTCTTTCTGAAGAGCACTTTCGATTCCCTTGAGTTATCAAAAATTGATTTGCCTCCAAATTATGAATTTCGAGAAATTTTTTTCGAAGACAAACAAACATTCTAACATCTTAAAGCCTTATCACATGGTGAAATTTCTCCAGCACTTTTCCGTTTCTACGCTCAAAAACCGGTCAAGCTAGTTTCATAATCGATAACTTTTTCGAACCAGCTCTAAAATCTTGTCGGAAATATTGTCCACAAACGAAATTCAATCAATCACGTGAAACTTTGAAGTAACGTCACACAAGTGACGTCACTTTCTTTGTAGTTTGCTGACGGAAAGTGCCGAAGATATTTTGCCGTGTGATAAGGCCTTTAGAGGGAAAAACTGAATAACATATCACTAATTTTTCAGACAAGTGTTATTCCTTTTTAACTTAGAAAAAGCAAGTAATCATATTTATACACCCAATAGATTACGAAATTATTAATATATTAAATTGCTATTGAGAACATACCACTGCTCAAAACTTAAGAATACTAATACATCAGAAAGTAGATGCAAAATCTAATTAAATGAAAGCATCTAATAAATTATCTTTATAGATCAGTCTGAAATTGGGAACCCAGTCAACCCATCTCAACTCAGAATCGACGATCTCTCTGCTCTAGGCATCTTTGCAATGCCTTCTGAATGGAGTACAGACGACACTTCGACAGACGTTGTACAACTTGCATTGGACGCTGCCGGGGCATTCTTGAACTCCCCCACCGATGACAATGCGACGGACGAAAACGAGTCAGCAGCTTTCGTTGCCACTCAGAACTGTCTTTTCACCAATACTTGCTCAATGGACAACCAGTCCCAATCAGACGGAACGGTTGAGGAAAAAGTCACTGGATGAGAAACACAAGTCACTATATTTGTTGATGAAGAACTCTGTTGGCGCCTTTAAAAGTAGGCGCTTATTTTATTTTATGGAATCATAATGTAAAAATTTATTGGATTGATGTAGATAAAAAGAGACTTTTTAAAGGTATTTCATCTGATTTTATTTATTACTTCCCTGATTTTTATTTACCCCTATTTATTACTTCCTTTTTATTTATTACAACCTGCCACATCACCAGTATCAATGATCGCTAAAATATTTAATGTAACTTGGTCTCATAATAGCTTTTTCTACAAAATATATTTAAGCTTCCAATTCTGATATTCATATGATTCAGTCATATTATAATGTAGGCCTTAAACAATACTGTTCATTGTATTGCTTATTTTTCATTTTGATTCTGACAATTTATGAAGGTTTTATACATCAGTTTTTGGGCAATCAATAAATATTTTTAGCAAATCAGATGTCTGCCCCAAATCAGTTGATGGGCAATGATTAAATTGATTATCCTATATATATAAATATAACCATCTTTGTTTTAAATAAAACTTTTATTGAATTAATAATAAATATACACCGAAGAGCCATTACATTATGACCACCCTCCATCTATGAGAATGGGCTAGCCCAGGAGCAGAACCACTGCACGTGCATGGTTGATATTGGAGTATATAAAATGGGTATGCGGTGTCTTTCTAAACATAGTGCGATTAGCCACATAATGATAAAAGCAGCGGATTTATCAGACTTTGATAAAGGTCAAATCGTTATAGCTCGGAGACTTGGAACATCAATATCAGAAACGGCGCGTTTAGTGGGCTGTTCACGTGCAGTTGTTGTGAGCACATATCAAAGGTGGTGCAGAGATGGTGAAACGGCAAGTCGCCGGCCAAAAGTGCGTCGTCCACGGCGCATTGATTCCAGAGGAGAGCGGAGATTGCTATGCATTGTTCGCCGTGACTGAAGGGCTACAACAGCCGAAATCACCACCAGCTATAACAGTGGTGACCCATACAGTGTTTCTCAACACACTGTGCAGCGTACATTGCTGCGTATGGGCCTACGCTGCCGGAGGCCGAAGCATGTTCCTGCACTAACGGAACGTCATCGCCAAATGCGTCTGCTATGGGCCAAGAAACATCGGGATTGGACACCAGAGGAATGGAAGAAGGTTGCATGGTCCGACGAATCACGTTTTCTGGTCCATCACCTCGACGGGCGTGTGAGAATACGCCGATTTCCAAATGAATCCCTTGCTCCCGGATGCACAGTTGGACGGAGAAAGCCGGTGGTGGGGGTATTATGGTGTGGGCAATGTTTTCATGGAGCACATTAAGACCCATAATCCCCATAGAACAATCCTTGGCGTCTGGAAGGTACGTGAACATGGTTGCAGACCAGGTTCACCCATTCATAGGAACAGTGTTTCCTGCGGGGGATGGCGTGTACCAACAGGATAATGCACCATGTCATAAAAGTCGAATCGTCATGGATAGGTTCGAGGAACATTCCAGTGACTTTCAAGTCATGTCTTGGCCCCCCAAACTCACCTGAGATTAATCCAATAGAGAATCTATGGTCCTACTTGGAAAACCAAATTCGTGCTGCCATGCTATCCATTCGCAATGTGAGGGAACTGCAGGACCAGTTGGTGAGCGCTTTGTACCAGATACCTCAGACTACCTATCAGCACCTTGTGGAATCAATGCCACGGTGGGTACTAGCAGTTTTGAGGGCTAAAGGTGGTCCTACATGTTATTAGCAGGGTGGTCATAATGTAATGGCTCTTCGGTGTAGATTGCAAAAGATCATAAAAATATTTTCTTCTTACTTACTTCCATTTACTTTCTAGAAAATGCTATATCTCAAATTTTTCCCACTTCATACAGACAGGAGCTGAAAATTACACCTTAATATGGTGATAAAAGCTCATCATAAGACGTTTAATAATCAATTTATCAACCCACCGAAGAGATAAAAGGCTAAAGGTCTTATCACACAACTAAATATCGTCTGCACTTTCCGTCAGCAATTTTCCGTTTTTACCCTCGGAACCGGTCAAGCAAGTTTCATAATCGACAACTTTTTCTAACCAGCTCAAAAATGTTATCGGAAATATTGCCCGCAAACGAAATTCAACCAATCATGTGAATCTTTGAAGTGACGTCACTTTCCTTGTCGTTTGCTGACGGAAAGTGCCGAAGATATTTTGCCGTGTGATAAGACCTTCAGACTATCACTATAAGCAGTGTTTTTGAGATAACACACCTGTAACATTCTTTGTAACGCCTTTCAGAAACGATTAAACACGTTTTAAACCGCTGTCTTTGAGTCCTATTTTGATTAATAATATTGCAGACAGCGCCATTTTCACTCGGTGGTGATTCTTTAAACTTTTTTTGGGCGGAAAATAAATTTCCTTGACTGTCTTTTAAATTATTATCAAGATTGACAACATTTGGCTCGGTAGTTTTCTTTTTATGATCATTTCAAAGTGGAACTTTAATTATAACCACCCTGTATTTTGATAATGAGAATATTTTCTCTTTGAATTCTTCTTATATGGAAAAGCAAAAAACAGATGGAATATAAAACGTGATTTCACTTAATGGTTACTAGATTGCATGTTCTGATGAGGCACCCTCCAACTTTTGTAAATGAGCTAACTGTTTTAAAAGACTCCTCCAAACTCCAGGTTAGAAACAAAAACAAATTGCCCTTAAGTTGGTTATATATATACATAATTATTTATGTTCTTTATCTTTAAGAAATATAATAGTTAATTTGATTATAAAAACTGATTTTTTAACTTAGATCTTTTTTTTTAATATTTGTTTCACCATGCCTACTTAAAAATAAATGACAAGATTAATTATTCACTATGACATTTTTTTCCAAAATTCCAATTAAAAATATATTGCTATTAAGTATTTATTAAAAAATTGTATAGAAAATTAATCGAATCGAAATAAAATAACAGAAAACTCAAATAAATTTATTTCTAAAAAATTTGTCTATAAAATACAACATGAAATTTCATAACACTATAATTTTTAATAAAACAATAAAGCTGCAATAAGATTGCATAATTTAAACAATAAAACATCAAATCAGCAAAACAGATAAATAACTATAAATCAAAAATATAAAAGCTAAAATAAATAATATAATGTCAGGAAAAGTCTAAATAAAATACAACATAAAATTTCTTCAGCAAATTTTACAATGTGATAAATTATTTGTAACCATACAATAGATGGGGAAAAATTGAAACTGGCAAAAACTAAATTTCTGGTCATTGCATACAAATATCAATTTTGGTGGGCACTTCGTCTGTGTATGAAGATGATTACAATGGTTTGCACATCTAAAATTTACAAATTTCAACACAAAATGAAATGTATTAATAAATTATGTCAATGAAATTTAAATATGCCTCATTATTTTAACTACCAGTCAAAATAATCATAATTTAATCATTTTTGTTAATTCTGTATTTCATATTTGAGGAAATCTGATGTAATGAAAAAATAACAAATTTCGTATTACTTTTCTAAGATATAAAATTTTTATCTAAACGTCTACTCTTATATAATAGTCTTTTAAAATGGTGTTAGTTATAATTATCTAAATCATATAATTATAAATTAATTTCTCCAATTCTTCAAGCTTCGATAAGATAATCGTAATGATGGATTGTTGGCTTGAAGAATAAACAATAATTTATTTTATTGCCGTGTATTTATATAGATGCTATTATTATTTTCTAACAAATAATATGTTTCAAACTAATGTTTCATAAGAAGCAAATTTTATTGGTATGTCAGAATGCCCAGCAAATTTTAATTTTCATGATGCAAAAATTATACAGAGAAACCATAAAAGCAAAAAAAAAAAAAAAAAAAAAAGATAAATTAAGCAATTATTTTTAGTTTAAGGTAACATAATTTTGAGTTGTAAAAAATTAAATAACAAAATATAAATCCAAAATTCTTTTAATAGTAACTGTCTCACGAGTTGAATCCCTACTTTACAAAGTCGTAACAGCTAGTAATAAATGTGTTTTTAAAAAATATGATTAGCTGGGAGGGTTATAAAGAAAAGAGTCGAATTTAATTTTAAAATTAACTAGCGATGAATATATCAAAGTGAATTTAAACATTGGAGACCCTCCTCTGCTTTATAAAATGATCAGTTAGTTTCGCATTTCATTCATTACAAATAATAACAAAAATGTATCATTCTCTATTATTTTATTTTGATTCTAGAAGATACAACACACATTTTCATATAAATATTGTCGTACAATTTTTATAATTACTATAGTACGTAAGTGGATAATATGGATGATACCAATTATATAGTGTCAATAATATCCTACTATTTTATAATTAATAGAACTTGCATTCTTTATAAATTTATTTGGTAATAATTTTTTTCTAATCGGCTTGCTTACGGTTCACTTCATTTTAGAAGTCATTGAAAGTTACTTGATTTCCTAGTCGATCATTCGCCACTGAACATATACAAAGCTGAATTACCAAAGAATAAAAGTATCCAGCTGTATTCTACATATTGCATGTCTCACAACATGGGTGCTACCTATAATTCAATTCTCATTTTCAAATAATCCAATTATGTTTTTTCATTTGATTTATGAGGTCTATCGAGCCAATTCAAAATAAATTAAATGCATTTTAAATTTTAGAAATATAGTTAAGGATTTTTTAACAGTTAATAATATTTTTAAATTTACTCTCAATTTGTTTGTTTGATATTTGCAAATTATCAAACTTGGCAAACTTCGTATCAGTATCTTTAGCATATGTTGCAAATGTTTTTATATTTTTAAAAAATCTTGCTTAAGGTTATTTTTAATTTTAAAATTTGCATATTTTTTTGGACGAGATACTTATATCAAGTCAAAAGAAGATGGTCCATAAATACCTACATTTTTTTAGCTGGTCATAATGTTATTTATTTAAAAGTTACTTATATAGAAATTAAAAATTTTAGATGACAAAATTTTTTTTGTTTAAGAGATCATGAAGCTTTTAATCTAATACCTATCTGACACATTTTTACAACCTAATCCAATAAAAAAATTAAATATGAATTTTGATTCCTCATAACATTCAAACGTTCAAAGATGTATAACTGCTCTTCAAGTTTAAAAGAGCAACTATTATTAAGAAAAGATTTTTTTTGCACAAAATTTTAAAATGGTCATTTTTTGCTGTCAATATATAGAAAAAAATAACATTTAATGAAAAAAATTCTTTTTTCCCACAAAATAATTATTTATTTCTTAGAAGTTATTAATGGTGATTTTATCAATATACCTATCTTCTTTAATGCAGCATTTTAAAACTTTCATGCTTTATAGTTTAACAAAGAAAAAATAGATATCATTCTTTTATAAGTTAATTAGATTTTTATAAAGTATAAATTGCAATTTTACTGGACATTCTGTGAACTTAAAATTCTTTCATTCAATACGAACAAACTTTGTACCTTATATAAATTCTATAAATATAAGTACTATTGATAGTATAAAAAATAATCTTCATACCTTTATAATAATAATGATGAGCACAAATCAATTTGTATATACATACAAGAAAATATTATAACATTACAGCAAAATGAGATATTATAATTTTTTTTACTATGAAACTACATAAAAGATTATTTAAACTGGCTGATCCTTCAACAAAGTATCAAATAGTATAGATTTTTGAGAACAGTGTTCATCACCAAATATTCACCAACCTTTATTTTCAAGAAATAATCTTAACAAATTCGTTACTACTTTCATTATCATTGGCGAAAGAGTCGCCTATTTGGCAATGATACCATATCCATGAAACTCTCTCTGCAAGTGTTTTTAATTCGAAACAAAAAATAAATTAGTTTAAATACAAATTATTATTTCTACTCACTTTATTAAAAATCGAAATAAACAAAATGAGACATTTTTTATAAACAGTTCAAGAAAAAAGTAATTATTTTAAAATTTTATTAAATATAGCCAGTGCAGTTTTTAAAATTAAAATCAGACCTGCATACCTATTATATGCATGTTGAATAAGACAAAAGCAAAAATATTTAAAGATATAATTTAACAAAAATTATAGATTTATGAATTCATCCAATATGCACCTGCTTAAGAATAATCTCTGTACAAATTACTCATTAAAAAAAAATGATTGATGTATGAGGGAAAATGAAACAAGATAATTATTTTAATGTTAATAGACATAAAATTGAGCATTATAAATAAACTTTGATAATTTTAAAATTATACTGAATTGTATTTAAAAAATCAGGTAACTATTTTATCATTAAGTACAAAGAGGAATAATAAATATCAGTTGATATCAGTAATACAATTTATAATTAGAATAAACTCAATATATTTTTAATGTGAGACTATTTAAAATTTCAAATAAAATAAGTGATTATTAATCACTTATTTTGTTTGAAATAACTTAATTATAATAAACTTGTAATTAATATTTATCTTAATCTCATAAACAAATTTTAATTTTATATATTCTCATACAATATATTTATTTTAATAAATACTTCTTTTAATAATTATGTTTAATATTTAACTCTTTGCTATGTAAAACTAATATATTAAAGGTACATAAAATTTTCAGAATCACATGTATGACGATATATCTGATATTTGCTTTGTTCACATTATATATATATCTCTATACATATATATCTACCATAAATATATTTATATATATATATTCAAATATCACATCTTATTTAATGAATATTTGCTCCTATCATACAATTTATAAAGAGAAATCTTGAATGCATACAAGCATTAATTGTTAAGACATCATTGCTTATTCTAATACTGCCATTTTAAGCACTCTTACAAAACACTCATGACAAGTTTTTACCTTTTTATAAACCACATTTGTGCAATAAATACCTATCACATGTCACTATATATAGAAATGATATATTACTTGTTCTTAATGATATCTATATACATCATTCTTAACAGATTAATTTAATCATTTCTGAATCAGAAACAGATTTAAAGAATGATTCATAAAATAGGTGTCATTTAATAAAGGTTCTTAAAATACATTTTTATTAATGTGCTAAATATATTTATTTTAATTATTTCCAGATTTTTAATTTTTAACTTACAATTCTTTTTTGCAAACATTAAAGAACCTATAAATCAGATTTTTTTTAAATTCCAGATTATTTAAATGGAAGTAAAATATCTCATAATTAAGATCTAGAAATATCAAAATAGAAAGTTGTCATAAAGAAACACACATTCAAAAAGATTATTTTTAAAAACTACAAAACTTTCACATCAGTAAAATGAATTGAAAAATTAAAAAATTCTATCTTCACAAATATAAGCCAAGTCAACTTAGATGAAAAGTTTGTAAAAAGGTCGATATTACTCGCAAGTGGGGACAAATTAATATGAAAACTTGATAAATAAAAACAATGATTATTTTTAAAGTTATAGATTTAAAAAGCTGTAAGTCAAATTTAAATATAATTTTTTAATAAATAAATTCCTTATATTTCATATAAAATAAAAATTGATTTATATACCAATTTCATAAAATTCAAATATAATTATCTAAATTCTAAGATAATTACAACATTATTATCTTATTGTATTATTTCAAGTAAAAATACATATGAAAATTGTTTCCATCCACAAATAGATGGTATTATTATCCTTTAAAAATACATTTTCTTTTATATATACATATTTATGCACTGAAGGTTCAAAACATACTTAAGAGCTTTTATCATTTTATACTACAAAAAATATTCAATAAATATTCCCAATTCAACACAGTATACATAGAAATCATATACTTCAAGTACAAAATAATTTCTTCTTGGAAAGACAAACATTTAAAGAACTCAAATGACAAGAAAATTACATTTATTTCCTTTGAAATAAATGAAAATGTTGAAAATTGATTTATAGACTACTTTCGTTATCTAAATGGCTACAATATTCTGATATCTAAATCAAAAATTTTACAATAAATATATGGTTTTTTTAAAAATCTAAATCAAATTCTGACTAGATATTTCAGAAATAAGAATAAAAAAAGTTTTTGCAATTTTAGCTATTTATATATTAATGCACTTTTTCTTCCCTTACTTTCTCTATTTGTGTGTTTCACCATATAAAAATCAATATGTATCTTTACAAATAACATTCTAAAATATTAACCAAAAAAAGTTTTACATATATTTATGCTTAAATAATCATTGCTCAGAGAAAATAACTATATATAACATATAAATAATATTTGATACAAAACTTTATGATTTAAATTTATTTTATTTTAAAATTATGAATTAAGATTCAGTATCTTCTGAAAAACGAAAAATCAGGAATATTTCAAGTAATATGAGAACATTTATACTATCAGCTACCATTGAACAGAATTTCACAATGCTTGATAAAATTTAAGGTACTCATTAAAATATCAAAATTAAAAACAACTTTACTTTGGACATTTATAAGTATGTATTAATAAGAAATAAATCGATTTTTTAAATTATGCATCTAATTTTATTTTTTATTTAATATTTTTTTAATCAATGTATTCTTGTAAATATTAATAGAAAATAAGATTTGTTTAGCTTCTGCAGTTTATGAACATAATCAATGAGTAATAAAGTATCTATAAAAAAATTTAATAAATGCTGAGTGTCTATAAATATTATAACAACAGAACTTAAAAACTGCTTATTCCTAAAATGCATTCTAACATTAAGAAATAATTTCTCTAGCATGATAAATATATTTGTATATAATACCACAGAAGAGTTTTCACTAGAACAAATTTTTGCACAAATATAAATATGGGTACATCATAAATCAGCAGAAAAAATGATCAAAAATTAAAGACAGGCTTATTATCTCTTTCATAAAAATTTGAAGTGAAAGAGGGCACATAAAAGTAATCATGCATTTCTACTTCCTTTGAAAATTGTTATTGTGATAAGAGAGTTGTGACTTGATCAGTGTTTTCTGCATATCACTATATTAGATTTTAATTATAATTCCAAAACAAGTGATTTTTTTGTCTAATATGTTTAACTGAGTTTAGTAATAAATCAATTCTTTACATTGCAAATGAAATAAATTCTGATTTACATACTAATTTCCTGAAATTTATTAATAATTATCTAAATTCTACTGTAATTACAAACATCATTGCCCTATTTACTGTAATTTTTTTAAAACTATTTTATGAAATATGTTTTCATCCACAAGTAGATGGTATTATTATCCATTAAAAATTCCTGCACAAAAATAAATATTGACATATCTACTTCATCACCAGCAGAAAAATAAGCAAGACAGGCTTATTATATCTTTTCATAAAAAATTTAAGTGGAAGAGGGCACATAAAAGTAATTGTGCATTTCTACTTCTTTTGAAAGCCATTATTATGTTAAGAGTGCTGTGATTTTTGTCTAAATTGTCCAAATGAAATAAAATTATGCTCACATTCTATGAAGAAGAAATACTAAACCTTATGAAGTAGCTTTCAATTTAAATAAATATGCTTATTCCTAAATGTATAATCAGTAATCAATCTAATATGTGCAAATGATGCTCGGATCATTAATAATTCCTATTTGTTCTTATTTCAACCGTAGGTAAGAAAACTATAACTATATGGATTTACCATATCATTCTAAGAGTTTTAATTTATCAACAAAAGTGGTCTATTTAAGAGGGAAAAAATTATATAATGAACTATATACCCTAATGGCAAATAAAATACTTTAATATAAAATTTTGATTCAATAATTGAAGAACTACAATTTCAGAAGCATATATGTATTTCATAATATTACAAAATCATGTCTCAGAGACTGAAAAAATGCCTCTAAAGAATAGCTACTGGAAAACTAAAAAAAAAAAGGCATTTGTATCTTTATGATAAAGCTCTTATAAATTTTCTTTATTTTCAAAATTTTCAAAAAATTCCACTTACGAAATTATTTTCGAAGTGAAATCCAGAATATTATGCAAAAATTTCGATAGTGACATGAAAATTTTACACAGCCTAGAAATAGAAGATATACAATTTCATACCTCTTAATACATTAACAGCATAAATTCTAGACTACACTATCCAAAATTTACAATACTACATAGAATAAATAATACAAAGTCTATTAATACCATACATAAATTTCAAAGATGATATGAGAATCATGATTTTATAAAAAATAGATAAAATTTAATTTCCTAATAGAGGGTTATTATAAACTTGAAAAATACTGCTTTGCATATCACAAAAATGTGACTAATTTTTTTTTCGAAATAAATTTTTAAAGCTTTAAGAAAGTGCATTACAGTTTAAAGGGAAAGGGGGGGGACTCATATTCATGAAAATTCAAACATATGTATCATAATTTGAAATTATTTAAACTCTAATTCCCACCCTCCAAAATTATTTTATGGAAACCAAGATCTGTTAACTTTTAGGTATGCATTTGCTTATAACATTTTCTCGACATGTAGCAATTACACCCATACTTAAAAAAATTTAGGACTAGTAATGAAAATAGGAAGAAATGCAGAAATATTCAATTTTAAAGATATTTTTAAATATAAAATCATAAGAAAAAAAGGTTATTATAATTCAAATTCATCGAAGTTCTTTATTTAAACCCATTGTTTATATCCAAGTGCACATTATTATCTAAGTGCTCTTTACTTCCTATTTCAAAATATCATCTAATTCAATATGCTTGTATACAAATGACTCAACCCTAAAATCTGCAAGAGGTCAAATTTTATTAACTTACTTTATATAAATATTTAATATTAAAATTGATGCAAAAGAAAAACACATGAATTCATAGAAAGTGTTAAGGAATCAAAATTCCTTTTTCATCATGAATAATATTTTCATAAATACTGTTGCATAAAAAATATTAAAAGAATTTTTTTATTAGTTCCAAATAAACTCAGTTATAGTAAAGAGTTACACTTTTAAAATTATAAAATAGTTAAATGGGATAAGAAAAAAAATTCCATCAAAAACTTTACTAAACATTTCAAAGATATTTCACATTTAAAAAAAAATTCTTCAGTATGTTATGATACTTAACTTTTTATTTTATATGTTTTGTGGCAATTTAATAAGATACAGTTTAAAATCAAGCAATAAATTAAAAATGCACGAGACATTTTAAAAATTTCTGACATATGTTAAAATATTAGTACAAGATAAATTATCTGATTCCGTAATTATCTCTTCAAAATTATTTCATTCTATAGTTAAAAATTAAAATACACTGAAAGTTGCCATTAAAAAAAAGCATGGCGATTGACATAATAAAATATCCTATTGTGAATAATATCAAGTTTCTATATCTACAATTTAAAAAAAAATCTTAGAAATCTAATAAAACAGTTCATTATATAATAATTGTAATAGTTGAAGGAAATTTCATTTAAATGAAATTTCCTTAAAATGTATGAAATTACTCACTTTTAAATAAGCTAATAAAGTTGATTTTCAAAAAAAGTTTTTAAAGCAACTCATAATACAGCAATAAATTTATTTTGCATAATTCTATTTTCTATATATAATTCTTCATTCTCTTTATATATATAATAGGATGAAGACAAAATATTTCTAAGTTTTATATATTTGAAAAACAATAGTTCTTCAGTTATTTTCTAGACATATCTAACATGTTTCTTCATAATTGAAGTGCTCAACAAATTACTTAAAGTTAATAAAAGAAAGGAGTTCTCAAAAATTTTAAAATTATGTATAATCAATAGCAAACAGATTCATCTAGTTAAACAAGTATTCAAGGAGAAGAACTAGATTTTCAAATAAAAATTATTTACCAATAAATATTTATTTTAAATGTTTTGTTCCAATGCTTTGACATTTGAACTACTGCTACTGATGCTCACGATAATTTGCACATTTTGTAAAACAGGGTTTCGTAAACAATTTAAAAAGAAAATACAAATTAAAACAAAAAGTACAAAAGGAGGGAGCTGAATTTCGTATTAGAAAAAAAAATCCCAAGATACTTAAAAAACAGTTTCATCTGCACAAGGCAATAAATGTTAAACTTGCTAAAATTGTTTCAACCCAAACAGTATTTTATGAAAAAATACTTCTTAAGAATTTAATAGCATTCTAAATGTTTTTTATGCTTGATAACATTTTATTCATTTCATGCAGAAATGTGAGTAAATTAAAAACTCTCTCTTCTTAAATTTTATCCAATAGATTATTACATTTAGTTTGTTTTAACTCAAAGGTTAATAACAATCAAAGTATAATTATATACATGTGTCAGATTTGTGGCAATAAATCTTAAATATTCATTCAAATTCTCAATTTAGAAAAGAAATATACAACTATTTTTATATTATAAAAATGCTAGACAACAAATGTTAACCCATTTATGTCTACTGTTACATTTTTGGAACACCCCTCACATAAAAGTTATTTTTATTATATTTTTTTTACCCAACATATAGAAATTTCATGCAAAAATTCCAATTTTTTTTCTTTAGACATAAATGGGTTAATACTTTCATATTTTTCTAAACTTTGTGAACATTTTTTTTAATATTATATTATATATATAATCTGTACAAGTTTATTTTTCTAATGCAGAATTCCCTCTTTTTATTTATTTATCTTTGCAGGAAACAATTCTTAAAATAATTTATTTTATACAAACAATGACTAGAAATTTTATATCCTCATAAAAAAATTTATAAACTTAACAAATTTTCACCAATTAAAGCACTTTAAATATGTAAAAATATATATTGCACAATTTTCAATAATGTAAATCATTTAATAACAGGAAAGAAAATTAACAATAATTAGATGATATATTTCAACAATACTTACATCAAACAACTTAAGGAGATTAACATTTGAATCACCATTTCATTAAAATTTCAATGAAGCCTCAAATAAAAACAGACTAATAAAATGCAGGAAAAAACAATAAAAAAAAACTTTAAAAGAAATTAGTTCACTCAAAAATGAAATTTCTTATATGTATGACAAGCATTTTTACAATAATTTATATAAAATAATAAATAGATAATAATGACAAGTAGTTATAAAAATAAACTTTTCATAATATAAATATTATTTTCTATCAAAAATATCATAAAGAAATTTAATGTTTTTAAATATTATGATATTTAAAAGAAGCAATAAACCATAAATATTTTTAAAAATGAAAGAAAGGAAGTAAGTACATAGCAAATTTATCACCTGAGATTCTCTGAATAAAGGAAGACATTCTACTAAAAACATATAAATAAATAAATAAACAACCCTTAAAAAAATTAATTACCTGCCACAGACTGCTTTTAGCTATACATTCACATTAAAAACCCATTGTTAAATAGTATTATATATTTTTTCTGATAATTGTAGGATTGACAACAAAATAGTTGGTAAAAATAAGATTAAGAATAATTAATATCAACCAATTATTCTTATTTTAATAAGCCAGCATTTTTTTTTCTTCAAATTTTGATTCCCTAATTTTTATAATTCAAATTTATTGCTATATATATTGATTTGTTATTTCAAATTTCCATATTTTAAAAATCTTTAGTTGTAATTGTAGCAATTTTATTAAAATGAATTATTTTATTCATATTTTTAAGGTACATTATTACATTATTAATAAGGAATGTGTACATTAACTAGAAATCAAATATTTCATTCAATGATAATGGCAACATTCATATTATGTAAATGTCACAAGGATTACCTAGTAACATTCAAAATTACAGGACAGCCTATAATAGTCTAGAAATAAGATTTCACTATCAGAATTCCAGATTCAAAACCTGATTTTACAACATATGCGGATAGTATGTGGATATGTGGTATACAACATATGTGGATTTTACAACATATGTGGACACTGTTAAATCTGAAATGACAAGTCAAAGCTTGTATGATATGTACTATAGTGCAGGGTTGGGGATATCAGCTTAAATATAGTCATCAATATCTGATAATGGTTCAAAATCATGAGATCCATTCTCATGAAATAATAGCAAGTTAAACAAGAGAATACTCTTGTCTTCTTTCAACAAGAGATGTTAATATAAATAAATTAAACTTCATAATATTATGGAAAACTACCCTCTTACTTTTGGTAATAGATTAAGTACAAATTAGTAAAATCATAGACCTATAAAATTATTGCAAGAATAACAATATAATCTTATACTAATTCATTAAATTTTCCAATTATTATAATCATAACGCTCATAATATTTAAAAAGACTTTAAAATGTTGAGTTTCTTTGATAATTTCAAAATTTTATGCAAAAAATTAAAGTAAACAATGATATTATTTTAACAAGAATTAAAATTACTGCCTGTCACCAAAAAAATTTTTTTTAGAAATTATATATTGATGAGACATACATTCTATCTGAAATGTTATAATCCAAGTAATACCTAGCACAATGGGTGTTTAATGGATCTTTGCATATAATGCAACAAATGTTATATTTTAAAAACTTCGTAAATGAAAATGCTTAAAAAGAGAAAGAATGTTTAAAATATATGTATTCCATAAAACTAAACAAATAATACTATGAAGAAAGAGCATCACATTTACAAATAATGAAACCAATAAAAACAAATTTTGAATAACTAATAAATAACAACTCCATGTAAGTACAATACTATACACAAAAATATAATCTCCAATATCACTATAATGGACTGATAAGGAAGACCAATGTTGAAAAATGCATAAGGAACACCAGTCCATTTCATATGATACAAAACATATGTTACATGGTATAATTGTAAAAAATAGACAAAAAATAAAAGTGCAAAAGATGGAATAATTGAATAATAATATCAAGTACATTCATCCAGCTGTAAAACCTAAAAAAGAACAATCAACATATGATTTTTTTTTTTTTTTACATAAATTTGACACAAAATAAAAAGTTTCCAAAAGTTCTCTAAGTGTTTCTTTAAAATGTCATCTGCATATAACTCATAACTTTTTTCTATTGATGTTATGTCTTTTTTTAAGGATAAATGCTTATTTGATTAATCGATTTCTTATACAAAAATTGGTAACTTGTTTTTACTTTTTGTATATTTAAACAAAATCAAAAAACTTGAAACTTCCTCACATATGCACCAGACTAACAGTTAAATTTGTATTTTTTTATTGCATAGTCAAGAAAATTAAAAATAAAAAAAAAGAATAAATTAGATTTAATTTATTAAAAACGTAATAAATGTACAAAAGTGTGATTACATTAGTGAATTTCCCTTCTTTCTATAGATTTTTTTTTCTTCTTAAAAGAATATTGCAAACATAAAAGCAGCAAAAATAAATGCTCTTCATATATGTAAGAGAGCCGCCTTATAAATATAATTTTGTGAGAGCATAGTTTAAATATTATTTCTGTTTTACTAATATAATCTGCAAATGAGTACATATACATTGAAATTGAAAATTATCTGCATCAATATACATTTGTTAATGATTTGACTCATGATTTTTAAAAACTTCTATGATAACACAGTAGAAAAAAAACTTTGGGCTTCCTAAAAAAAATTAACTTAATTTTTTTTTTGGAACCAATAAATTTTAACAGAAAATTATGTAGCTTAAAGAGAAGAAAGATTGAAATGGTTTATTTTTATATTAAACTAGAGAAAGTTATAATGAGTAATTAAAATTAAATTAAATTGAAATGATTTATTTTTATATAAAACTAGTGAAAGTTATAATGAGTAATTAAAATTAAATTTAAAAATTTTCCCACAACCACATTAAAATTGCGTAATGTATATTCAATTGTGTAATCCATCACATGAAATTATAAAAATAGAAGAGATAAGGAATGAAAATAATGCATAATACTTACTTCTGATATTGGCTCTTTTCTGGAAGACTTAGATTGTACAAAAGGACTCAAAAGCACCGGATTAACATATCTTCTTTTGCCTGGATAAAATAGCAACAAAATAGTTATTGTGAACTATACATAACTTAAATATTCAAATTATTTTAACATAAAATGTTAATTTTTTTAGGAAAAAAAGTTTTAAGACATTTTAGGCCTCCACATAAGTGTTATCATTTGTGAAAAGAGAGAGAGGGAGAGACAGTAATAGCCAACAGAACTTGGAATTTTGCATCCATATAAGCAAAATAAACAAGTAAACAAATGAAATAAAATATAAAAAAAAGAGAATGTCATAGTATCTGAGGAGAAGGGGAAGCTGACTTAATTCAGCAACAGGAATTTTAAAATACCTTATACAAAACTATCTTTTTAAAAATAAATCTGTCCTAATGGTGATAAGTTATTCTTCAAGATTTTTGTTTTGTGCTTTCTCTGAAATGAAGTTATAAATCCTTAAAATTCAAGTAAAGAATCACTCATGCTGAAAGCCACATTTGTTGCTTTTCACAGTGTTTTAATCAGAAAATCGAAGAAATTTTAGAAGTTTATGCAATTTAGGAAAAGCCCAGACAAAACATTGGATTCAAGGCAACTATTTTAAAATTTAATTCCAGTCATTAAAATAAAACACTCATTTAACATTGAATCTGGAAAAAATGAGTAAGTTTATTAAGATAACATATCATAAAACCTGCACATGTTTATTTCAAATAAGAAATATATCAAACTTAATTCAATTTACATGAAATTAGCAATTAAACAAAGAAACATTTATATACTTTATAGTTGGGCCAGTTTGTGTGTCTATTTAAAACCAATTTCTATCACAATTTTGCCAGTAAATCAATAAAAATAGCAGTCAATGAATGGAAAAACTACGAATATTTTATTAGAAAGTTGTTACATGTCAAAGTAAGAGACATTTTAAAAATTAAATCAATTGTTATAAAACTATTGCAATTTTGAAATTTTAGAATTAAAATCTCATTATAATCTAGGAATTAAAGTCGTCACTTGTTTATTATTCAGACTAATATCTTTTTAAAATACAAACGTTATCAAACTTTATAACAGATGAATAAACAAGAAATTCCAATTTCTGCACTACCTTAAAAAGAATAATAACTGTTTACGAAAATCAAATGGAATAATATGTACATTTTATCACACAGATTCTCTATGAATATATAATGTACATATCAAGTGTTATATTAATTCCAAATTCACATTTTTATTTTAAATTTATGATAATTACTGAGCTCAAATTGTAAGTCTTAAAATGAAATAAAAATGTATCATGTTTTCTTTAAAAAAGAAAATAAATGAAAGACAAAAATTAAATTTATTCTTACATACCACATATTAAACTTGTAGAATAGCCAACTACAATGCATACTATGTAACCAAAACCTGCATACCACATGTATGATAATTTCAACAGTGGAAATATGTACCTGGAATTAATAGATATATTTACATAATAAACATATTTTTTAAAAAGTGTGCATTAGTATTCATAACAAAAATAATTTTCTTTGCATATTCTTTTAAATATAAAAACAAACTTTTTTAAATGTCAGCCCTTTAGTGAGATTTTTTTTTCCACGTCCAATTTATCAAATTAGATAAAATCTAAAACAGTGTCTCTAACAAAAAATTTTTTTAAAGGATTCTTGGATTTAGATTATTTCAATGATTTTTGTTGTTTGTATTAAAACCTTTATTTCCTTCTCTTCATGTTGTTGATTTTTTTTTTTTTTTTGAAAATATCAACTTTAAAAGAAACTTTATTTATATTTTTTACAAATCAAACGTTTTGGAAAGCAACAAAAAAGTAAATCAACTGCATTGTTTCTTTTTTATAATTACATAATTATTTCCATAATTATAAAACATTATGCAGAACTTATGAATAGGAATTTATTCATCTATCTAATTTAATTAAGAAAAAAAATAAACTAATTATTATATGACATTTCACACCTATCTGTTGTATTTACTATCATATATTTTTTAAAACTTGTTAGCAACAAACTACTTGAATACATAAGCTCTGATGGATGAAATAATTAACTATATGGATGAAAAGAATAACGATTGTATTTTGCAATTATAAAGAATTTAAAAAAAATACAAAAATACATAAAATAAAAAGAATTTAAATTTTATATTCATTAAAATAACTAAATTTTCAAAATGATTTACATTTCATATTTTTCCTTCATTTTAAACACATTTAATAACTGAGTATTTTTATAATGATTACAAACATCAGAAACCGTATATTTAAATCTAACCTTTATGCTTTTCTTCCTCAAATGCATTTCATTATAATGATTTTTTAACTTTTAATAGTTTTATTAAATGAATATTCTGAGGACAACTATTTTAATAAAAAGACAAAGAAAAAAAGGAAAAGGTAATAACGAAATTAGAAAAGGAAATAAAACACTAAAAGGTGTTTTTTTTGTATTCAAATAAATTGAAAGTTTAAAAATAAGTGCTTTATGATAATAATCATAATTTGAAAAATCTATTGTTTGAAAATTCTGAAAATATATGATAATGTTACTTTAAGTGCAAAAAAATGCCATACTTCTTTTAATATATTCTTAATTAAATCATTCAACCAATTTTTTACATAGTTTCATTTGGTTATATGAACCAAACAATTTATATTTTTTAAGTTCTTAAAAAAATATTTTTAAAATTAGGAAAACAAAAAATTAATTCTCACTCATCCTCCTTTGCAGAAAAATCTATGGTAGAAATGGTTGAATTGCCATCAAAAGTTTCATTAGCAAAACTCGAAATAGAAAACTCCATGATACTACTGGAACTATTTGTAGGACATTCCTCTGTAGACCGATGATCCATTCTTATCTTTTGAGAGCGCATTACAGCAGAGATGCCAATCCAGAAGCAAAGGCATAAACTGACTAAAAATCCAATAATTGATCCCTATTATAAAATAATGAAATTAAAATGCAATATCACTGGTGGCACATCTTATTTTTTAAATTCAAATATGAAAAACAGAAAAATTAATTTAGAACATTTACAATTCTTTAAATATATATTTGGGACACCACTTTGTTGATACATACTATATTGTGCCCTTTCATATTGTGAAAGTCAAAAACCAAAAAAATTAACAAAATAAGTAAATATTGAGTATATGGCTCTTAATGAACTATTATGATTGCTGATTCGGGTTACCAGACTGGCAAAACACAATAAAGAATATTTCATCATTTCTTGTACTGTAGAAATTCCCTTGTTGTTAATATTTATGAATTGAGAAAATTGCATGATATATCAATGCATCGATATATCACTTTTTTTATTTGCTTTGTAATCACTTTTAACAAATAGTGATGCTAACTTTCAATATACTAAGTTCCAGAATAGGTGCATACAAAACATACATAAACATTTGCTAAGTGTGATTTACATTAAATGATGTTGCTCATTATGCTTATACACATGTTTTCATCATATAATGTTCATTCCATTCATCAATTTCCAATCTTTTAATTTTTAATCTTACTGTTTTTTTAGCATTGAAGTTCTTGTTTCCTTGGAGGTATTTTTTGATTCATTGAATAAATCATTTATATGCTAAGTCAAGTTTTAAACATAAACCAGCTTTGAAACATTGAAATTTTTAGACAACAATTTAGATTTAATTCTATACATTGATTTTATTTTTTCTGACTTCCTGTTTAATGTTTCTTAAATTTGCATATAAATTTCTGCCCCGATTTCTTTATGAAATAATAGTTTTATAGTCTTACTATATTATATAAATATTGTACAGTATAGATTTTTATTATACATATGCCACTAAGTTTTGGAATTCAAGACATTTGAAACAATACTCAGTAATATTATTCTTTAATTTAGATATAAACACACTTCAATGCTTTACAACTTTGTAATAAAATTAAAGAGTAAGGTTCATTACATGTAACTAACATGGAAATTAAAAATAATGTTTTAAATTCACAAAACTTTTATTCTAAAAAATAAAATTCATTAAATCAATTTTAAAATGTAAATAAAAATATCAAATAAAAAATACATAAAATATACATCTAAAATTTCCACATATTAGAAAATTTAAATTTATTCTTATGAATTAAATGTTAAATAAATTAAATATCACAAAATTCATCACATGCACACACACATATTATATATATATATATATATCAAATTATCCCCTTTAAGGTGTTCAATTTTTTTAAAAAGATTTTTTAAAATTTATTTTTGGTAAAAAATACTTTGTGATTATTTTCTCTTATGTTATATTTCGATTTTCGCTTTGTTCTAAATGCTTAATTCAAAGACTAATATATCCAATCTTACTATTTAATATAAGCTTCATGCAGAATTGAACAAAATATAAGTAGTTACAAGAACACTATACAAAATGAAGAAAAGAAAAAAACTTACCTTCACATTTGTTCTTCTAAAGAACATTCCTAAAGAAAACAGACCTAACATTGGTCCCCCAACTATATTAATTAAAGAAAGAGCTGCTTGTAACACTCCTCCCAAGTGATCAACAATGAATGTAAGCAAGATACAGAGAATTCCATATGAAAGTGCTGAAATTATAAAATCCCAAGATCAAAAACACAAGAATACAAATGACTAAATTAAATATTACATAACACAGTAACATAAATAATTAAATCTTGTTTGAAAAAGGAGATTTCAACCATTGAGTAAAATCCTGGAAATATAAAAGAATAATACTCAAAAAAGGGAGGAATGGATAGATAAAATTATTTTCAGGTAGAAAATATTAAATATAATAAAAAGACCACATATTTTAGGAGGTGTGAAATGTAATGACACATGTAGAAGAAGAACAAACTTGGAACTTTACAATCTATACAAAGAACCTGACATAATAAAATTTATCTCAATCCAAAGACTAAAATGGGCAGGACACTTGATTAGAATGAAAGATGAGACTGAGGATCCAGTGGATCAAGTGTCTAAAAACAGATCTAAAAGTTCTCAGAGTTAATAACTGGCGAAGTCTATCCAAGAAGCAGGCAGCCTGGAATTTGATTCTGCGGAAGGCCATGGCCCACCCTGGGCTGAAGCGACACTGAAGAAGAAAAAGACCACATTCTAAAGCAATAAAATTATTACATAATAAACTTACCAAAGTAGCATCAAATGTCATATAAAAGCTTAGTAGAAGTAAAAAAAAAGTAACTTCCATGACATACATTAGATTGTTTACCAACAGACAGTTAATCAAGAACAATTATTTCATATTTATTTAAGAGCATAAATCTAACAAATTTATTAGTTATTTTTATTTATTTAATTCTTTTTCATAGACTTATTTTCTATACATAAATCAAGACTTTAGATACATATCTTACAATAAATGGTTAGTACTATTACCTTTGAAATCTTCATTGCAGTTAAAATTATTGTAATAGTTATTGCAATAATTACTGTAATAAAATTTTCATACAGCTCTTGCACAAATTACTGATACTCTGAGGATGATTAGTTAATATAAATAAAAATTCTCAACTTTTAATTTTACTATACAGTATAAAATAATTTTACTATCCTGTGCCAATATAAATGTTACTATCCTGCATAACATACTTTTTGATAATTATATAAACTAGGCTTGTGGCTGGATAATTGTGGATTATGTATTTCATCTTAAACAATGGTGAAACTGATGCCCACTTTTTAGACCAACTAAATTATTTTAAATCTGTTTTAAACTTCGCATTCTAGAGTAGTTGTATGATTAAATAATTTTAGAACTTGAAAATAATGAAAAAAAAATCCGCTTCAGTTTTCAAAAAAACATAATAAACTCTTTTGCATTATTTATTCACTTTTTTCATATCTAACTGAAATTTTACATAAAATAGCATATAAAATGAATCAAAATATGATAACAAAATGTCACTCATGAAATATTCACACATATCTTTTACAAAAATTAACACCAATGAATTATTGATATTTTAGAAAGTATGCAAGCTATTAGCTGAGTTTTTGTCATTATCTTTCCAATTTCAATCTCCATGTTAAAAAGTTGTTTTTTTTTGTTTGTTTACTCAAATAATTAAACTTTATTTTGGTTTTTCTATTTCCTCTATATATAACATAAACAGAAAGTATATGTCTGTCTATCTGACTGTTTGTTACAAGAACTAATAAACAGTGAACAGAAATAACATAAAATGTGTGTATGTCATTTTGTACCCTGTTCTAATGAACTAGAATATTTTCAACTTTTATGACTAATTATTTATAAAAGTATTGAATTAAGTATTGGAAACAAATATGACATTTTTAATAAAAACAATTATTGAAATGAACTCAAAGCAGTAATGAAAATGTTTGTATCACCAACAGGGCAGAACAGGCTGCAATAGACGACCAATAAAACAAATATTTTTTTTTATTTCTGGCGAAACAAAACAAGCAAACGAAAAAGCAGGTATTTTAAACTATGGCAGTAAAATTAGGGTCTTTCAAGAAGTAAAAATGTAAAAACTCTATTGACACAAGATATTGTATAGTGTATTTTATAATGTTCTGAATGCCAACCAATATTTGTAAAGATATTGTAGAATATTGTTGGGCATTATGTGCTAATAGGGAAGGTATGGGTAAAAAACAAATTAGAATAAAAGTATGAAATTGTACAGTTGCAAAATACAGAGATTGATCTTAAATATATTTCAGATTTTAAACAACTTTCTCTTATTTCAAAAAATTAATTTTTTAGAAATAATTTTTTTAAAGTATAGGATTATAAATAATTCAAGAAAAGGAAGACAAACACACTTTAAAAAGTAACTTAAACATCCTGCATGTCTTATTACAAAGCATAGGAAATTTTCATGTGACAATAAAGTAGAGCATGTCAAATATGAAAGAAATAAAATTTTAGATAGTTTGTAATGAAGTGAAGAAACTGAAATGTGTTGATATCCGATTTCAAAGATTGTCAGCACCTTATCCATAGTGTAACAAATTTGTAATTACAGACATTAATATATATGTAAAATACATTTTTGAACAGTAATATGATTGAACAGATGCCATTTTTGAATTTGTAACCATTTATTCCCTCCCAGGCGGCATTAATTATGTACAAGAAAGAAGCAATAAAATAAATCAGTCCATTACACACACAAAAAAAAAACCCCATAATATTTTCCCTTTGTGATTTTATAACATGAGATTCTGATAGGGATTTCTTTAACACACACTGATTTAGGAAAGGGAAATACATGTATAATTAAAAAGAATTTGATAAGCATAACAGATTTTTATCCCTTCACCAGGAATGAGAGAACTTGCTAATGAAAGCAATTTTACAAAGCTTGTGTAGAATCAATTAAATAAAATTGTGACAGGTAAAAAGAGAACATTTTAGCATGAAAATATGGTAATATTTGGAAAATAATTAGAATTTAAATTAGATAAAGTGATATTATACATATAATATTGAATAAAATAGGAATTTGAATTATTTCAAGACAAAAGCAAGGAAATAAACTTAGATTAAAAAAACAGAACTAAGATGAAAATTTAAAGGCAAAAAGTCATACCTATTAGCTTTGTAAAAAAATTGACTCTTTTCTCAGACATATGATGGAAACACAAAGGATGAAGAAAATCCTCTACAGTTACTGCAGCTAATGAATTAATGGCAGAAGATACTGAACTTAAAGATGCACTAAACACCCCTGCCACAAACAAACCTGGAAGACCTGGGAACATTGTGAGCGATATCATCACAAAGTAAGGCAGAATCTATAAGAAAATATACATAAATAAATAAAAACATAACATAATATCCAAGATGATTCAATTAAAAAGCATATATTTGATTGTATGAATATTTAATCTTTACTCTCTGAAAATTAATTCAATGCATAATTATTCACCAAACATAAAGACTTATTCATTGCTCTGAAAAATAAGTATATATAACTGTTTTAAGTTGAATTCTTCCATTTAATTAATTTGCCTCTTCTTACTACTCTGCAGGGGTTTTCAACAAATAAAAATAAATAAATAAAATATCAAAATGATGCACCATATAAGTGAAGTGCCTTTATATAAAATGTTTACAAAATAATCCATACATCAAATAATAAAATCTATAAGTGATGAAAACAGCCGATTTAATTTAATTGGATTATACAATTTCATTAATATACACTAGAAGTAAATGAATCTGTTCAGAAAAGTACATTTGTTGTTATTTATACCCAAATCTTAGTTAAGATACTTTAGAAAATTTAAATTTATGTACTTTTTTTAGTAATGTTTTTCAGTAAATTTTTAGCAGTTCCTTGAATTAAAATAATTAATTTGGATTCTCAAACTTTATGCTTCAGACTAAAATGTATACATATTTACCTGATCAGCTTTTTCAATATGTGTTTCTTCAGATCGCAAAATAGGATCACACTTTGCTAAATTAGCGTAAACAACAATGCCAGCAAATGATGCAGTAAGGCTTAGGAGACTGGTGAGAGGCCAATTCAAAAACAAAGCACTGTAAAAATAAAGTAAAAATCAAAATAATATCTAAAAAATATTGATTCGTCAATTTTAATAGAAGAAAGCATCTTAAATACTTTTTCATATACTTCGAATTATTAAATTCATTTACATTCAAAAGTAACACGAGATAGCAATGTAAATTTTGTAATCCTAATTTGAAAATAACATTTTTTTTAATAAGGAATATTTCTTATGAAATAAATTTAAGGGTGTTTAGATGAAAAAATGGCACCCAAGTTTATTATCTCTCTCCAAATGTATATTAAGAACTAGAGAAACATTTAATCTTTTATGTGGGATATAATATGCACAAACTTACATACATTGTTGATCTTTAGTGGAATTGGGTTTCAAATATAGAGCTGTTTGGCCCCAAAGCTTAATATTTTAAAATATGCATTTGATGAAGTGACCCAATTGATATTAGTGAATCTTCCAATTGAGCATATCATAACACAATATACCGAATTTGGTTACTCAAAACTGAAGAATAGATAACCTCAGTAGTTCAAATTTAAAATAATAAATTGTCCATACTTGATTTTAAGAACTTTTATCTCCTGCATTACTTGAATTTCAGAACAATTAATTTTATAACTCTCAAACTCTGAATATTCTTCAGGTATATGGATAATTTTTTCATGATGACAGTATCATTTCCCAAAGACTAAATTAATAAAAAAAAGATTAAATAAAATTTCAAGATCAAAATGATGCCTATTTTAACACTATAAAGAAGATAAGTAAACATGAATTATTTAATCTGTAGTGATATGATTTCAAGTGAATCAATAGTAACCTAAAACATATCTGACATTTCAGATTGAGCAATAAAGGAAGTATGATGAAAACGGCTAAGGTTCATTTGCATTTTCTTTTTAATTAAAAAAAAAGTTTGTCTGAAAATTAAAAGAATAGAATTTATTTTAAAAGAAAAATCTAATTCCCTTAAACAATATTTAGAAGAAAAAAAAATCCTAATAAATAATTCAAACTTCAAGAATAAACACAATATTTAAAATTTTGATAACAAAATAACTTTTTAATGAGAGCATTTTTGTAAGACAAATGCATATACAGCTTTTTGAAGTTAATCTAATTTAAACATAATACAAACAACAAACTGGAAAATTAATATAAAAGCATCAATAAAAACTTAAAAGCAAATAAATATCTAATGAAACAATACTCACTAACATTTGAGATTCTTTCAAGCTTTTAACTGTAAGAAGTCGCTGAACTTGGGCCTGATTTACTGCATAAACTGACACATATGTGAATATTCCTCCTACAGCCAAAGTCCATACAGTGTGCCGTTTAGTTGGATCTGGATCAAAACTGCAATGAGACTTCTTTGTTATGCAGAACTAAAGTGCATGCTTTAAAATTTATAAATATAATTCATATTTTATAAGTATAAATATTGAAAACAGGTAATTTCATAATACTTACTTGAAAAACTCAATTCTTTTCCCTTCATCTGCAAGCCTCCAAACTTCAGAAAAACCTCCAACATCTATTGTTCCTTTGGCAATGACAGCAAAAACAGCAGAAAACATTAACAATGACTGGAACAAATCAGTCCAAAGAACAGCTTTCATCCCACCCTATAAAAGTATAACAAGGCAAAATTTGTTGATATTTCAATGCTGAGAACATTAGTTATTTTATAAAAGATATTTTTGAACTGTATAAAGTATAGGAATGAATGAAGTAATAAAATGTTTGGCAGGATTTTAATATAATAAACTAGGTTCACAATTCATTTACTAAGTAAGGAGAAAAAATGATTTAGATTGGCTAGAAATAAAATATCAATATTTTGTTGCACTGTAGACACTTGGGTTTTTTGTGCAACACATTTTCTTCACAAAAATGCTTTGAAATCTGATACCCAAAATATTCAATCGATGAAAATGAGCACCTAATTTATGTATGATAAAATATCGACAATTTTCTGGTTTGAAGTATTAAAAATTTTAATAACTCTTCCCAGTCTGAGTATTAGACATTGTGAATAGGATTCTAAAGTCTTCTAATCTTAAGTCACTAACATTCTCTGTCATATAACATGTCTAGTGATTTGTTGGAACAATTACTGTTATTAATGCCATATAAGCACAAGGTATAAATGTTAAGTCATTTGATATTCTGAATGTAAAAAATTATCATTAAGATATTAGAAAAATATTGTGGACATTTTATACTATTAAAGTAAAGAAAACATTAATTTCATATCAGTTAAAAGATGATGCAAATGAATTTGCCAGTATCAATTGTATAACAATTTCAGAAATAATACTTTCAGCAGACTTTAATGCATAGAAATATATATATATATATATATATATATATATATATATATA
>JAPMOQ010019406.1:77116-120818 GCA_026543055.1 Argiope trifasciata
AGAATATATATATATATATATATATATATATATATATATATACAACTGAACTCATATACTGTTAAAAAATTTAAAAAATAAACTAGGAAATTGATACAAAACATTACTTTTTCAAACATTTCATTCATATATTTCATTACTTTTTTAAATAATAAATTTTACACGTGCATAAATTACTTCCAAATAATTTATATGAACATTTTTTTTTAAATATTTCTCACCTACAATTTTTTTTAGTAAAAAAAAAAATTGTTAGTTCAAAGTAGGAAAAAATATCAATGGCTTATAAAAGAAATTCAATAAAAATTATTATAATTTAAAGATAATGTTGCTTTTAATAATAACTCTTCTTTTTCCCTCCAGCTTTCTTCCACTAAATATGCAAAAATTTGAAGGGAAAAAAAGTAAATATTTAAATATATCGGAATTAGAGCTATAGTACATTAGTCAGAAATGCATGCAAAGACATTCAGACTATCTACAGACATGGGCTTCAGAAAATTTATAAAAGAAAATAGCAATGTAAATGTTTCAAATGTTGAATAATATCTTTTTAAAAAAACTGATAATGACTAAATTTCTACATGGTAGCTGAACTTAGTAATTCCCAGCAATGAATCATTTAACTGGGAAACACTCCGTTATTCTCCTTACAATCTGAGCCTCAACTTTTAAATTATTTATTTATTTTTAGCCTTAATTATTTTCTGTTTTTGACAATGTGCTTTATAATATGATATGGTTTTGATTTAAACTGACCGATGGAATTTTACAATCAAAGAATTTATTATTACCACATACTACACCTATCTTCAATAAGGAAAAAAATTATAAGAAACTACATTAAGAAAAGTGTTACAAGTTTGATGGTAATTATATTCAAATACAATTTAAGAAACATACCTCAAACAAAATATATTGTTTTAATTTAATGCTGCTATTTTAACTAGCTAACAAAATTAACTTTGTTGAATATCTTTTTCTAGCTGGTGCCTGGTGCGCTGCTGCCACAGAAGAAATAATTTTTGGAAACATTGTTTAGAATTTGATATAATTAGCTTGTTTAATTAAGAAGGATAAGAAGAATGATATTTATTTTCTTATCTACAGTGAATGCATTCATTGAAATTGAAGGATATATAAAGCAGAAGCATAAATAGTGTTTACTCTATTTTTTTTAGAATTGCAAAGCTTTGCATTCTTTCAGAATGGTAATGAAAGGAACTATTTATTAAATCACATGATTCATATAATATTTATTCAGTATTATCATGTTTAATATTAGAAAATGTGATTAAAATATTTTCTTTTAAAATTGGTTAAACATACAATATATATATATGTATATACCAAAAATGGGTACTTTTCCGTTATACCAGTGCAAATCTTGCCAAGCAAACCTTTTGGTGACAGCACACAATTGCCATTTTGGCACAAGTGACAAAATGGCCACGACTTTCTTTAAAAAATGTGGCAGCAAAAGGTTATCAGCAGCGATATTCCATTTGGCGATGGTTGCATCATTATTGGTGACTTTTCGCTTGTGCCGGTATAATGAAAAAGTACCCAAAAATGTTTAATATAATTGAAAAGATAATTTTTTGAAAACTAAGATAGTGCATAATTATTTGTACTATAATATTTTCGGAAGTTACTGCAAAACAACTAAAATTTTATTAAATATTTAGTTTCAACCTATAGTATTGATATACCCTTCAAACATTATTGCAAACTCTCCAATAAATCTATTACCTCAGAAAAACACTTGCATTGCATATATGTACAAGAGTTAGGAAACATTAACCTCTAACTTGAATTTAGCATTTTTACTGAATCTGCGGTGTCTCCTTGGTGAGTTATTTGGTGTTTAATCCATAGTTAATAACTGTGGTAAATAGATTTGAAAATATTTTTAGGTGATAGTATGATGCCTATAACTTTCTTGTAAGTGCAAGCAATATGCCGTCGAAGTTTAATCAGAATTGGATAAGTGATATGGCAGCGCATAAGAGACACAGAGACAAACATTCATTTTTATTTATACAGATTATATTCATATACAGTTTTATTTCTCTGTGATAATGATTCCTATTATTTATTAACAGCAGTAAAAACCTAAAAAATGCTAGCAATGATTTATATATCAGCTAACTAATTTATCTCATACATTAAGTACTAACTTATAAAGATATAATTATTATCAGAAATTAATATCGGATCTTAGAAAGATACCACTTTGATTATGTCAAGTGATTTAAAAAAATTTATATATTATTATAAAAACAGAATAAATTAAAATAACATAAAATTAACAATTAATTCTAATAAAATAATTCATAACAGCATATGAAAAAAATATATTACTATAAAAAACGAAGTTTTATCGCATCCATTAAAAATTATTACTGAAAATGTATGGAATTAAACTAAAAAAATACCGTTTCTTCCAAGTATATTTTGAATGGTTTTAGATGTGAAATTTCAATTTGCCGGGTGAAAAAAAAAATCAATAATTATAATAAATGGAATTTTAAAATCTTTTATACGATTGCGAAGTAAGGAATTTATTAATTCGGGTTTTTAACTCAAATGCCCCTTAATTTAATTGAAATCGTATCAAAAGGTCAAAGAACCAAAACACATAAAGAATATACAGATCCAAAATAGCAGAAAATTTAGTAATTCTAAATCATTTAAGTCAAGAACGAGTTTTAAAGAAACATATTTACTTTTAAAAGTTGAATAACTTGTTTTTGAGAAGCATCCTTGGAAGACCGCAATAAAATAAGCAACTTCAAAACATGCGAAAGTACGAAACCGCAACCTTACTCAATATAAACAAATCTATCGATGAAACCGAAAAAGCCGCATCGCATTTCAGAGTTTCTGAATTTCAATTGGCTCTTTTGGCATTACGACAGCTGCCACGTAAATTTGTCTAGATCTGTGCCAGGGTCATAAAAAGTTGATTGTTTTTGAAATAAGAATGTATTTAGAATATGAAGTAATACTATTGTCATGGTTCAGTAAGATTGAAACTTAAAACAGACGCACAGCAAAATGAATATCGATTTGCATAAAATGGATAATATAGTCGATAATATGTAATAAGAATGCAAGTCATAACTCTCTCCTAAATTTTACATTTCACACTTCTATATAAAATTTTGAATGCTCTACAATTTTTTTTTAATCATATTAAGGATATCTCGATAAATCAATCTATTCTAAATCGATCATCACTCATTCTACTGAAAATTGAAACTGAATTCGAAGCACACATATTTCCACATAGAAAATTTCTGAAATATTGCAACATTTTTAAAATGTCATTATGTCTTAAATCCGATATAACATTTAAAAAATATTGTCCTAAAAAATTTAGGATGAGCTGGTGCAAAAAAACTGTATCCGTATTGAAGGTAAACAAGTTTGTTTGATTCATCCATATCATTAGAAACTGTATGACAGCTTTGTAGCTTATCATCTTTAAGCTTCAATTGATTTGATTTCTGGAAACTGTGGATGATACGTAACAATCTAAATATATATATAGATATATTTATTTATTATTTGAAATTTAATTAGTTAGAGAAATTTAGTGTCACATTGAATATTACTGTTTTAAATCATGGATCCGAGTGAGCGAGAAATTATTCATAAGTATAAACCAATTCTATCAGAAATACCATATGATAAATTTAAAAGGTTGGTTAAACAATATAAAATTTTTACAAAGGCCATGTTTGATGATATTTTCGGTCCAGACGATAAAAGAAATTTTTATGATGAGCTATGCACTCGTGGACCAAATGCTTTTATGAATTTTATTAAAGTGCTTAACGATGCTAAATATTACGAAATAGCCAATGCTCTTCAAAATGAATCAGGTAATGAAATATGTCCTATTTACTACTACAAAATGGATTCCGAACCTCTTGGTTATTGTTTAATTATTATAAATAAAGAATTCAAACTAGAAGATATTAGATTAGGCTGCGAAGTCGATGCTTCTGCATTAGAGAATCTTTTTAAAGAACTTAATTATGATGTTCAAATCGAATGGAACAAAGACAGAGAGGAAATTATATCTCTTTTGAGGCAATTCTCCAGAAAGTCAGAATTTAGAAATGTTGATTCTTGTATAGTTTATATTCTCTCTCACGGAGGTCAGGATAAAAATCTTGAATATATTTTAGGTACTGACAGTATGAAAGTTTATAAAAGAGAAATTTTTAGTATGTTTGATAACAAAAACTGTGAACTGTTAATTAACAAGCCCAAAATCTTTTTTTTCCAAGCTTGTCGTGGTGAGCTTCTGGATTATGGAGTAAGTAAGAATTCTGATGATACAGATGCCATTGATAATACATGCAAAAGCATAGAAAAGCAAAATTCTTCAGATGCTAAAGGTATTCCATGTCCAGACTTGAACAAAGATAAAAAAGTGAAATATCCTCTTTCTTCAGATGTGTTTGTAGTTCATTCCAGCCTTCCTGATCATCGATCTTGGAAAAATCATGTTAAAGGCAGTTGGCTTTGTCAAGATTTGGTATCTGTAATCTCAAAATATTATACAAAATATGATTTGGCAACAATGATGACTATTGTTAATAGTAAACAAGTGACTCGAGAATCTGAAGATGGCTGCAAACAAATTGCTTATGTTGAAATGAACACAACAGGTTTAATACATTTTAACAGAAGAAAAAAAAGAAGTATCTCTTTAAAAAATCTGATTAAAACTGCTCTTTTTAGTTTTGAAAATGGATTTTATATGATATGTATTCTCTTTCTAATTTCTAATCAAATTGAAAAGATAATATGTATCTTACTGCTACTATTTTCAAATCAGCCATTTGTAAAGTAATCAGAAAATCATCTCTGACTTTTCATGATAATATACTCAAAGAAAAGTGGGGGGAAAAAAGTGCAATTATAAAATTTTGAAACATAAGTAATTTTATTGATTTGATTAAAAATAGTGTATATAGTGTAGTAGTAGAATAGTGTATATAATAGTGTTATCTACTAATTATAATTTTTCTTATTAAAAGAAGATCAATTGGACAATTTTTAATTTTTATTCAATTATTTTGATGTTGAAGTTGACTATCAAAAACAGACAGCTTAATGAAAATTAACCTTTATTTAGTTTTAATATGTTCAACTTATACCCTTAACTTTAAAAATTTATGAATGCAAATTTCAGAATTTATTCTGTACTAGCCGCCTTTGGCGACCAGCTGGTTCACCATGAGTAATGGGTTCTAAAATTTTCAATTAAATCACATATTCATTAGCCTTGAAGTAACTACGGGCATTGATTGGCCTGAAATTAATATTTTCTTTAAGATGATGGACTGAAAGTTCTAAAAGAATGCGTTTTCCTAATAATATTCTTTGATTTTATAAATCAGTCAGTTTTAATGATTGATTGAAAGGACTGATTGATGTAGCAACTTTTATTTAAAATATTAATAAAAATATATTGTAAAATATGGCTCACAGAGCTAAGTATGAAAAAATCTAAAACTCATTATTCATAAATGCATTGTTTGACTCAAGCTACATAAAAAGTAATTATTTACTTCATTTAGATCAAATTAATAGTATTAAACAATATATATGCCTATTTATAATGTATTACAAATTGGCCATTGGAAAGGAATTTGAATGCATATCCTGTATAAATAAAGATAATTTATTCAATTAATGATTTAAATACAATCATAGAATCCTTTGCCTTGCATTTTTTAAAGAAAATACCACATTTTATATTTATTTTATTTTATCTAGTCACGTGCTAAAAGTTGCCTTTCTTAACTTTTAATTTGCGATGATAGTTTTTTTTTCAAACTTCCGGCATTCTTTTATTTTATCCAGTCACGTGCTAAAAACATGGTTAAAATATTTCGTTAAAAATAGTTAACAAATAGAAATAGTTAACGTTCAGAAAAAAAATAGTTAACGTTATAAATTAAAAAAACAGATACCGTTAGAAAGCTATTTTTTTAATCTTTAAATTGATATAAAAATCATGTTTGTGCAATAATATTTTCAGAAGTTATAGCAAAAAAACGTCGAAATTTTGCTTAAATTTTAATTAATTCAAATTCTAATTAAAAATTCGAAAAAAAGGGCTCCGAGGTGCACATTCCCGACCTCCAAGGTATACTTGTACCAAATTTGGTAGCTGTAGGTGCAACGGTCTGGCCTGTAGAGCGCCAACACACACACACATTGAGCTTTATTATAAGTATATATATATATATATATTTGATAACATTGATTTGTAACATGTTGAATGTTGCTAGACATGATTGTGTATTGTTTATTTTTTAAAACATACAATTTTCCAAAATATTATATTTAAAAAAAATAAGAATGTAACATTCCAGTTTTTAAATATAAGTTTAACATTAAATTTATTAACATTCCTTTTTATAAGGCTGTTTACAGAATAATTTTTCAAATTTTTATTTTCACAGTTCAGAATAATTAAGGAAATATTTATTCATTTACAAACAAATAACAAGTTTGTATCAAAACAATTATTTATTGTTCTTGTAGTATCCATGGGAAATTCTATAAGCATATTATTTATTAACAAGGTATTTAGTTTTTGGAAGAAATAGGCAAAGATCTATGTTTAGTAATTTTATTTTTTAAAAATTTCTTAACTACCTTTTGTAGTTTGAGTATGACTAGGGGAAATACAGTTCAGTCTTTAGACAATGTCTGGGGCACCTTCTACTCCTCTTCTTCCAAAACCAGAAATTTTTAGTAATTTTCATTTACTATCTTTGTAAGTAGTTTTTAAGTAAGAGATTTTATGATTAATTGTAATATAACATTTAATTGAAGGTCACCTTTAATAGTATTAGATTTAATGCCTTTCCATATAAAAAATTAAAAGCAATAAAAAAGTATTTGTCTTAAAAAGAGAATATTTTTCAAAATGGAACATTTTGAAGCATAAATTAAATGCTATAATTTTTGCCGAAGCTGGTAATTTGTTAGTCAACCTATTGAAAAAAAAAAAAAATACTGATTTGTAAGTCTATTTAAAAACAAACAAACAAAAAAAACTGAAAATTTTGCTTTGAAATTAAAATTATTCTGTATTTTAATTTAAATAAATGCAAGCATACGATTCTTGAAAATCAAAGTACAAAATTAGATTACTTGAAACTACTGTAAAATAATCGAGCTTCTTATTGTTGCTGGCTCATAAGAAGCTTGATTTAGTTAATTTAATTATCTAGCCCTGAGTATAACTATTGCATGTGGCTAAATGAATTCAAAATTGCTGTATTTATGTATATTTAGGCAGTTGCCAAACTAATAGAAATTTAATCAGAACATTTGCATTTGACATTTTTTTTTTTTTATCATTTAACCTATAATAATTCAGCATACAGCAAAAAAAAAAAATAATAATAAGTGAAAAAAAATTTTTACGACAAAATGGATCTGCTTGTAGAAATATTCTTTTGAATACAAATTTGAAAAATTAAGGAGGGAAACAAATTTTAACATCTTCTTACTTTATTTTTCTCTGTCATTATTGCAGATCGAGCTGTTGAAGTTTGAGCTTTGAAGTATTTTATTATTAACTTGTGGTTATAACCATGTTATTGTTCCATAATAAATAAAAACAATGTGATATATTAATGTATATTTGTGAAAAGATGTTATTTTGAAGGAGTTTATTAAATAAAAATTTGGATGTCTAGTTATGGATTACATATTTTAAATGTTCCAAGCTTAAAGTATGTAAAAGTTTTATTGATGCTTAAAATATGTATTATAATGTAAAAGTTTTATTGGTGCTTAAAATATGTATTATAACCATTATCTATGCTACAAAATAAACATATTATATATAGGTTACTGGTATAATTGTAACTATAATAACTTTTAAAAACTTGCTGATAATGACATCTTTAAAGAGTATTTGATCAGAAAATAAATGGAAGATTTAATTATTTAAGAAAAAGCATATCTTTTTTTTATGTTAAAAGAAATAAGGGAAGCTTTCACAATAAAATTACTTCAAAATTTGTTTTCAGGCAAGTAATTTTTTAATAATATATTAAAATTAGCTTTCATCATTATTATTATATTAATAAGTTTCCCATAAATAATTTAGTTTTAAGTAATATTTATTTTTGTTTGTGAATGTTTCAGATCTGATTTTATGTTAAATGTTGAAGTAATTGTTAGACATTTTTTACTATGATGTATATTTCTTATTTGCCAAGGTATGTGCCAAAATTATTGTTATGACTTTTAGTTTAAACAAATATACTTTTAGAATAATATTGTATCTTGTTCAAACTTTTGAAATGTGTGTATAGTTATAAACCACGTTTATATATATATATAAGTACCTGCAGTTAAAGGATTAAAAAATGATTTCTATTTAATGGAATGAAAAACTGCTCTGAAAATTTATATATTACAAAATAAGTAATAAGATTATGTTATGGAAATTCTTTAACATTTCTTCTGTCTCTCTCTCTCTCGCACACTTTTTTTTAAAAATATAATACAACTGTTTTTGTCTATTTTTTACATTTTGTAATTATATTTACTGAAATATTGATTATATTCTTATAATATAAAATTATCAAAAAAAAATTTTTTTTGAATTTTATGTACAGAATATTTTTTAAATTTTGTATACAAAATATTTTAAAAATTACGAATTGTTAAAACATTATTGAAATAAATTATTTTAAATACTGGAAGAAAACTTTTATTCATAATTTTTACCGCTTGTTCTTATTTACTGAAATTCAATGCATTGTTGGTATTATTTATTTAAATTTTACATGAATCCTTAGAGAAATGTGATATATGTGACAAATAGTTATGAAACATTTGTCATTGTTTACTGACAGAGAGAAAATTTCAGTAAGGAATTTTTACTCTCTAAAAGCATGCTTTAGATTAAGAAGTAATTCTGTAAAATTTAATAATCACTTCATTGTGCTAACTAATATTTTTTAAGAAATACTTTTGGGCTTTTTATAAAACCTTGGGAGAAAAAGTATTATGCAACAAATCAAAATGGATATATTACTACTCTTCAAGCATAATTAGATCATGAACGGCATATTGACCTGTGCAGTTTCATGAACCTTTATGGAGTTTGATTTATTTATTTAAGAACTGGAACAAAAATAGTATTTTGAAGAATAATCTAATTTCTTAGGACCAAAGAACCATCTAAAATTTAAACTTTATCATTTTTTTTTAAGTTTATTTATAGACAGAATAAAATATTATTATTGACATAATTTGATTTCTTGTGAAAATAAAACTAAAAATGGAATTTTAAAATGAATTTGTGAAGTTTTGGTAAATGTTTAAAAGAGGATAAATAACAAAAATTATTTTGCAGTGCACATAAAACCACAATGCCAAATGACTTTGCTTTTAAAGTTCTCGTATTTTATTTTAAAATTATGTGCTTGGTTTCAGTAAAAAATATCTTTATATTAATTGCAGTTTAAGCATTTTCACTTCAGTTTAAAATTGAATTTTACAAGTGGCAATTAAAAAATATATAAGAGAGATACATAGTATGATAAATAGAAAGGCTTAAGGCCTACATCATAAATGAGTGAATTATATGACTATTTAAAATTTGAAGCTTAAAAATAATTCGTTGAAAAATTTATTATGAGTCCAAGTTATAAAATATTTAATTGAAAATTTTTTACTAGCATTATAATAAAAAAGCAATAAAATTCTGCTTCTAAGTTAATGTCTGAAGAAAGTAAATTTTTATCATAAATTTAATTCTGCCAAAAAAAGGCAATTGAGTGGCTTGATGGGACAGTAAATTAATTTGAAATTCACCATAAAAGGGAAAGCATTGTGATGGATTGTGTGTATTAAAAATTAATTTTTATACTTTATTAAAATTAGAGAAAACAAGATGAAAATAATGTCCGTATCATCAGAAAGAGTTTTTTTCCTCTGCATTTTAAGACAGCAAACAAATAATTTTTTTATGAGGAAATATTTTCGGAAGATATAACAGGAAGCATCAATAATTTTTTTGGTTTTAATGATATTTTAATTAATTTCCTGTATTTGAAAAATCAGCAAGGATCTTCCTTTTGTCTTGAAAAGTGCCTGAGTCAAGTTTCATTAAGGTCAGGCAATAACTGTAAATTTGTTCAAACACACAAACCAATATTTATCTCTCATTCTCTATATATAAATAGATAGATTTGTATGTCTTGAGTTATTAAATCTTGAATTATTGCAACTTTTATATTCGATTAATATTTATGTTTCCGATTTCATTTTGAGAATAAAGGTTAAAAAATCTCTATATATACTCATGGTGGGCAAAAAGTCCCTAAAAACTTTAAAAATTCATAAAATTAAGCAAAATAAAAAATGGTTTAAAGTTTAACTCCGATAAGTCACGGTTGTTGTTTTTAAATAAAAAAGTAAAAGTTTTTTTTTAAGCCAATAGACGGCGTTTTAAACATGAATGAAGAAAAAGGCACGCATATAATAAAAATAATGTTACCAAATCATTTCTTAATATGTGTTCCATATCGCCACATTGCTGGCGTGTCACAAATCCAGCAAAGGGCAAAGGGAATACATAACAGCTCTCAGAACATTGCATCGTTCAATTCCAACAGATTGAATGGACAGAATTGATATAACAGGGATTTTAAATTTATAGCTTGCTGGTGTCAGATCTAGGGCCCATGGAAACTTAGCTTTCCTTGTACTGCTAATTCCTGCTTCGGAATCTGACTCGAATGTTTCCATTTGGGCTGCAACCTCACGCTGAACGTGTTTGCCTTGGTAGTCCGAACCTTACGCCAGTGAATTTCCTCAAATCACTGAAAAAACTTTATGAGGCCTGGCACTATTAAAAACCCTTTCCAATCTTCACATTTTTCTGCAGCCTGAATTTACGCAATGCAAAAGTCGCTGATTAATTATTCATGCAAAATAGTTTCACCAACAAAAGTCCCCCCCCCCCCCCCCCACCATTCTTATTCACCGAGATTACATGCAGCGGTTAGTTTAGTTTAGTTACATTAACGTCCCGTTTTAAAGCAACACTAGGGCTATTTTGGGACGGACCTTGTAATTTTGATTCAGATGACGAGGACGACACCTGAGCTGGCACCCCCCTCTCCACACCACACCAGCGGGAGGACGTTTTGGCCTGCCGGATTTAACGTGCATGAGAGCCCCTTACACGACGGTTCTTCGGTGGAATCGAGCCTCAAACCTGAAACCCTTCGGTTCCGAAGCCGAGACTTTACCACTAGGCCACCACGGCCCTTTACATGCAGCGGGGAACTCGCTCTAAATCAAGAACGTAATTATTTATGCTTGTCGCATTTGCATATTTCCAAGTTGTTCGTGCCAGTTTGTAAAAATACCGCTGTCAATTAACACTAAACCAACAAAGGTTTGTTTGTTTTTATTTTGGTGATTGAATTGGTTTTAGGTTTTATGAAATGTTAAAGTTTTTACGAACTTTCTGCCCTCTCTGAATAAAACGCTGATGTATCTGGCGCAGAAATGAGTTTATAACTAATTGTCGAATTTCAACAGTCAAATGCAAATTGAATAACATACGAATTTCAACTGCTTCATATATTGAACATTTTTACAGCTATGCGGAATCATGCTAAAATAATAAATGCTTAACTAAAATAATAAATGCTTCACTTATCTAATTAATGGAGTTGTAAAATGTTATTAGAAAATTTCCAATGATGGTTCGCCATATCACCAAAGAGGGCATTCGGTCAGACCAAGGAAAAAAGGCTTCAAATAAAAAAATTTAATCGAGCCCCAAAATAGGCTTAAGTGTTAACAGATAAGTAATTGTCATAAGATTTAGGATTTATGTACGGATGTTCGCTAAGCTTGGAAAGTCGTACACCATCCTTCAAAAAACATCTAAAAATCTGATATTTGTATACCAGAAAAGTTCGTATGCAGCTTTTAAAATCGCAATAAAAAATTGTTAAGATTATATATGGCGTGAAATCGCTCCAAACATTTTGCCTGAACCCTAATCGTTATGATTTGAGTACAGAAATTTATATTCATATCTTTTAAAATAACTATCTCATAAAAATGTTTTTTCGTCATCTTAAGAATTTTTTACAAAATCGCCTATTTAATGATTTAAATTTTATTTTTGTGTAATTTTACATTTAATTTTAATAATATTTTCTGTTTCAGTTTTATACACAATCTAATACAATGTTTTTAATGATATAATGGAATTTCAAGCACGTGCTTTTGCAAATCATTTAATTGGTAGCAAGATTTCCGCTTTCGTAATATACACACTTTGTAATTGGTGGTAAACTATTTTAATTGAATTCATGTTTTTAGGAGTATAAAAATGCATGGTGAAATGTTTTTTAAAGAATCGTATCCTATTTTAATAATTAACAACTAAAAGTCTTATAAACTGATGAACAAATTGGTCGTCAAAGATGGCTGTTGTATTTTATTGTTTTTTGCATGAAAAATATATTAAGAATAAGCATAGTAATCGTCTTAAATTTCGATTTGGGAATTTTGTAGAATCCTCACGTTTCAGATTTCTCTTCTTTCGAAACTCGTATTTTTGGAGTTATGTCTATCTATTAGTACGATAGATAAAACTGGCTTTGAGCAAGGTGGTTGAAAGTTAGTATAAGATCATCTTACTAAATTTGTAAATTTTCAACAAATTTTGAACGAAATCAATTTAGAGGATCTCTGTTTATCCAGATGACTATAAGTGAATTCGATATATACAAAACAAGAAAGATAGACAGATGACATTTAGTCATCTAAAGTCTATACATACATTACATTCTGAACCAAATCTTTATTTGTTGGTTTGCTACTTTCACAAGCATGTAATCACAGCAACGGAGAAACGCAATTACTTAAACAAATTTGTGAAACTCGTTTTGCAATTTTGCTATATTTTTATATTTTGGCTTCGAACAGTCGGGGGAAAAAAAAAGAAGCTTTCAAAATATATACTTGGTTTTCTGGCAATTGAGTATTGACAGCATTCCTGCGATTAATCGCCAAAAAATCACGTACTGATGGGCCACCAATGCCATGCGGTTAATAATTCACAAATACATTTTATTAAATATACAAGAAAGTTTTGGGGATAACTATTCCGGTTGGTTTATGTCAGATAACTTAGCATCCATATACATCTTAATAACAGAAGGTTTGTGTTAATTTATTGCTTCTAATACTTTTAGCATGAAAAATTAATTCACTTACTGCTAAAGATGTCATTCAAGAAGAGAAAATACTAATATTCCCTTCTCGTTATGTAATCCAAAACTTCATAATAGAGCTTCTTTTTAAAAAATGCTGAAACGCTGATTTTTAATACCTGCCACAAATCAATTGCTCTTATGAGAAGGCAAATCAAAACTAATAAATTCCCCGCTTCTTCTGTAAAAATACTAAGACCCTGGAATTAATTTGTTTGGAATGCCTGCTGAAATTTTTCTTGATAAGGAAAGCTATTTTCGTATGGAACGTTATTCCCGTACTCCGGTAAGATAAGATGTGTCTTCCTGTATTGCTTTATTGGTCAGCCGTCTTAATAAATTGCATAACAAAAGGTTATTGTCACAGATTTATCTATAGAAATAAAGTCACAAATAATGTAAGCTTTATGCTATTTTTTAAAAAGTATTTACGATTACTAATCCGTTGGTTAAATATATTTTCACCATAGGGTTAAAGAATAATTTGTGTCTCTTGATACAGATTTTTTTTAAATGTAATTTTAAAAAAGTCAAAATAGTAATTTTTTTATCATTATTATTCTTTATCAAAATAACAATCTATAAAAGCTATTTTATTCATTTTTGTAATAAATTATAACAAATGGTTAGTAAAGTTCCCGCTCAACATCTAAAATGTTTCCCTATGCTTTGTTTCAGATGGCTGACGCCGCATTCGTTCAGAGGCCTAAATGGTCATTTCTAGATCTACATATGTTAATCTCGCAACTCTTTCCTCTCACAAATGTTACTTATATTGAAAGAAGAATAGGAGGCAATTATATTCTAGATTAATATATTAGTTATATATTTACAGTCGGAATTTACAAAAAACATTCTGCTAAATCGAAGTCCGTTTGTTCATGGCGAACACTACTTTCCCTATCCGTCCCTTGTTCTTATCTAACCCCAAAGGTCAATCCTCTCTGGTGGGGTGACCTTCGACCTCGGGATGCAAGATTTGGCGAGATATCGCCCTGTGGAAGACGAGCCATGGTCGATCCTTACTTGGTTCAAGAAATTTAATTTTAAAAAGAAGACTTCGACGAGTGGTCTGAATTATCTCATTCGCATTTAATAAGTATTATCTTCGTACCTTTACATAAAATTGTAGTTTAATTTAGTTATATTAACACATTAAAGGCGGGGGATCTTGAAGAAATTTTGCTAGGTAACGAGGATCAAATCATAGTACTACGACTCTCGCCTTTAATGTGTTAACACCCTTTTTAAAAGCAACATGAAGGCTATTTTGGGACGGACCTTGTAATTTGGAGCCGCGGTCAGATGCCACGAACGCCCCACCCCCCACCCCCGCTCTTCAAACTTTCACACTACACCTGTGGGAGGACGTTTGGCCCTGAAAGATTGAAAGTGCGCCAAACCCACGCACACGATGGTTCATCACTGGTATCGGGTTTTTAAGCCTGAAACTCGCCAGTTCATAAAACGAGACCGTACCATTAAGACACCGCGGCCTTTCTCGTAATTAAGAATGCAAAAATATACAGTCAACCCGAGATTGATTTCATTCGAAATTTGATTTTTAAAAAATATTTACTAGTTGTGAAAATTGTATACCTAATTTATTTTTCATTTATTTAAGTCGTGTTTTAGTGCTACATGTATGCGGAAGTAAAGACAGATAGTCAACTGCAAAATTTGATACATATCTACACTTTTGATGCATGCTAATTGAAAGTGGCAAATTTTATGCATCTAAAGGCCTTATCACACGGCAAAATATCTTCGGCACTTTCCGTCAGCAAACGACAGAAAAGTGGCGTCACTTGTGTGACGTCACTTCAAAGTTTCACATGATTGGTTGAATTTCATTTGCTGACAATATTTCCGACAATATTTTTGAACTGATTAGAAAAAGTTGTCGATTATGAAACTTGCTTGACCGGTTTTTGAGGATAGAAACGGAAAATTGTTGGAGAAATTTCCCCGTGTGATAAGGCCTTAACTCTAAATATTGTTGTTACCGTTCTCCTTTTATTTAAGCAGAAGGACATCTTCTGCCAAACATATACTGCAGATTTGATGTAAAGACCTCATACCAAATTTCTTTTTGTAGAGCCCAAAGCCTTGTTGAGTTATCGCTTTTACGGATAGATATAATTCCAATTATGATCTCCCCAGAATTTTCCCGTATACACTTTAATAAATTTGCCATGTTAAAGATGTCATTACAATATTTATAAAATACTAACCTTTGATGTGAATTTAGCATTTTTATTGAATCTGTCGAGTCATCCTGGACAAGGTATTTGGCGATTAATCCCTGCCATACTTTAACAGTAACCAGAAATCCAATTTATGTTTCAGATGTGTTTTTCACAGACGATAAAAAAATTGATACATTACACTTGTAGTCAGAAAATCCAATACCAAATTTGATGTATTTAAGTCACTGAGTTTTGGAATTATCGTCTGTACTTGTTTCTGAAAATACAAACCGACAATCAATCCGTTGTTGGATAAAGTTCGAACTCTTGACAAGTATCTACACTATGAATGTTGAATCTGTGTACTGAATTTTATCTATGAAGCTCTCTTCGCGAAGCGCTTTTTGTAATTATCTTGTTCTCTTATATTCGAAACAACCGGACTGACGAATTTTTTCTGAACAGGTTTTATTCAAAATTTGACAGAAATTTGCAAATTAGACATAAAGATAGAATACCAAATTTCATACCTCTAGATGAAAGCTTTTTGAGTCATCTTTATCACAGACAGATGGACATTTTCCAAAAATGTGTTTTTAGTATTTAAAAAGGTCTGGAACGAAGAGATCCATTAAAATCTGGAGTTCGAAATTTCTTAGCATTGCAATACTTTCTTCATATTACGTATGCGAGAAAGTAAAATAAAAAATATATAAATAAATTGTTTTCTTTACTCAGGGAGGTAAATATGAAGATTCGCCAAAATGTGAAGTATTGTTTTTATGATTATAATAATTTCTTTTTGCATACATCGTATATACGAAAATTTTCATTTTTAATTAATTTCAATGTAAAGAAGAATATTAGGACTCTGTATTTGAAAAATTCATGTTTTAATATTTGTTTTGAGTGAAAATATCGCAGAAAAAAAAAACATAATTAAACTATCCAAATATTTTCAGTAGTTACTCAGCTTATTTGATATTTTGTAACCATTTTCTCTATTGCTTTATTTAATTTGTCATTTTTTTCATTCGCTGTGACTGAATTAAGATGAATTCTTTAAAGGAAAACTTATGTATTGCAAAAGTTTTCTTGAAACGACTTTAGGAAAAATTTCTATGGATTTTGACTAGACCAATAAAACTAAAAACCTTTCTCTATACGAAAGTTTATTTAAAGTCAGTTAACACAATAACAAGAATAAGTTTTACTGGATTTTAATCTCTGAGGGGTATACTTTAACGAGAGTAAAAAACCTGAATGAATTCGCAAATGCACCATCTGGCTCAAAGGGGATAGAAATGAGGGGGGTTGAAATTTTTATTTCCCCGTTAAGACTATTGACAGAAAAATAGATGAAATTAAGTGAATTAGTGTTTAGTTAAGACGAATAACTTCTGTTCAAAAAAAAAAAAAAATCAGTAGCTCAATCGAGAGTGAAAAATAATTTTCAATCCGGATCATTTTTTTAATATGACCTGTATTGCAACTTTTAAATAAATAAATAAAAACTTCTGTACAAAATTTTTTAATGTTGAAAGTGTTTCAAATCAGGTATTGAAGTTTAATTACTGGATGAAAACTAGTGAAATAGAAATGAAAGAATAGGTATATTTATTGGCAACACTCTGTAAAAATGGTCGGCTTTCGAAAGTTTCAGAAGCTGTGCGTGCTTTAATTCTTATGACTGTATTTAATAATTATTATCTATCTATTTAAATGTGGCAATACAGACCATGTTAAATATTTAATCTATATTAATATTATAAATGTGAATGTTTGGATGGATGTTTGTTTCTCAATCACGCCAGAACGGCTGAGCAGAATTGGAGGAAATTTAGCGCAAAGATTGTAGTCAGGGATGGAACATAGGCTACTTTTTATTCCGGTTAATTGAGTGGTTAATTTTTTATTAATTAAAAACTAACTTTCGCGCCAAAAAGCTGGGGCCAAATCCCGCCAAAGATAAGTAAGTCTCCATCTCCCCCCCCCCTTTCCAACAGAAATGAGGTTAGGGTTTGCAGAATTTTTCCCGATTATTTCAAACGATTGTTTATTTTCTTAGTGTTTGATGTATTTAAAATCAAATGCTGTTAATTAATCGATCTTTCGGATCCATTTTGAAATACTATTAAATGAAAAGAAAACAATAAAGGAAATAAAAAAAAATTCTAATCTGCATTGTGTTACCCCAATTGGCGTAGAAAAGTCAAACAAGTGCGTTACGCTAATTGGCGTTGGAAGTTCGCTCGTGTTTGTTGACAGCTGTGTTTTCATTTAAATTGAAAGTTTAAAAATTATGTGTATAATACTGTTGTAGTCACCCCAACCTCGATCAATAAATAAAATGATTTTAAAGAAATACGGACTTGATTTGCTGTTTTGTTTTAGTTTGGGTATACAATGTAAATAAATTGTTTTTACATTAGTTGTGTGTTTTTGTCATTAAATTGTATTTATGTTATATATTTTTCATACATGCTTATATTTTTAAATGTATCGTATTTAGGTTAGGTTTATTTATTTTTTTGATTTGTCATATTTGATAGTTTTTCGGGCATATACATCAAAATTTCCACGCAAACAGTATCGCGGGTCATAGCTAGTTTGCAATAAATGTTGAATTATAAGAAATCTTTAATGATCTAGGATCGCCACAGTATGCAATATTTCATTATTTTGCCCTAAAGATTGAAATGGAATTTGGAAATATTAATTTGGATGGAAAAGAATTTACCTTCGCTTTCCAAATTGCATTTCTTTAATGAAATTGTTATTTTTATATAATGTGGCGAAAAGATTCAAATAAGGTTTTTACTGAATGTATTATTTACGCACTTTAGTACAATGTCAATTTATTCGCATTTCAAACATCAAGATGATTACTTTTAAATCTATTTCACATCAATCGAGAGAGAAAAAAAGTGATTTTTCCATAATTTTCTCGCATATTCTGTAATAAAGGTATTATCCCAGAAAAGGTCTTCATAGCAATCGCGTATAATATTTTCGAAAAATTAACCTTCTGCATAAATTTACCATTTTTACTTAATCTATAGTGTACAGACCCTTGGAGAGATTTTTGGCGAAAGGCGGTTAAGTTTCCGAAAATTGAATTTGTATTTTAAAAGCGCATTCCCCAACCAACTGAAACAAAAATTTGACACAAAATTATACTTGTTGTCACAAAATCCCACACCAAATTTGATATATTTTAGTCATTGAGTCTTTTAGTTTTCATTTTAGATGTTTCTAAAAGTTCAGTTTGATAGAAGTCGATCCCTTGTTGAATTTGGATCCAAATTTGATATCTAGACTATAGAGGTTATTTTTTTTTTGTATCGAATATTATGTATCTAGCTCTTTTCGTTTTTTACTTATTGCGTTAACTTACTTTCGACAGCAGGATCGGCAAACTTGCCCTGAACTAATTTTGCTCACAATTTGTTAAGAATCAACGGATTTGGTATTGAGACCGCATACCAAATTTCATCCGTCTATATTAAAGCTTTTTTTAATTATCTTTTTCACAAAAAACAAAAAAAAAAGATTTTTGAATTCGAAGAAATCTAAAACTTGGTGATTCGTCAAAATATCAAGGTTTTTTTTTTTTTACGATTTCTGTACTTTCTCTAAACTACATATACGAGAAATTAAAATTTTCAGACAACTTTAGAATTACAAGTTATATGATAATGGCATTATCACTGTCATTCGTCTGACTTGATGAATGACTTCAATTCAATCTCAAGAGATTCTTACTTAAGGCATTTTTTATTGAAATTCACTGTTCTACTTTTATTTACTGCTTGTTTTGTTGTAACATAGTATACAGCGTAAGATAATAAATTTATATTTTTGTTTTTGTTGCTCGGTGACAGATTGTACCATGATAAAAACTGAACAGCTATACGTGCATTGCGCAATGATAGAAGGTTGAATTATATAAGAACATAATAAGCTAATTCTGAGATTTATTTCTGCACTTAGAATCGTAAAGCTGTTATAAACACATTTCAGCTGGAAAAAACATCATAAAAGACAAATTTTGAAATTACATCAGATTTCTAGAACTTGTGATAAATCATGAAAACAAAGTTTCTATAAACTTATAATGACACTTGATGAATCTATGCACATGTATAAATTGCTAACGTACATGGCACAGAAATCGCTCTTATTACTTACTAGCTGCCTTTGGCGACCAGCTGGTACGCCTTGAGTAATGCATTCTAAAATTTTCAATTAAATGCTTGCGTACCTTGCCCTCTTTATATGTTATCAGTCAAATATTTTTTAACTTCAAACTCCGATAGTCACGTAACTCGTATTATTATAGAAGCCTTGAGATTATTAGTTCATTGTACTATATATATATATATATATCTGATTTGCAATCAGCCGTTATGGAATTATGTGGAAAATATCGTATCTAATACTTATCCCATAACTCATTTAATACGATCCTTATATACGATCCTATATCCCATACGCAACGATTTCAACATTTGCTGAGCATCACACCTTTTTCGGATTAATTTGCAATAAGAGTTAATTTAATCATTCCATTTGAGTTTTGCCAAAGTAACTGCAAAGGATTGGTACTCTTAACGTGCTCTTGCAGACTAAATTCTATTTTCATTTTGTGAGAAACTAATTGTTGGAAAATATGGTTACAGTATTTTTTTTTAAAAGAATCATTGGAAATAGAAATTAAAGTCATTTTTAAGAGGATTTAAAAAACAATTTTGTGTTTTAATATTTTCGGAAATTATCTCAGAAAATTCCAAATGTTAGTTTAATTTTCAAATAAAGAACGTTTCAAAAAAACTTCGTCGAGGTTTACTTTCTCATCTTCCGAAGTAAATATGTAAATACCAAGTGCTGTAAATCTAGATCTTAGGGTCTGGTGAGTAGTGTTCTAACACACACACACGTGCATTCATTCATATACGCAAACACATATTCATTTGATTATAAGCCTTGGAGTAATTCCGAGCATTGATTGGTCTAAAATTGATATCTTCTTTAAGATGGTGGACGGAAAGATCTGAAGGAACACGTTTTCATAAAAATATTTTATTTTTATAAATCAGCCAGTTTTAATGATTAATTTAGAAGATTGATTCATGTAGCAACTTTTATTTAAAATATTATTAAAAATATTTTGAAATTATGTCTCACAGTGCAAAGTATAAAAAAAAATCTAAACTCTTTACTAATCAATGCATTGTTTGACTCAAGCTACATAAAATGTAATTATTTACTTCATTTAGAACAAGCTAACAGTACTAAACAATATGTATGCCTATCAATAATATTTTACAAATTGGCCATTGAGCAGGAATTCAAATGCATACATATCCTGTATAAGTTTAATCAGGTTTACCTTAAATAAAGATTTATTGAATTAATGATATAGATATTGCCAACGATTATAGAAACCTTTGCTTTGCATTTATTTTTTAAACACTATCTCATTTTATATTCATTTCATTTTATCTAATCACGGGCTGAAAATTACATTTTTCTAGATTTAATTTGCAATAATAGTTGATTTTTTTTTTTTTAAATTTGAACTTCCGTCAATATGATGGCAACACGCTGATAAAATCTAATCTTTTTCCGCTTGACTTGATCGTTCAGATTAAATTTTATTGTTTCGTCCGAAATATGTTGTTGAAAAACATGGTTAAAATATTTCTTAAAACATTCATTAAAAACAGAAGCTTAAATTATATGTTAAAACACTTATACCATTAGAAATTTAACTTTTAAATTGATGCTAAAATTATGTTTGTGCGATAATATTTTTGGAAGTTATGGCCGAAAAACGTCGAAATTTCGTTTGAATTTTGATTAATTCAAATTCTAATTAAAAATTCGAAAAGAGGGCTCAGAGGTGCCCATTCCCGACCACCAAAGTATACATGTACCAAATTTGGTAGCTGTAGGTCCAACGGCCTACATGTGTCTGGCCTGTAGAGCGCCAACACCCACCCACCCACACACACACACACACACACACATTGAGCTTTATTATAAGTATAGATATAGATTACGGAATGGCTGCAATGAAATATCAACTTATCAATATGCGGTAGTTTTAGCTAATTGCTTTATTCACCGTTTTCTCAGTTACACTGAATTTATTCCGCTAATCAAACAAAATTATTATATTATAAATGCTACTCGTCGTGTCATCTTTTAACTGTATTCGGTCAAAAAATGTTTAAAAAAATTAAGAAATAAACTTTAATCGAAAATTTTAATAACTGAGAAGGAAAATAGACTTAATCATCCTTATGGATATCCGCCATGATTTACCTACTGGAAATAGATAATTTCTAGAACCATTAATTTCCCAAAAAAGTTTTTGCATTATCCTAAAACTGAAAAAAAAAATCTTCTTATGGATTTCATTTTTATACAGTTTTTTACTTTTTTACAAAAACAAATTTAATTTATTATATTTTGATGTTCTTAATATTAGCTTTGATTTGAAAAAATATTTTTTAAGAGTAATGCTGTCTTCAGTTGCTTTTTTAATGTTATGAATTTCAAACCCATCCATCAAAATATTCAATAATATGCTTCTGCTAATGTTAAAATTAAGATTTAAAAAAAATCCTTTTTTTATCATTAATTCCGAAATGGGATTTTCACTTTTTTTCGTTGTTTGTCATTTTCTTATTGCCTAAACATTTTTCATTTTTTCTGGTAACTTTAATATAAAAAAAATATATTTATATCGATCGTACATAGATAATGTGACGGGAGATTCATTAAACTATCTTAGAACGAAATTATTATGTACCTAAATGAATAGCCTTGAGTTTTTAATGAAGTGATTAGTTTCCAGAAGTTGAAAGAACGTTTCTCAAAAATTCATTTTTACAGTTCTGAAATAACCGAATTTGATTAGTTGCCAAAATTTTTGTTAGAAAGAAATATGCAGAATTAAAGATCAACCCTGAACTGTTGAACTTCTCATTAGCAACTGTTACAGACGTTTCAAGTATCTCGACGCCGATTTTTCATGCATTTGTTTTCTTTAGTTTATGTGCATGAATTCAATTCGGTTTTTGTTGGTTGATACAGAATTATTCTTTTAATTATTCATATAGGTGAAAAATATAAAAATGAAGATGATTCAATAAATTTAGTTGGTTGCTGTTCAGATATCGGAGTCAAAATGCGTTGTATTTGAATACCATATTTGATCAAGAATAATAAACCCATTGCTAGTTTCTAAATATAAACTAAAGGTCACGACCTAAGATCCAAAATCATAATCATGATTCATGAACGCATTGACATAAATTTATCAAATTTGGTATGAGACTTTCTCATTACAAGTACACTTTTGTATCAAATTTTCGTTTCGTTCGGTTGAGAAAAATGCGATTAAAACAAACAAAAAAAAATTCTTTTTTTGAATACCATTAACACATGCCAGGAATTAATTGCCATATAACTCGCCAATGATGAGGCGATAGATTCAGTAAAAAGACTAAATTCAGGTCGAAAATGAATACTTCATATCTATTATACGCCAGAGCCATGTAAAACGTTATCTGGTGTGAGAATTTTGTTAGAGAGTATGCTAGAAAGTTTTGGGGAGACCAATCCAGGGAATTTAACATTTTAATTAAATTTATTCGTTTTCCGTGTTTTTAAATCATTTTCTTATTCGTTTCTATTTGCTTTTCTTTAGTGTAAAAAAAGTTTTGGGAGCGGAATGTTTACGATTATAGATCTTTTTCAAAATTTTGTGTACTAGAAAATAATAACAAATAAAAATCCATTGCGACTGGAATATGATGAATCATCAGACTGTAATAAATGTACACAATAATCATACTATTACTAAGAGCTCTTGTGTAATAACCTATCGGAATCAAAACTAAGTAAGTTTTGAAGTTGGGCAAGTTCTTAATGAGGCCATCTTAATTTATTTGATCAGCTTAAAAAACTATCATTTCCTAAAATGAAAAATATATTTGGACGAAATGGCGATTGTGGAGAAATGGGTTAAACAAATATTTATTGCCTTTATTGGTATCATAAAGTCCGACATTGCGATCTAAGATATAATATAGTTGAGCAGAATCCTAGTATCTCTGTGACATAATAAATTAGATCATGCATAAATTATGATTCACATTGACATTACTTCAAAAAATCTCAAATTGTCAAGCGTAACTTTAGATTTAAATCATAAAGTGTTAGGTAAATTAATTTTGATCTTTCATCTTATGTAACAACAATACGATTGCTCGACAGTTTATTATCATAATAACTCAATGCTAAACCAACTTCGAAAGGCCCATTTTATTATTTTTAACTTTTTTGAAGAAAAAAAAGAAAGAAAAACATAAAAATATTATTTTTTACAAATTATAATGGAAAAATTTCAAAAGCTTCACATTGCGTAAAATCAATTATTGTATTCTAGGGAACCTATTGTGCAACGAATCGAATTCGTTAAATTTTGCATAGAAAAAACTTTTAAATATAATTAAAGAAGCGACCTTGAAATTAACATAATGCTTATTTTCTTCCTGAATGCCTACATGCGTATTGTGTGATGGCAGATAATTTTGTAGAAAAGGAATTGCTCCTGAATTGTTTACAAATATAAATAATTCAGTTATATTTATAATTTAATAGTTTCGTAATTTTAATTTAAAAAATTTAAATAATTTTAGGTAATTTATCCTAGCGCAAGAAGTTACGAACTGAGCTTTTATGTATTCCTCGAACTTTCTCAATTCTGTCGGCAGCGATAATAGAATAATTATATTAAATCTATTATTTTTGTAAATTCTTTATGGATGCTTTTATTCTAGCTGAGTAATCTTTTATTTGTAAGTATTTCATATGAAATAACTCTCATAATGCAAATTGAAATCGTAAAATTTTATCCAATATCATGAATTCTGTCGTATAAATTTTCCATTCTTGCTTTCTTAAAAATTTTATATTTGAAATTAATCAATTCTTATTATATACTTGGATTTCAAAAGTAATGTTAACACAACAGTTTCCTGATACTTCTATGCATATTATAATATTTTTGAAAGAGAAAATTCTTTTTTTTACCTTTTTTCTTGTAAATAAACATATTGTCCTCCCTATATAAACAAATATACTTAATTCAATTAAAGCTTTATGGAAAAGTTATTTGACATTGATTTGGCAAAAAAATCGCCTATCTTATTAAAGTATAATATTATAAAAAATATTGAAAAGATTATAAGAATTTAAATTGATAAGAAATATTTTAAAATTTCTTATCAAGTATAAATTTCAGTGCATTATATCAGCATCATACAATCAGATGATACATTTCTTTTACTGTTTCGAAGCTTGAAATATATTGGGTTGTTCGGAAAGTCATTTCGTATTTTTGTGTCAAAATGAAAAGAAATTTTCGTTTAATGAATAAATTATTTATTAAATTATAAAATTGCCATTCTGGTCTAATATCTTTTGCCATTCTGGTCTAATACCTTTTGGTAGTAACATGATTACACGCTCATAAAAGTTTTGGTCTTTGCTGTAAAAAAAACTGATCGAGGTGATTTTTGGCCTCCTCATTTGAAGGAAAAATTTTGCAAATCAGTTCTGGTACTGATGTACTGTTAACACATCTTCTCCACACATATTGGCTAATTTATTTCTGGCTTGAACAGCATTTTTACCTTTTATATAGCAAAAAAGAAAAAAATGACGAAAATGCTGTTTATTGCTCTCCATATTTAAAAGGGCACCATCCAAAAACTACTGCGAAGAATCAGCTGCACTTTTTCACACTCAAGCCTTGCTATATCAGCTCTTAAAACATAAAATGATTTTGCGGTTTAAATATGAAATTGGGTGCGAAAAATGCAATTAAATCCTTTGTCAGGAAAAAACGAAATTACTTTCCGAACAACCTAATATATACCTTGGAGGATGAAAATGTACAAAGTGGAGAGAGTTTTTGAAATTTGAATTGGAATTAATCAAAAATTAAATTGAATTCCAGCATTTTTTTTGCGATAACATCCAAAAATATTATTCAAAAAAAAGAAATGTTTAATCTATTTTAAAATTTGCTTCCAATTTAACAATATGGTAAATTATTCCCAAATTCCGGAATTTTTTTCGGACTATTTTTATAGTTTAATTCAATATCTGATGAGTGAGTTTCTTCTATTATTTAAAGATAAAAAAAAGAAGGATTTTGCTTAATATCCATGTAGATTACAAGACAAAGAAGTGATGTTACAGTACCAAGAGTATTAGGAGATAGATGTACCACATTTTTACATCTTTAATTATGCCATAATATCTTAAGACCAATCTTCTTACGGAAGTTTCATGTATATTATGGACAGAACATATGTAAGACAATTACTGTTTAGAACAGGGATGGGGAAACTACGGCCCGCGGGCCGACTCCGGCCCGCCGGAAGGTTCTATCCGGCCCGCGGATAGACTTTTAATTTGCCTGTCAGAGGCAAATTAAAAGAAATATTCATATATTATATATCCACCTCCTTTTCTACTTTATTTGAATATTATATTTTTTCTTCCTTTTTTTTCAAAGAGCTGGTAATCTGTTTACATTCTCTATTTTTGTTCTGCAAAACATAAATTGAAGGAAATGGCAAACGCAGGCAGTTTTCAATCGGTAAAGTGTCAAAAGCGGAAGTTATTTGTTAGTTATAGCTGTAGATTGGCGCCAACAAGCGTTATCTTTTTCTTGTGGAGCAGACATATGGGAATTCAATATATTCAAGCAGAATTGGATATTTTTACCATGCCATTCAACGTAAATTGTGAAGCAGTGAGGTGAGATTTGCAGTTTGAATTAATTGAGTTGCAATCTAACAATCATCTCAAGCAATTGTTTCTAAATATGCCAAAGTTAGAGTTTTGCAAATCATTATCGAAAGTAAGTTTCCCAAATTTAATATCTCATGCCCAGAAAATCAGTGCTATGTTTGCTTCATTTTATATATGTGAACAAGTGTTTTCAACTATGAACCTTAGAAAGAATTATTTCAGAAGTAGACTGACAGATGAGCATTTAGCCTCGTTCCTTAGAATCAGTACATCTCACTTCGAACCTCAATATAAGGAACTTTTAAAAATGAAATCGCAATTTCATTCATCTCATTAATATATTAAATTGTAATACTTGTATATTGTTTTTAAAATTTTAGAAAAATTCATCTTGGCCCGCCAAACTTTATTTTTTCGATTTTTGGCCCGCGATCGAAAAAGTTTGCCCATCCCTGGTTTAGAACGTACTATAATTAGCTCTGGATTGTGTGTGTATTTAATCCAAGGAAAAAATCTTCTTTACTTTTTCTCGTTTATTTTCACACACACACACACACAAATATATATATACAAAACATGGACGACGATCACAGATATATAAGGAAACACATAATATATATATTGAAATATAGAAAGTGCCGCTAACAACGAGCGAACAATTAATATCTTTTGCCGCTAACGGAGAGCGAGCTGGGTGCTTGCTTGCACCAGTTACAACAACAACACCGGATCTCGTTGTTTACAAAAAAATCTCAACAGCTCACCCCTCACATTCCAAGCATACTCCTGGGTTGGGGCAAACTGCGCCATCTATATTCAGTATTCACTTATACATATGAACAATTATACAAAGATTAAAAAAAGACACAAACAAAATAATTAATTAAATCAAAAATAATTAAATCACATAAACAATTACAATTATGTTGCATTAGTGTCTTACTAGTTTATTGAATAGTAGACATGAAATTATATTCAAACAACTTAGTTAAAATTAAATATATTCATATCAGTTTCTCATCTGGCAAGATATGTAGTTGAAAAGTAATTTATGTCGTTAAAATATAAAATTTTATGATTTCAAATCAAACCAGGTATGATTGAAATTTTACTTAATAACTTTTTAAGTCAGATGTATTAGGTTGTTCGGAAAGTAATTTCGTTTTTTCCTGACAAAGGATTTAATTGCATTTTTCGCACCCAATTTCATATTTAAACCGCAAAATCATTTTATGTTTTAAGAGCTGATATAGCAAGGCTTGAGTGTGAAAAAGTGCAGCTGATTCTTCGCAGTAGTTTTTGGATGGTGCCCTTTTAAATATGGAGAGCAATAAACAGCATTTTCGTCATTTTTTTCTTTTTTGCTATATAAAAGGTAAAAATGCTGTTCAAGCCAGAAATAAATTAGCCAATATGTGTGGAGAAGATGTGTTAACAGTACATCAGTACCAGAACTGATTTGCAAAATTTTTCCTTCAAATGAGGAGGCCAAAAACCACCTCGATCAGTTTTTTTTACAGGAAAGACCAAAACTTTTATGAGCGTGTAATCATGTTACTACCAAAAGGTATTAGACCAGAATGGCAATTTTATAATTTAATAAATAATTTATTCATTAAACGAAAATTTATTTTCATTTTGACACAAAAATACGAAATGACTTTCCGAACGACCCAATATATGTATATATGCCAAATTTGATAGCTTAAAAGTCCAACGGTCTGATTCTCTTCTGCTGAGCACCAAAAGATACAAACAGACATTGAGAAATTTTAATCTTTATTATTAGATGAGATAACAATCTATATTATTTTAGTTGAATTAACTCAATTAATATTTAAAAATATTTCTATGCAATATGTTAAAAAGTCTTCACATAATTCAGACATAGAAAATGTAAAGAAAAAATCAACTACGTCGAAGAGGCCGCGGTAGCCTGGTTGGTGGAGCGTCAGTCTCGTAACCGAAAGGTCGCGGTTTCTGTCCTCGTCTCAGCCAAAGACCGCCTTGTTGGCTAATGGCAGTTGGGGCACGTTAAATATGTCGCGACAGCTAAGTTCTCCAAGTTCCCATAACAAATGATACCTCTGGGGGTACTAAATCAGGGATGAGTCGGTCTCTGATTTGGATCTAAATTCTGACTTGCGGAGGGATGAATGAGTTCGACCGCCCCCCTAAAAAGGGTTGTGTCGTGCGTGTGAGCTACAAGTCAGACTTCTGCCCTCTGGGTGCTCAGGGGTCTTTGCCCTCAGAAGCTACTGCACCCCCTTTTCCGTGAAAACACGGACACGACAAAAAAAAAACTACGTCGAAATTTTAAATTTTATAGTTATTTTAAATTTAAAAAGATAAATGTTCCGAATATATAAATGAAATATTATGAGCAAGAATAAACTGAAACAGTAATAATAATTTCACATCATTCAGAAAAAATTTCTTTTGATTTCTTAAAATAGATGCATTTACACAAAACGTGAAAGTTAAAAATTTCATAACAGAGATATGTAATTTCCTGAAATTACAGTAATGCAATTCCTTTAAATACAGAAAAAAAATAATGTTTAAAATTGCAACCAATGCACAAAATCAATGAATATTTACATGTTAAATTTGGATTCCACATTTTTCTTAATAATTCATTAAGCCACATTAATTTCTCGAAAAAAAAAACAAAAAAAACGCGACTTTTATCATGATAATTTTAACCAGTTCAAACATCATACTTTCAGTTACAAAATCTTTCCGATATGACTGTGACATCAAGATTCTCGAAAGATATACGTAGTAAGATTATACTTAAGATTAGTGTCGAGTTTCCCGCCAAACATGACAAAATCCTTCTAAGCGTCTAAAGGCTCCATCTTTAATAGGTACAGGAAATCGCAGTTGTTAGAATTGCAATAAATATACTGACAGGACTACATTTGGCAAGAAACCGCTCCAGAAGAATTCAGGTTTGGTGACAAAGCATAAATCTTAAGTAGCTTTTTTTGTGTGTTGTTAAAAATAAACCTATTAAAAAATTGTTCCAAGTTCAAATTTTTTAAATTTCATCTGAAAAACGTATTTTAAAAATTAATGATAATAGAGTATTTATTTCATAAAAGATTGAAGTCAATTTTTATTACATTGAAGGCTCATGATGAGCATAGTTATGCATGCTATATAAAAACTAATATTTGACTTCACTTTCTTTTTACAATGAAAAATCTTAAAATTAAAACATGCGCCTTACAGCCTTCTTGATGTGTATCTTGTGGTATTCCATTCATATTACATTCCTCATATGTTTATGATAGCAAGACAAATTATTCCACTAATACTGCATTAATCTTTTTGTTCAATTACTAGGTGTGATCCAAATATATGGTGACAGTTTAAAACTCGGTGTAGTTTTTTCCCCAACTAAATCATTTTATTTATATTCAACATAAATTGACTTCAACAATATATACTTTGCGTTTTTTAATAAAAAGAGATTTTGTACGAAAAGCTTCGTAAATTCAAGAAATTTTATTATTTTCAGATAAAAAAAGAACTATTAGCGACATATGAATAACTATAAAGTCACTTACCTTTGAAATAGAGTTATTTTAATTGAATCCGCTTTGAGGATAGATGAGCACTGACTTCCAAAAAACTGTGTCTCTCAACACAACAATCATAATTCTAATTACAGAAATCTCTTTCTTTGCTATTCTAGCCAAATTTTAAAACAAACGAATGAATGATGAAAAGAGAAGACAAACGATTTTTCTAAAAACTTAAATACAATCATTGCCAAATTTAAAAAGTATAAACGAAAATAAATAAGAGTAAATGAAAACGATATTATTATTATAACTATTACACAATTCTCATTTGAATCGCCTTAATGTTTTGCAACCCAGTTTTCGCCTTATTTCATTAAATATTTATTAACAAGAACAATTAATCTTAGGAGGAATTATTTGATTTATTTAAACATGAAAGATTCTTTAAACATGATATTATCTTTAAAATAATTGTAGAACATTTAGTTTTCAACTTCTTTGCTACGTTTTAAAAAGCTGATGTTTGAATTCATTTCTAAAAACAAGTTGCTTTTTTTTAAAAAAGAAATAAAGAAGTAGGAAATCTCATGGCCCTAAAAACGCATTTCAAATCCGATTATGTTCTTAAGTGACGTCATTTAAAGATTCTGCAGAATGATTATATACTTTAACAGCTTTATTATGGTTTTTGAACTCGTTTCTGTTCGGTTGCCAAGATTTTTATTTATTTATTTTTTATTTCATTGAAAAACAAATACAAGTCAATATTTATTTAATGCACTTCCGAGTTATTTTTAAGATTATACAAATTAGTCAGTAGATAATCAAACTAAATTGGTTTAATATACAATGGCACAAAAAAATTGAGAGCACACCTTACTTTTACTTGATAAATCCGACTTTTAATATAAATAACACATTACCGAAAAGTTCAAACATGTTTTAATTTTTACGCGTAACAAATGGTTTAATTTAGAGAAAAAAATATATATTATGTATATAAATTTGTTATTTAACTTAAAAATAACTACTCCATTTGCCTTCTGTATTTTAAATTTAGAAGCTTTAAATAAAAACATTTAAATAAGATATTTCGAAGTTGGCGAACAAGTTTTCTAATTTGTTCTGTATCGTGATTTTGTAATCTGTATTTTTTTTTTCGTTCGAGAGAAAACAATATCTTACATAACTTTTTATGAGATCTTTGAAGATTAGAAACGTACTAATAATGACATCAGATTAAAAAAAAGTTTCATCACTGCCGTTATCAATTTTTTTCCCTTTTTGTTGAAAATAGTTTCATTCTTCGCTTTCATTGAATGATAAGGGGTAGCTTGGTAAATATACGATTTATAAAAAACTAAAAACATTCTAAAATATCACTTGTGGTTATTGTTTTTTTTTTAAATTAAGATTAAATATGCATGTTTTCTCTTTTTTTTCCTTCATATTATTAATTTTTTATGTCTCTCAAATTCTTTTTTAACAATATGTATTCCCATTTTTTTCAGTACTTTATGCTGTCAAATTCGGGGAAAAGGCTTTCAGTGTTTCAAAGTTTCTTAATTTCTCGTTTTTTTATTATTTATTTATTTATTTTAGCACCGAAGCTTTTTCTTTTTAAAAACAAAAAAGGGCGATACAATATTTTTATAAATTTTTCTTTCCTTTTCCTTCTTAAAATTAATCTATTAAAATTGTGGAAATTTTTCTGAAGAAATATTTTTAAGTTTGTGATTTTATACACCCACATTATTTCAAAGGAGAAATTAACTAATAATATAATGAATTGATATGTATGTGAATGGAATTTATTCCAACTCAAAGTTAAAAAATAATATAAAATTTTCTTTAATAATCTTCTATTTATAATGAAAATTTTATAGTTCATAAATAAATTTATGGATTTGTGAACACGAATCAATTTTTATGACTCGTATACGTAGAAAAAACTCTGTAATCATATTTTAAAAGCCAATTTCAAGATTCTGACAAATCTGAAGGTTTTGAAGCACGTCAAGTCTGTTTCAATACGATGATTGAAAAGCAATTAAGTTAAAAAGAAGAAATTTGATATGCAATCTTAAAACCGAACTTGTAGATTCAAGTCAAAATTGTAAGGAAATTCCTCAATGGGATCGGGGTTTTTTTTGTTGTTGTTGATTAGTTTAGTTATATTAACGTTCCGATTTTAAAGTAACATACTAAGGCTATTTTGCGACAGACCGTTATTTTGAACCACAGTCAGATGACGATACCTGAGATAGCATCCCCCCTCTCCAAATTTCCACACCACACTACGGGTCGCGGTGGCCTGGTGGTAAAGTCTCGGCTTCGGAACGAAGGGTTTCAGGTTCGAGACTCGATTCCACCGAAGATCCGTCGTGTGAGGGGGTGTCTTGCACGTTAAATCTGTCAGGTCAAACGCCCTCCCACTGGTGTGGCGGGGTGTGGAGAGGAGGGTGCCAGTTCAGGTGTCGTCCTTGTCGTCTGACCGTGGCTCAAAATTACGAGGTCCTTCCCAAAATAGCCCTAGTGTTGCTTTGAAACGGGACGTTAATATAACTAAACTAAACCACACCACACTACATCAGTTTTTGTTCATATGACAGAACACGTTTACTCTAAAATCGGAAGGAGACAAGAACTTACAATTGTGATTGCCGAGATCTTTGAAGATTTGTTGCATCCCGCCCTCCTTATCTTACTCCAGCCCCGTTTTACATTCAGGGGATGCAGAAAAGGATAGAAAGAGAAGATTATAAAAAGATTCCAAGTATCTAAATAATTGGGGATTATCTCATTTCATTTCTTCTGCTGCGTTTTGATTCCTCCATTTTTGACAATGTTTTTGTGGTGATACATTCCCAAAATTTTGTTTCTCTTACCTAATTTATCATTAGTTATAGGCATTTCCACCCATGAATGTGTTTACAGTATTTTCTGCATGGTAAAGTCCATGAAATTTTTGAGCAGTTTAATTACAAATAAGTTTACCCTGTTTGTCTCAATGCCTAAATTAAATTGAATGACCTTAGAATAAAGGCAGAAATCAAAGTTATATTGTAAGTGCCATCATCTACCGATATACAACTTCTCCCGTAGAGGATAGTTCTATCATTGGAATGGAAGAAAGTTGATTCCACATCATTACTATATCTACGGTGGCACAAAAAATTGAGAGTACACCTTACTTTTACTTGATAAATCTGACGTCCAATATAAATAGCACATTACCGAGAATTGCAAACATGTTTTAATTTTTACACATGAAAAAGGGTTTAATTTAGAGTAAAAATAAAGTACAATCAACGAAAAACTTCTAAACTGAAAATTTTCAGAAGCATCTTAAAGAAACATACTCATATTTTTACCTCAAAAAATTGAGAGTACACCTATGAAATTTTTGTAATATTTCGAATAAAAATAAAGTGTCACTGCTAAGTTACATGTCTTTTGACTTTTATAATGACTTTTAAACGTCTATGTACCGACTTGACCAATTTTTTGGTGAAATCTGAAGATATTTTACTCTATTTTTCTTGCAACTTTTGTTTTAAATGGATTTTGTTCCTAATGTTGTGTTTTTTTTAGTATGGCCCACAATATTTGGTAATATTCATGGCAATGATGTCGGAGTACTGTGTTGGTGTGTATAACTGCTGTTTATAATGAAAACGATACTATATTTTGACGTTACGTGCATTCCCGTTTTCATGTGTGAAAATAAAAACATGTTTGCACTTCTCGGTAATCTGCTATTTATATTGGAAGTCAGATTTATCAAGTAAAAGTAAGGTGTACTCTCAATTTTTTGTGCCACTGTATGTATTCCAGAGAAGCGAAAATCAACCACTTTTCTGGAAACTTCTATCTTATATTTAAGGTATCCCTGGGTGGGGTATTAAGAAGATTAACAGCAGTCATATTATACATGGATAAGTATTACTCCCATTTTCTATTCATATTAATGATTGAAGAAAGCTTAAATTTTATGATATCATGTTGCATTTCTAGGAGATATCCAGACGATGAAAAACTATTTCATATCAGTGTAATCAAATTATTCTTTTAAGGGATTATTTTGGGAACATCCTATTACAGAATCCAGATAACTAAATTATAACAAAATTACAGATAACAATTGATATTTTATATTGAATATAATTTTATAACTTTACCCTTAAAGTAATAAACATTGTTGCTGGGAGCCATAACATGCCTAAAACATTTTTTTCTAACGATTTCCACAGGTTTCATTGATAATATATTGATTTTGGCAGTTTTATCATAGCCAGATATAATTCAGCTTGATAATATTGGGAAGTTTGTTCATCTAAAAATCAATTTTTGTATGAATCTATTTTCTTTATAGTAAAGCATGTACTGTTATTTGGTGCAGGATCTTAAAGAATGGAGTATAAGAGGTATCTTATTTATCTGTTTTAATCTCAAATTTAAATTTATTTTGCGTTTATAAACTTTTTGACCAAAAATATTTTTCAGATACTCTGTTAAATTTGTAAAAAATAATTAAAAATGTAACAAATGATATAAATTAAATATATTATTAGTTCAGAAAAGGTCAATAATTCTTTGATGTAAACCAACTCAAATACGAATAATTAGTATGTGAAAGAAAAACAATATATTTTTCTGATAGGTCAATTCATAAAAACTGAAAAAGAGATCCAAGAGAGGAATTAAATTTAATTAAATTACTAATTTGGAAAATGTCAGTAATTTTTTGAAATAAAACTACTTAATTATAAATTAATTTTATATGAAAGAAACGATATTCGATTAATTAGACAAAGGATTAATAATTAACAGGATTAATAAACAAAATTATGTAAGTTTTAATAAGGTCCAGAATTGTATGCAGAAAGTATCTAAAAAAATCAACTATTTCGCACAGAAGTGGAATCGTCCTTAGTATTATGAAGGGTCAATTCTAAATTCCGATTTTAAATTTGCATGAACAAACTACACAATAAAATAATGACACATCAAGTTTTAGCATTCAAATCTGATTTGGAATTTATCTCTTTTATTCAATTATTCTTTTTTAATTCGAATTTTAAAAAAATTATCTACCATCATGTACTATGGACGCACTTTTTACTTATGCAACTTAAGAAAATACTTATGAAAGCAAATAACACCTATTACAGATCAAATTGTAATACAAAACATTAAAACTTACCTTAGTACTTTAATGCTGAAGGAAATCTGCAGTGCAAATTAAAAATTTAATATATAAGTGGCAAGCTCAAATCTTAGCAACAGTTATCTATGAAATACTATTTATTTCAGACGCTTGCCTTAAAATAAGTTTTTATTTTCTTAAAAAATCCGATATTGCTGTTTGTATTCTGTTTATTATTTTTTTTCAAGGTTAACTTTATAAGGAATTAGAGGAATTCTATCCACGTAATGCAAAGGTGATGATCCAAGGTCATGGGCATCATATACAATGATGCGACATCAAGAAAATTACTTAAATTAAGTAAGCTACTTTTAAATGAATATTTTGGCTTTTTATTTTGATTAAAGTTGCCTATTTGAAGACTCCTAAATATATAGAAAAAGTAAACAGACTCATTTTAATTATAAAAACTATAGCAAAATAAGTTTAAGATTTAATAACTATAGAGTTTTTAAACAACGATTTCTAAAGTTAATAATAAAATAAATAATTACTACCTTTAAAGCAAAACATCATAGCATAGTAAGGATTTAGATTTGATTCGTTTACATTTGTTTAATTTTTAAAATTTAGGGATTGTGAAAGTAATCGAAATAAAAGAATTCAAAGTGTTGTAAAATATATTCAAAAATGACTTTTAATAAATTCTTAAAAAGAAAAAAAAAACATTGCAAGGATTAAAAATTAATATTACTAAAAAGACAAGGTTTATTTGTCATTTTTTTAATTTTAATGTGGTATTAAAATAGTTTTGGAATAGTAATATGCATAGACATTATAATGGAATTCTGATTAATTGCAATTCGAATTAAAACTTCCTAAAAACTTTTCTTATTGATCATCTACTATCCAAAAAGTAAACTACGTTTCAAATTTAATAAAGCTATGTTCATAAAAGAATGCAAAGTGTTGTAAAATATATTCAAAAATGACTTCTAGTAAATTCTTAAAGAGAAAAAAAAAAACTTTGCAAGGATTAAAAATTAAGGTACAAGTGTAGAATAGTGTGCCCCTTGCTGCGCCAAGGATGCCAAGTCGCCAACAAAGATGGCGGACAAAATAAACAAACTGTTCCGCGGAACAGTTACGGTTGCCATTTCCCGCCTTTTTATTTAGAATGTTTAACTAATTATAATTATTTGTTTAAAACTGCCCGGTGCCTTCTACAGATGTCTTAGGCATCTATAGAAGGCACCGGGCAGTATATTTTAACTTTAAAAAAACATCCTAGGGCTTCGCTTTCATACGGAGCGGGAATGCAGTAGCTTCGCTAGCACATTGAACAGATGGACGGTGTGGATTAAGGAATAGTGCATAATAATATTACAAGAAAGAATAAATGATGTTATAGGAACGAATATTATACAGAATTTTTAATATTTAATGTACTTACTTGCTTTATTTAATCTTTTCATAAACACTAAACACTTCATAATTCTCAAAGCATTCTTTCCAAGCCTCATCAACTCGTTAAAAAAATATTCCAATCACCCTTCATCAGGTTCGAAATAGTGCCTAACATCCCAACTACCAAACATCCACTCCTGTACGATTGCAGACATAATAATATTTCGAGGGAACCAAACGTTGGAGCATCAAAAGAATTACGAGAACTGTGAATAATTCCATGGCAGACTTCTTTTAATACGAAAACGCAGACGATTTGCGAATTCGCATAGTGATAATTAAAAGTGTGAAAACGAAAATTTTTTTTTGTAAATATTAACACAAAAAAAGGAAATAAATGTTATTTTAATTAATATTAATTTTATTCTAAACTTTCTTTGTATAATAAATTTTAAATTAAAATAATAAGCAAAATAAATAATAATCTGAAATCGATGTTTTAAATATTGAATTTATTATAAAACAGTTGTAGTAACTGAACAACTCAACTATTGTATAAACTAGTAAACAAAACAGAATTAGGGTTACTGTAAGAAAGTTCCGTTGGGTTGCCATATTGGCGATAAACTCGGGGGCACACCGTGCTACACTTTAACCAAAATTAATATTACTAAAAAAACAAGGTTCATTTGTTTTGTTTTTTAAATTTTAAAGTGGTGTTAAAATAGTTTTGGAATAGTAATATACATAGACATTATAAAGGAATTCTGATTAATTACGATTCGAATTAAAACTTCCTAAAACCTTTTCTTATTGATCACCTACTAACCAAAAAATAAACTACGTTTCAAATTTGATAAATTTATGCTCATAAATCCGACCCGTAGAGCTTGTAAACCGATTTCTGCATCATACATGTTATGTGAATCACCATGAAGTATTCAAAAAGTATTTAGCTTGCTGATACTCAACAGGTATTAAATATTATACAACGTACATTAAAAACATACAAATATCAAACAAAGAGCCATAAACTAGTGGTATTGTTTCTTTGTCTCTCAAAATGTACAATAAAATAAAATAAAAGAGGAAAGATGTTTATTTACAAGAAAGTTAATGACAGCAAATTCCGTTCATCAGAATGTTCTTTTAGCGCGGGAAATGGTTGCCAAAGGCAACGCTTTGTATTATTCTATTATTTTGTTTTTCATTATCGTCGTATTATTCTAAGTTATTCCATACAGTTTATAAATATTATCAAGTTAAAAAAATAGTTGCATTTTCTAAAAAATAAATATTTGAAGAATTTAAACAATGTTAATTTAATTTAAATATACTGTTTATTTAAATCTTAAAATTTAACATAGGCTGATATATACAGAAACCATTTTCAAAACTCTTTACTACAGCTAGAAGATATGGAAATATTAGTACAAAGGTCATTCTAAAAGCATTATTAGTAATTTTAAAAAATAAATTTGAATAGCTTTTGTTAATTTTTTAAAATCAATGTTGATACATCAAATATTTTTTGCATACATTTTTATTTACATTTTGATTCGATCGTTGTAAAAATTATGCCTATTTCCGAAACGATTTTGCAGACGATGTTATTGTTTAGAAATTTAATTTGCTACAAAACTGCTAGGATTTATTTGGCATCATTGCATAAAAATAATGACCAAAATATGTTAAAGAAAACTTTTTAAATGTTTTAAAAGATAAAATTTTCGTAGACTTATAATCAAAAAAAAAAATCTTTGAAAACTGGAAAATAGCTCTAAATTTGATAATCGTTACAATGGAATAAAACCGGATATTAAAGTTTGTGAAATGAAGTTTAAACGTTTATTGTTTTTGATTATTGGTTAAAGTATTAAATGATAAAAAATGCCCGTTAAGAGCTTGATATTGAAAAATAAGAAAATTTTTTTAAATATATATTACTATTTGCCTTTGGCAACTATTTTGAACTCATGGAATATTGGCTTTCCTTGCTGTTAAACTATAAATATGGAATGAATTTATTTAGAATTACGCCTCATTATTCGATGAGATTAAAATGCATAATTTTTATCGATTTAGTTTACTACAAACTACAGTGCAGATAAAACGAAAGAAAATTATAGGAATAATGTGTAACAAAAGTGAAAATCCCCCTTTGGAGTTAAAATTTTAAAAGAAAAGCGATTTGATTAATTGCTTAATTTTAACATTAGTAAAGAACCAATTAAATATTGGTAAAGCAAACAGTGTAATAATGTTTGAATTTCAATATAAAATAAAAGCATTATTATAGATGATACATCAAAGTAACTTAATTTTTTATTTGATTTTAAAATTAACGAAAATTAAAATAATATTATAAAACATGTCATTTTTTTTTAAATTTTAAGATGATGCAAGAATAATATTTATGTATTAATATTTTAGGAAGATATTATTGAAATTCCTTAAACGTGCTGAATTTTTAATTAACTTATACTTTAATTAACGTTTAGACTTTGTAAAGTTGACTATGAATTCTTATTTTAAATAGTGCTTGTGGTATATTTATATTTATGAATTTAATAAAGGGCATGCAATAAACATGCATATTCATATATAAATATCTACACATGGAATATAAAAATATTTTTTTCTTAAATAATAAATACAAACAAAAAAGTAACCAAAGATTACAGAATTTTATAAAGAGTACTTACAAATAAATTTATATCAACTGTGAATAAAGATGAATTTTTAGACGTTTGTTATACCTAAGCCGAACTAGTTGTGAGCTTTTCAGTCTGTTTCTTACGCCTTTAACCACTTTTTTTTCATGACAAGAATAGTTGGGAATGACGCACTAGAGGATAATTTATCAAGGATTTTCATTCGAGTTGTGTGACAAGTTTCATATATCTGGTAGGCCACCAGCAAAGAGGATATCAATGTTTTGAAAATTCAAGGGCAAACGAGGTGCAAAAAGCAAATTTGAAGTTTTTTGAAAGACGCATCATCGCCGTATTTATACTGGCTCCATATTTCTTCAAAAATGAACTGTTCGTCTAAACGTTTTAGACACTTGATGAGAATGACACTGATGAATCTTGGGACTTGTTGGTGCAGGGTGAAGGGAGGGCTGACTCGCCTACGTAGAAACACACCAAAGTAAACTCAATATTTTTTATTGGTGCATCAATGTTTTTAGTAGAGGAAGGATGAAAAGCATCCGAAGGGTATTTCAAATTTATTTTGGAAGTCAACAGTAAATGTGCTGCTAATGCTTGTTTTGGATAAAAAATGAAATACGGCAAATATACTATAGTAAGGTTGAAAATCCGAAGCAAACAATTTTCAGTTAGCAGCACTCAATCCTTTACCATCTGGGTTTTAGTTTCTTAAACCATACAGCCTTTTTAAAGATTTTAGTTGAAATTCGCCTTTTATTAGAGAATTTCGACATCAGTCGTGTGTATGTTTATACTCGCAATTGACAGCGCACTTTCAACTCTCACAAGCTTATTTATCTAATATTTAAAAATGAATTTTTGTTTGTTCGTATTTTAAGCGCTGCCGTACCACTTATCCGATTGCGATACAAGTTTGACAACTTATTACTTGGATTTACGTAAAGGTTACAGGCATATTAAAATTATCTAAAGTATAAAAATTATTTTTGAATCTATTAAACGCATCTATTTTCCAAGGATTAATGATTTTTTTTTTTGTTTTTTCGTACTTTATGCACTGCCGTACCACTCATCCGATTACGATAAAATTTCCACATTTTATTACTTGCATTTACGCGATGTTTATAAGCATAGTACAATTATATAACATATAAAAAATACTTTCGGATCTATTTACTGCATCTATTAACCAAGGATTGACCACCAAATAATTCGCCAAAGAGACCCAACAGATTCAGTAAAGAAGGCACATTCAAGCTACAGGTTAAGATTGCGTACCTATTGTCGCAAATGCTAGGTAAAGGCCTTATCACACGGTGAAATTTCGCCAGCACTTTTCCGTTTGTGCCCTCAGAAACCGGTCAAGCAAGTTTCATAATCGACAACTTTTTCTAACCAATTCGAAATTGTCCTCGGAAATATTGTCCGCAGACGAAATTCAACCAATCATGTGAAACTTTGAAGTGACGTCACTTTCGCTGTCGTTTGCTGACGGAAAGTGCCGAAGATATTTTGCCGTGTGATAAGGCCTTAAGTCGTTCTCTGAGGTAACAGCCTTATTAGAAGGTATGTGAGAAAGTTTTAGAGGAATCAATACTACAAGTTTGAAATTTTAATTCAAATTTTAGCGTTTTTCGTAGTAACATCAGATTTTAGCGTTTTTCGTAGTAATATCAGAGAACAAAAAAACTTTGCACCATCTTAATTTTTTTTAAAAACTATTAATTCAATTATATTAACGATTTTATGGTATATTTTCTGTGTTTAATCACAATTTTAAAAGTAAATATTTTAACCATCCAGCGGCCGCGCGTATGTGAGAGATACACTTGCGATGAATTTCGTTTTATAACTTTAGATCTGGTGGCACTGGGAACGCCCTTGGTTACTTGTCCCCCTCCCTTTGACCTACTTTCAGTTGTCGTCGTAAGTTTGTGGCGTTAATAGGTCTCTTCCGATCAGATATTTTTATTTTAGATATACGCGCGACCTCTTTTTGTAAGTTTTTGTCACATCTGATTTTGTATGATTTTACAAATAAATTCGTATTGTTTTAGACTGGTGACAGCTGGCAAATGCACTTACGGAGGAAAATGTTGAAAAAAAGCACCCACATCTCTAAAAAGTGGGCTAAAAGTAAAGGTGCCTAGCTATGTATTGAAGAAGTGGAAGATGCGACGTCAGGGAAAAAACTCTGCCAAAAAGAAAAGTGGACTAGAATCACGAGGTTCATTTGTGAGATTTGACAGAAATTTATAAGTTTGGAGCACACTAAACACATTTGCTCAAATTGCAACGCTGCAATGAAATAACAAGGAAACCCTTTTCTTCCTTTTCATATCTAATTTTCAATTACTTTTTCCTTTTTATACATAAATTCTGTATTTTTGCACTTCTATATTTTATATGCAAATTGTTCTGTCAAAATATCGACAATTTCATTTATATTATTTTTCAATCAAATCAGTTAACCTGTGGTCATTTTATATTGTTATTTCAATCTATGTTTATATTGTTTCTGCTTCTTTTTTAAGTAAAAAATGTTTAAAATGATTGTAGTTATTAATCCTAAGCTATTTACAATTTTAATAATTACGCTTTTGAAAATTTGCAATTTACTATAGCGTATGTGGGAAATACGCTCGACTTTTCATGTTGGTATGACAGCCGCGTCCTCTAGAAGGTTAATAACATTTCCTAACATTAATATTTAGAATTCGGAACGAATATTAGACAAATCACTAAATATACAAAGTTCTCCATTTGACTTGCATTCTCGATGACCATCAGCAAGGCGCAAGGTCAATCAATCTCTGCAAGTGTGCGGATTGAACATGGAAAATCCATGCTTTCCACATGGCCAGTTGTATGTTAGAAGTCCACGAATCGGACAGCCAAGAAATTTATTTGTTTTTACTGAAGATGGAAAAAAATATCGTTAGCCTAAAAAACTTGAATAATAAGGCCAAAAAATAGAAATAATATGATTTATACTTCCATTTTATATATCATTTAATTTCAATGAATGTGTTCATTGTCGAAAAGGGAATAAATATCATTCTTCGTAGCATTCACCTAATTAAACAATATAACTGTTTCAAATTCCAAACGATGTTTCCTAATTTGTTTCATTTACGGCAGCAACGTGCCGGATACCAGTTGGTCTAATATATAAAAATGAATTTTTATTTGTTGTATTTTAAGAACTGCAATGCATTCATCTAATTGCGATGAAACTTTGTCAACTTATTGCTTGCATTTCGGTGGTGGTATAGACATAGTACAATTATTATATCTAGTATTTAAAAATGGATGTAACCTCATATTTAATGCCCTATCGAACTGTTCATCCAATTTCGATAAACCTTTGCCAACTTATTGCTTTGACACTAGAAAATCCATGTAAATATTTTAGACAGTTACTTGTTAGGCATCAATACCATTGCCGGCGTCCTGGCACAGGGGTAGCGTGTCTTCCCCGTGATCTGGGCGTCCCGGGTTCGAGTCCCAGTTCGGGCATGGTTGTTACTTTGTGTTCTGTCTGTGAGGTGTGTGAATGTGCCTCCCTGTAAAAAGGGGTTGTGCAAGCGAATGTGTGCGTCATCTTCATTTGAGCTAGAAGTCAGACTTCTGCCCTCTGGGTGCTCAGGGGTCTTTACCCTCAGGAGCTACTGCACCCCCTATCCGTGGAAACACGGACACGATATCATCATCAATACCATTCTCATTCTTAACTCCTTCATTTCAAAGTAAAATCTGTCACTATGTAAGCTGCCCAAACCTACATATACAACAAATGCTGACGTTTATTTCATATGTATTCTATATAATTAAAGAACCCTACGATGCTGTTGCTAATCTTTCTACCAGCTCTTAGTTAATCATTTTCGGTAATGTCTTCGTATATGTTTTGCTATATACAAAAATGCTTTTGATGTACGTATACAAGTGTGTGCGTTGCCTCTCTATAGACAAAACGTTCGACTTAATAATACCTTTTGCAGGTATATATATTGAAGGACGGAAAGGCTCTAGACAATTTTTTTTCTTGGAAATTTTAATTTGAGTTTGAATTAATGAAAATTTAAAACACAGACTTTTTTTACATCTAAAAATATTATTGCACAAAAATAAATTTATTCTGTTTTTTTTTAATATATTAAAAATGATCTTCATCAAAGAATGGATTTCGGTTAAATTACTACTAACTGATGCGGCCCAGATGAATAATCTAATTTTCTTCGTCTTTTAATAACGATCACATTTCGTAAAAATTACTGCTAATTGATGCAGGTCAGATGAATCATCTAGTCTGATGTGTCTTTTAATAGCAATCACATTTTGTTAAAATTACTGCTAATAGATGGGACCCAGATAAATCATCTAGACGGCTGTATTTTTTAATAGAGGTCACATTTCTTAAAAAATAATTCTAGTTGATGAGACCCAGATGAATTATATAGTCGGTTGTGTCTTTTAATAAGGATCCCATTTCTTAAAAATTAATGCTAGTTGATAAAGTCCAGATGAATTATCTAGTCGTCTGTGTTTTTAAATAACGATCACATTTTGATTAAATTACTACTCACTGATGAGACCCAGATGAATC